>CM031374.1:39749699-39942973 GCA_018208015.1 Medicago ruthenica
ATGTCATTTTGGATTTGCATACATCCTTGAGGACTTACCGAACATTCTTTACACCTAGCATGATCGTGCTCGAACATAGCTGCTTTACACATTTTGATGTGTAGTTGAACCAAAGGAGTCCTGATCTTTTGGACTTTCAAAATAGGACTGGTTCCTTGGTGTTCTTGAACCATGTTGATTGAGGAACCATGGTTCGGCAGCGGGTTAGTTTGGACATTTGGGTTTGAGTCCTTGAAGGTCAACACTTTGGTACGGACTAGCTTCTGGACCTCATTCTTTAAAGCAAGGCAACGTTCCACATCATGGCCTGATGCCCCTTGATGGTATGCGCAGGTAAGGTCATGTCGATACCATGGAGGTAATTCACTTGGTACGGGAGGCGGTGCTCTTGTTTGTACGAGATTTCTCGCAAGTAAAGCCGGGAGCAGGTCCGCGTACTTCATAGGTATCAGATCGAATGCCGCTCTTGGGCGATTCTGATGGTTAAAAGGTTGATGAGGTGCTTGAGGTCGGAATTGCTGCTGACCTTGTGGGCGGGGCTGTTGGTATGATTGTTGTGAATTTTGCGGATGCTGTTGTTGATAGGATTGCTGATATTGAGGGAGAGATCTTTGCGGGACTTGAACTTGGTAATTTGGAGGCGTAGAGATGGCAGGTGAGATAGCAGAGACATGCGGATATGCTGAATATCCTTGGTGAGGTCCTCCGTGACCAATCATGCTGATATCTTGCTCTTTCTTCCATGGGTAGCCACCCCCGAATCTCTTTGTGCTACTAGACGGAGCACTTTCCTTTATTAAGCGTCCTTCTCGGACCGCATCTTCCAAACGTACACCCATGCTTACCATCTCGGTGAAGTCACTTGGCGCACTGGCAACCATTCGTTCATAGTAAAAGGAACCAAGGGTATTTAAAAAGATCTTGGTCATTTCCTTTTCTTCTAGAGACGGGCTAATCTGAGCCGCTATCTCTCTCCATCTTTGTGCGTACTCCTTAAAGGTCTCTTTGTCCTTTTGGGCCGTAGCCCGGAGTTGGTCCCGGTCCGGGGCCATGTCCAAATTATATTTGTACTGGCGGACAAACGCCTCTCCCAAGTCATTAAAAGTTTGGATTTTGGTACTATCCAAACCCATGTACCACTTTAAAGCGGCACCGGTTAAGCTGTCTTGGAAATAATGAATGAGCAGCTGATGGTTGTCGGTTTGTGTCGACATCTTTCTTGCGTACATTACCAAGTGACTTTGCGGGCAAGTATTCCCTTTGTACTTCTCAAAATCCGGGACCTTGAATTTAGGAGGGATCTTGACATTGGGTACTAGGCAGAGATCATGGGCGTCCTTCCCGAATAAATCTTTCCCTCGGAGGGCTTTAATCTCCTTTTGCATCTCATCGAATTTCTCAAGGAAATCCGCCATCCTATCCTGGGCGCCTAAACTTTCGGCGTGAAAGATAGGCCCGTAGTCCCCTTGAGTGGTGTGAACCACTGGTGTAGTGAAGGCCGCAGCAGCCTGGGTAAAGGTAACCTCGGGTTGAATGACCGGGGTTTCTTGTAAGGTAGTTGGAATAGGGACGGACTCTTCCCCAAACTCAAATGGCATACCCCATGTGCAACCGGGGGGTTTATTGTAGCGCTGAGTTCCATCATGTAAGGTCGGAGTTGAAGTAGAAGCTAGTGCTGGAGCTTGGGAGCTAGAAGGAGGAGGAGGTGCCGGGATTTGTGCGGCTGCTAGTAGTTTCACTAACTCCGTTAGTTTTTCCATTTCCGTTCTCATAGATGTTACTTCTTCGCGAAGATCTTGATTCTCTTGCTCGAGGTTTTCCATTTTCCTCTTTAGGGTCACTCGGGTATTGTAGGAGTGAGTTGCCTCGGGATGATGAGCCACTTTTCCTCACGAGAAGACGCGTAGTGTTGCGGAGAGAATGCAGACACTGAAGACTCAATTTGGATTATAAGAAATCCTGAGGATAAGAAAAGGGAAATGAGTTTGGACTCGAGGATGACCGTATGCATGATAATGAATGATGTATGCATGAAAAATTTTGCTTTGCTTTATAAGGAAATTTAAAAGTGAACAATTAATATTAGCAATTAAAAGTATTAGAAACCGGAAATTTAACATTGTCAAAATATATTTGATTTAATAACATTGAGATTACAAAGTGCAACTAATGCTAATACAAATCAAATAGCCGCTCGCCTCTCGGCCTTGCCTATTTCCTCCCTATAGAAATCTAATGTGTCCTTGCAGAACTTCATAAATTCCTGGATTTCCGTAGGGATGACAAAGTATGGCACGACCATCTCGGCCTTTGCAAGTTTCTTCGGAAGCTCGGCGATGACTAAGTTTGAGAATGCGACTAATCTAGTGAAGTCCTCACTTAGTCGGGAGGCATCTTGCCATACAAACTCAATCACTTCCTTGCGTTGGGCTAGCTGGATATTTGCATGCCTAATCTCATCGAGGAGTCGTGCAATGTGATTCCCATGCTCTCTTGCAATCTTATCGAAGTATTCTTCGAATTTCTTGATGTCCGCCTCGAGGCGATTGCAATGTAGCTTCCCTTGATGAGAAAGGCTCTCATGTCTTTGCCGTTGGACGCGTTCGGCTTGTAAGCTGCTCTTTGTAGTCTTTGACCACTTCTTGGAGCTGTTGATTTTTCTCTTGAAACTTCAACCTCCATTTCCGTTGAGCTTCGATAGCTAACTCGCCGAACTTCTTGAGCACTTGGTTGGAATGCAAGATTCTTTCCAACTCTTCGTCCTTGGCCACAAGGTTGGCATCCGCACTAACCAAGCCGCCTCCTATCCAATTTCTCTTCCCTTCGGAGATCTTTAGCCGTTTTTGGCACACTAGAAGAGAGTTTGTTACTTCATCGCGATCTCTCTTCGTCCTAGTGATCTCTCCCAAAGCTTGGAGGTGCTTTAATTCTAAGTCTCCGTTTTTGTTTTGGAGTTCTCGAATCTTGGCTTTGAGTTCCTCCGCTTCTTGGTTGGGAATGATTGTGATAGGTTTAGGTGTAGGAGGTTTTGGAGGGCTCATGACCACGAAGGGTAACTTGATTGTTTTGACCCTCTCCCTCACCCACTGAGTATAAAGGGGTTTGGCGACACAATTCCTCTTGCCGACCCTTCCTTTGTGCACTTGGCTCCACGCCCCTTGGATTCTTTCTAGCAATGCTGGGTCTTGATCACCTTCCCTCAAAAAGAAAGCTTCCAACAAAAGGTCATTAGGTTTGTTTTTCATTGAAAAACCTAATTGTCGGAGAGAGAGGACCGGATTGTAATTAATGCATCCCTTAGTACCAATGAGGGGTACATTAGGGAAGTCCCCGCAACTGAGGATAATTTCCGGGTCCTCTAAATTTGGAGAAAACCAATGGATGTCCTTCGCGACGAGGGTCGTCATCCGTTGTGACCATTTGAGCTTGGCCCGGTTTTCCACAAAGTCTCGGTTTCTTGGCATGTGGGACATCATCCATATTTGCACTAAAGGAGTGCAACAAGAAATCTTGCGTCCTCTTGCTTGTTCATGCCTAGAGTAGAGGGAGTGATAAAAATCCGCCAAAATTGTGGGAACCGGATTTTTAATCATGAATACCTCTAAAGCCGGAAAGTCTACGAAATCATCCATGTTGGGGAATAAAAAAATCCCGTAGACTAAGAGGGCTAAGATGGCGTTGAATGCCATTACCTCTTTGTTGGCTAGTAAATCCCGAGCTTTGGCTTCCAAAAACTTTCTTGTGAATCCCCTAGCATTTCCTCTAATTTCCAAATTAGACACTACTTCTTGGACATCAAGGTACAAGGATTCGGCAATGGCCTCCAATGTGGGGTCTTTCCCGGGACCTAAATATAATTCACGACCTTTCATGCTACAACCCAAGATCTTTTCGAATTCTTCCAATGTTGGAGCTAGTTGGAAATCTTGAAATGTAAAACACCGGAGTGGTGGGTCGAAGAATTGTGCCAAAGTAGTTAATGCCGTTGAATCTATCCTCACGGGTAGGAGATCAAGTATCAACCCATAGCTTGCCTCAAAAATACTCTTGTTGACCGGGGAGAGCCTCTTGCTTAAGGCTAACAAACTTTCCACCCTAGGAGCTTTAACCTTGAAAGCGAGCGTACTTTTATTTCCGGAATCCATATTTCTCTTTGCTAATATTTGATTTGTTCTTTTTTAAATTCCTATAAAGCAAAGTGGTATGCGAAAATTATTTTCCATGAATGTAAATGTATGATATGCATGGGTGTGATATGTAGGTTCAAAATTTCCCCCATCCTCACGTGTAGGCTCTAATAGGGTAAGATTCCTAAGAAGAGGTCCTTAGAGTCATCAACCCTCATATGGAATTAGGGTTGTCTATGGACATACGTCGACATGACTTCAATTAATTCCATATGAGAATCTCGTCTAAGCGGGGTTGGGCATCCTACCTCACGGACATACGTCGACGCGGGCTTCCGCACACAACCTCCTTCTAACTTAATTTTCTCTCGAGCTCGGGTAGAGAGCCTCACACGTCCGGCATTAACCCGAACAATGTGGAGTAACATCGCTCAAGTAACCCCCACAATTGAGATATATATAAATATGAAGCACAAATGATATATATATGTATGTAGAGCATAAAGAATAAACAAGACAAATGATAAGAAAATATAAACACGCAAGTAAAATGAAACAAATTAGCCTAAAAGTCGACGGAGATAGGCTTGACTCGTTTATGCACAAACAAAGTGTTTAATGCATGTCCCCAGTGAAGTCGCCATTTCTGTCGCGTCGAATTTCGGATGTCAAGCTATGGGGAAGCTTTGAATCACTAATTCTAAATTACGACTGAACTTTTAATTTTTCGGGGAAAAAGGAAAAAAGTTCTAAATTACCTTGAGAAAAGATTTTAGGTTCGAAAGTCGATTATGCGAGGGGAAGGTATTAGCACCCCTCACATCCGTTGTACTCAACGGGAACCTCTTAGTCGGCTTAGGCTTAAAATGCTTCGATGTTTTACTTACGTGTTTAAATATGTATAAAAGAAAATATATAAAAGACATAATGCGGGATAAAGAAAGAGATAAAAACAAACGAAAAGGGGAAAAAACAGGTTTTTTATTAATGGGCTTGACAAGATGTCGATCTTGCTCCTACGTATCTCCCGGTAGTCGGAGAATTCAAAGCGTACGTAGTTCTTTGGTAGAAAACGTTTGTATGTTGGTTCGTTTTAGTTAAAAAAAAGTTTGATCGCGTCCGAGCGAAAAAATTTGAGAAAAAGAAAAAAGTGTAATGAAAATAAATGTCAACTGCTCGGGTTGCTGCCGAACTGGCCATTGACGACAAGAAAGTAAAAGTCAGCTGCTCGGGTTGTTGCCGAGCTGGCCACTGACGACAATGCATAAAAGTAAAATGATTTGGTGAAAAAGTTTTCCACTCGGACTTGAGCAAAGGTTTTTAAAAACGTACGAAGACGTACAAAGTTTTAAAATGGTGAAAGATGGACGCTAGGCGATAAACTCGCGCAAGGCGTGAATGTTTTAAAAGGAAATAAACAAAAGACAAACGCACTGAGGCGAAAAATTCGCGCAAGGCGTGAAAAGGCTAAAAATAAACGCGCAAGGCGCGAAAGGTTCGGATTGACCACGAGGGCCAAGAAAAGGGTAAAAATGGCCACAAGGGGGCCAAGGGAAGGTTTAGCGTGCTAGACGCGTCAAGGGTGGAATGACGATTGCCCGAGCGACGAGACATACGTCACGCATTCGTGCAATCGAGGTTTGGGGAGACATACGTCAAGCCATTCCCGTTTCATTCAAGTTTGGTTTTGTCACTCGGAGAAACCTCAAAGGGAACCAAAGCTTTTAAAAGGAAAGTTGTAAAAGAAAAGAAAACACGAAAAAATTTGTTGTTCGATTTTATTAAAAATCATGAACGTTACTTGTTGCTTAAGTTATTGAAACTCAAGAACAAGTTTGGTTCAAGTTTGAATGGCAAACACAATCATAAAACATGCAAAAATTGGAAAGTTTACAAGTTCGGCTTAATTCGAGCTTGGTTTTAAGAATGAGCAAACTCGGCTTAAGTTCGCGTTTGGATTGAAAATCATGAACAACATGGTTGTTCAAGTTTGTTTTTGAAATAGACGAACTTAGCTTGTTGCTCAAACTTGGTTTTTGAAAATATTAAGAACGTAACTTGTTTCACAAGTTATTCAAAATTTGTCGCACGAACTTGTGAAATCTTCAAAGTTGTGCAAGATTATGAGTTGGGTTTGGACCAAAATGGTTTTAACCCTCTTTAGGTTCTGAATCAAGGGCTAGAATCCCAAAAATTTGACATTTGAATGCCTGATTCATGTTCTGAATTTCACATACTTCGCAGAGCAACCAGAACTTGGCTCTGCGAAGTCAGGTTCTGGTGTGTTCGCAGTGCGAGCAATACTTTGCTCTGCGAAGTATGCGAATTTTCCAACTCAGAAGCTGTTTCTGAACAGAAGTTCAGAAACTGCTTCTAAGCAAGATTCAGAACCTAAAGGAGGTTAAGAAACTTGACAAAAAGGAAGAAAAAAGAGTGGAAAAACACAGTTTTAAAGCTTGGCCCCTTTGAGGTCCTTTTTGAGGTTCAAAGGAGGTTTTTGGTTCACAAAGAAAATTGGACAAAGCAAGATATGTAAACAGCAAATACAATAGAAAAGAAAGGTTATAGGAGACTTACAGAACTCCTAGCAATGCTTGAACAAGACTGGAAGTGGCTTGCTTGCTTGATGATAGGTTATGAACAAGGTTCAAAATGTTTGTGATGACTGATTTTGTGTTGCAATGCAAGGGATTTTTGTGTGGATTTCGTGTGTGTTGGCTCTCTGAATTGGTCTGTTTTTAGCTGGTTTTCAATGTGTTTCAGTGTGTGTGATCCTTGGGCCTTGCCATTCCTTTTATAGGAATAAATGCAAATCTTTGTAATGATGAACAATGATGAACAAAATCCTAAAACACTAGCTGATTTGGGCTAAATTCAGGCTAGAACACTTTGCATTTAATGCTAATGGATAGAACTTGCTTTGCCTTGTGCCAAGGGGCAAGGTCTTGACTGATCTCAGCCACAAATGCCATTGATTCTAGAAGGTAATGATGGTAAAAACTGTAAAACAGGGCAGCTGTAAAAGGGATGATTCTTGGGATCATTCCTTGCAATCTTGGAAGGTCAAACAATCAAAACGTGTACTGCCATGTACAGGGAGATTGGGGGAATCAAAATTAGCATGTGGGCTTATGTGTGGGAGGAGAAATTCAGCTCAAAACAGGGCATGTCAAACAGCTTTTTTGCAACAAAAACCACTTGTAATTGACTGGTTTTGGCAGGGAAAAAGGGAAGGAAAGGGATCAAGCAGCTGGCTGGCAAGTTTAGGTTGGGTGAGGGGTCAATTTGGGGGGACAAAAACTGACCAAGGGCAGCCAATTTGTTTGATCACATGAGAGGTTGGAAGAAAATCCTTCTTTCCTTTTACCTTTAATGTCACACATTAAATCTTGCCTTGCTGCACCAAATCAGTCACAAAATAGCAAGAATACAAGTAATAATGCTACTAATAATAATTGTAGTTGAAAGCAAAAAAGATAAACCAATATATAAAATTCTGCAGAAAATTTCGCAGAGGTCGCAGTGCGAAGGTGAGTTCGCACTGCGAACTCCACTTTTTTTGTTTTTTGTATTTAAAATAAAAGGTAAAATGGGGAAAATAATAATAATATATAATAATAATGATGATAATGAAAAAATGCAAATGATGATGATAATAAGGAAAATAGTAGATAATACTAATAATGAAAAAGATGATATTTAATAATAATAATAAAAAATGACAATAAAAAAGATAAAACTTATTAATTAAAATAAATAGTAGTAAAGGTAATAATAATAATATTATTAAATGACAATATTAATGATATTAAGGCTAATGGAAATGCTAGTAATGATATTAATAAAATGCAAACAAAAATACTACAACAAGAATGAAATAATACAAAGTAATAATAAGTAATGAAAGTAATAAAAGATGAAACACACACAAAAAATATAAGTCAAAAAATGGGGTATGACAAGATCACTTCCCCTTTAGGAATCTACCTTCAGTGTAAGCGGCTGGATACGATTACCTTCATCCCCCAGTGGATCTACCTCCAGTGTTAGCGGCTGGATACGATCAACCTTTTCAAACCATTGCATTTGCATTCCGCGAAGGACAAAATTCGGGTCCTTCTTTTTACTTAATTGATCTTCGCAAAGAGTTCATGAGATGCCCCCGGCACTCACGCACTCTATGCGAAGACACAATTAAGTAGGGGCAGCTGTAGTACCCTAATTTTGTCCTAAGCATTTTAAAACAAAAAATCAAAAAAATCAAAGAGGGAGAAAAAAGTCAAAGTCAACAAAAGTCAACAGAAAAGTCAACATTTCAAAAATGCTGACTTCGCACTGCGAAGCTCACTTCGCACTGCGAAGTCTGCGATTTTTCTGCAGATTTTTGGTTTCTTTGATTTAATTCCAGAATTTGTTGCATGTCATTTCCATATTTATTTTAATCAGCATTCATGGCTATTTGGGCCAAGCAAAACCAGAATTGAAGGACTTGCCATTAATGCCAAGGTTGGAAGCTTTTTCTTCCAACCTAGCATGTGACAAGCAAGTGGGCTTGCCCTTGGGCAGCTCTAGTCCCTCCCATGTGACCTGTTAACCACCCCAAGGTTGCCAGCCACCTGCTTGAGGACTTTCCTCCTGCTTGCTCCCCCCAAAACCAGTCAAACTAGCTGGATTTTTCTCACTTGAAAAGCCATGAGTGCCTACCCTGTTTTTGCAGCAGCTTTTCACCCCTCACACCAGCCATAGATAGCCTTTTTCATCCCTCAATCTCTGCACATTACAGTGCACGTTTTCATTGATCAACCATTGAGATTGCAAGGATTGATCCCCAAGCTTGGCCAATTGCAATTCAGCTTTGTTCTTCATCATTACCTTCTAGAATTAGTTGATTTTGTGGCTGAAATCAGTCAAAGACTTAACCCTTGGCACAAGGCAGGGTTGCCTCTATCCATTAGCATTAAATGCAAAGCCAAATAGCCTGAGTTTAGCACACAAATCAGCTAGGTTCTAGGATTTTCTCATCATTACTTAAGATTGCATTTTGGCCTATAAATAGAGACCCAAGGCAAAGGAAAATGCAGCATTGCATAGCATAATACAGAGCAGAAAATAGAGCATTAAGAGAGCAAAGAAACACTACTCATTTCAGCCAAACAACCAGAGAAAAACCAATCAAACACAAAGCATTACAAAGTTCAAAACCATCACCAAATATTCAAACCTCTTGCAAGAGCCTTCAACCAAATCAAATCCATTGCAGCTGGAGCTTTGCTAAGGAGTTCTGTAAGTTTCTAAGCCTTTGTATTGCATTTTCAATTGTGTTTGCATAGCAATTTTGGTTCAAAACCATTTGGTTCTAAAAAACCCCTTTTGAATTTCAAAGAAATCCCAAGGTTTTCAAAACACCAAAACTGGTTTGTCCAGCCTTTTTCATCCCAAAACCTCAAAGTTTTTCACTCACTTAAAAGGTCCTGAGTGTGTTCAGAAGTTGTTTCTGAACAAAAGTTCAGAAACAGCTTCTGAACTCAAAAATTCGCATGCTTCGCAGTGCGAAGTCATGGTCGCAGTGCGACCATGACAGAACTCAGAATCTGAGTTTTGGTGTCCACATGACCAATTTTTGAGGTTCTAGCCCAAGAGCTCAGAACCTAAGAGTTTTTAAACCCATGTTTTTCAAACTATAACAAGGATTTTTGCACAATTTTGACAAATTCACAAGTTCGTACGACATTTTGTGGATAACTTGTAAAACAAGTTATGTTCTCAAACTTTCAAAACAGGATGAACAAACAAGCTATGTTCATCATTTTCAATCTAAACTTGAACAATAAATATTGTTCATGATTTTCAAAACTCAAACATGAACATACGCCAAATACGTTCGCTTTTGCAAAATGAGCCGAACTTGTGCGTTTTCTAGCAAAATTGCTAAATCTTCCCATTTTGGGTTTTCAAACCAAATGTTTTGACATACCTTGGGATTTCTAAAAGAATTCTACCCAAAAACTTGAATGAAAAAGGGATGGTGTGACGTATGTCTCTCCATCGCCCCGATTGTACGAATGCGTGACGTATGTCTCGTCGTTCGGGCAATCGTCATTCCATTTTCAATATATACAACCCCAACCAAACCAAAACTTGGCCCCTTGTGGTCAATCCAAACCTTTTGGTCCCCCGTGGCCATTAGATTCGATCCCTCGACTCGTTTGAGTCACTCGGTCAATGTTCGACTCGTTCGAGTCCATTGTACCTGTTCTTGATCTCAGTGGATCAATTGAACAATCGCCCGACTCGTTAGAGTCCACTCAGTCAATGATTGACTTGTATGAGTCCATTGCACCTCTCTTGGTCCCATAGCGACCAATTCGAACCTTTTACCCTAACGGACGTACCTTTTAACAATTCTAATGCGATTCGTGAACAAACGCTTAATAAGTCTCCCAAGCGCGAGCATACAAGCTACGTTTTAATCGCAAGAATTCGGTTAAAACATCGTCCATTTAAAATTAACCAACACACGTACGTTTTTCTACCAAAGAACTACGTACGCTTTGAATTCTCCGACTACCGGGAGATACGTAGGAGCAAGATCGACATCTTGTCAAGCGCAATAATAAAAAACTTTTTTTTTCTTTTCTTTCGTTTGTTTTTATCTCTTTCTTTTCCCCCCTTTTTATTATATTTTGACATAGATAAGCATGCGCGCAAAACATTTAAAAACAATTTAAGCTTTAGCCAAATAGAAGGTTCCCGTTGAGTACAACGGACGTGAGGGGTGCTAATACCTTCCCCTTGCGTAATCGACTCCCGAACCCGACAATGGTTGCGATGACCATCCTTTCCTCATCGTCAAAGGGTTTTATTATCGTTTCCCTTTAAACAAAAAAAAACTTAAGGGTTTATCAACGTTCCCTTTACACAAAAACTTTGGTGGCGGCTTCACAAAGGCCCTCCGAGCGTTTACGAACGACCTCGGAGGATTTGCGCGTCTTTTTCTCAGGAAAAAAATGAGGTGCGCACACTCTAGGTACCCCTAAAACAAAAACTTTAGAGCTACCCTCGGTGAGAACCTTGATATAGAAAGCACATAGAACTAAGCCCTCCTAGGGAGCCTTCCCTTTAAGTTTTATTTTCCCATTATCCATATCCACACAAAGCATACATGCATTGCATCCATATGCTTAAAATCATTTTTCTTAATATGCAAGATTGTTTCAGGGAATTGCAAGGGCTAAATCTGTGTTGCAAGTGTCCAACAAATTGAACATGGGCTCCGAGAAAAGAAGAACTCTGTCATTAAAAGTCGAGCTCCCGAATTTGGAAAGTCTCAGAAATTTGAGTACCGAGTTAACAACCATTCCAAAGAGTGCTTTTGTCTTCAAATACGGCGACATCCTTGATCTTTTGTTCACCAATGTTCGGGCAGACGCTCTCATGGCATTAGCACAGTTCTATGACCCCCCGATGAGAAGTTTCTTGTTCCAAGATTTCCAACTAGCACCTACACTTGAAGAGTTCGAAAGGATTATGGGTATTCCTCCAAAAGGCAAGGGTCCATATGTGGAAATTGGCCATTCTCCAAAGGTTGAAAAATTGGCTGAAGCTCTAAACATAAAAGTGCCTGAATTTGCTAGCAATGTGAAGACTAGAGGAAAAGCTCCCGGTTTCCTCCGAAGTTATCTAGAGAAAAAAGCTCGTGAGTTTGCCGCATCCCGAGATATGAAGTCATTCAACAATGTGCTAGCTCTCCTCATCTATGGTTTGGTATTGTTCCCCTCAACCGAGAATTTTGTTGATTTTGCCGCAATCAGTGTCTTTTGGCCTGTCCTTACAAAAGACAAAGATCCGGTTCCTGCGCTCTTGGCCAATGTGTACTACACTCTTCATATGCGTCATGAGAAGCAAGGTGGCAATATTGTCTGTTGTTTCCCTTTACTATATCGTTGGTTCATATCTCACATATGTGAGGACGAGTCACGGATAAACAAGATGGACAAGAATGAATGGTCCCAATTTTTGGCATCTCTTACCGAAAATGTGATCCGAGGGTATCCAAGGAAGCTTGACATCAACGAAATTGTCATCAGCTGTGGGGAATTCCCAAATGTACCACTCATAGGGTCCAAATCATGCATAAACTACAATCCAATTTTGGCTCTAAGGCAGTTGGGACATCCTATGTGGGAGAAGCCCGAAGAGAAATCTTTGGAATGTTTAGTGTTACATGACTTGGGTGCCAATGACCCTGTGATGTTGCAAAAGGTCATTCGAGCTTGGGGAAGTGTTAACAAGAAGAGTAGTGATTAGAAACGCAAGGTTGGCGCCACCAAGGAGACTTACCGACAGTGGGTCAAGGGAAGAGTCCAAAAGGTGAAGCTACCATTCATTGTCAAAGCCCCTATTCCCCCCAAATCTCCAGAGCCTATTTTTGTCTCCATAGAGGAAGCAGACGAGCTAAAAGCAACCATTTCCCGACTCAACAAAGAAAAAGAGGAATTTCAAGCCGCTCTACTCAAAGCTACTCAAGATAATTGCGAGCTAAAAAGGGAGGGAGCCCGAAAGGACGAAATCATCGAGAGTAGCAACAAAAGGCTAAAGTTTGAGGAGGATGAGAAGCGCAAGGTGCAAGATTGCTTGGGGGGAGCAAATTCTCAGCTCAAACATAAGAACAAAGAGCGGGACGAACTCTTAAGCAGGACCCATGAGTTGAGAGAGCTATGGAAAAGATCTAAAGATGAGAGGAAGAAGCTAAAGGAAGAGCTTGAAGGTGCAAAGCAACTGCTCAACAGCATGGCAAATGAGTATGAGGGATATGTGTTGAGTGAAAGGCTACAAAGGGAAGCAGTGGAAAGAGCGCTTGTGAGGAGTCAACTTGAACTGAAAAAGGAACAAGAGAATTTGGAAGAATTCAAGAGGTTTAGTGACTGTCAAGAAGAGGCGTATGAAGACCTCAAAAGGGAAAAGGAAAGGTGGGAACATCGCTATGTGAATTTGGTCGACTCGGTTGAAAATGGAACACTTTTCCGAATACTCAGGGACGAGGGTATGCATTGGAAGATGTTCGCAAGACTAGCAAAGTTGGTCAACGATGTGATTGAGACCATCCCCATAAAGTTGGAAGCCGCTGACGCCTCAATGCATCCCTTGAACACTCCTTCTGAAGTCATTGTTTTTGTTGAATTTTGTAAAACCATGATAAGAGACTTTAGGGAGAAAATTGAGGCAATCTAAAAAGTTTGTAACCTGCTTGTTTGTAACTCCTTGATTATTAATGAAAAAATCTGTATCGCTTTTGGCTACCTTTGTTTCTTTTTTATCTCAATGCCTTTACAAGTTGGAAGATACTTGCAGAAGCACCAAAAGCCTTGCAGTTCCTTGAAAATTAATCATAACAAATAAATAAAAATAAAGAAAAACTTTTTCACGCATTTGCATTAACATCATCCATAGCATGCATACATCCGTTTTCATACCCAAAACTCATCCCTTTTTTATCACCAGGAACCCCTACAACCCAAACTGATTCGTCGGCACTCGCACTATACTCGAAACAACGCAAGAAAGGTCATGGACGAGATCGAGCAAAACCAAGAAGTCATGAGACAAGAGATCAATCAGTTGAATGGGAAGTTGGACCGCTTGATGGACACTCTTCAGGAACTAGCAAATAGGGAGCAGAACCCGCAACCTCAAGTAGTGGAAAATGTTACCCCCGAGCCACAACCAGCCCCTGCAGCAGCTGTTGTTTGGCCTCCATATGGTCTTCCTCAAGGCTATACAACTCCGCAGTTGGAGAATCATAATGAAAGTGGTCCGTCTCAGCCTCGCCCTGCTCAAGCATCAGTGCCTCGCCCCACTGAAACTCTTGTGATGCAAGAGAACGCCGATGCTGCCACAAGATTTCCAATGCCCCAAGGTACGACAGAAAACCCATTGTTGGTGTACCATTCCCCCAACCTGTCAGGCCCTCATAAGGAGCATGCTGAACCTTCGGAAGGTGAGAACGAAGAGGCTAAAGGAAAAATTCTTGCTTTGGAAGAACGAGTCAAAGCAATGGAGGGAAATAGTGAGTTCGGGTTAGACGCACTTGACATGTGTTTGGTCTCGAATGTGGTGATTCCTCCAAAGTTCAAAACTCCGGATTTTAAGAAGTACAAGGGATTGACTTGTCCTCGCAATCATTTAATCATGTATTGCAGGAAGATGGGTGTAGCTGCGCAAGATGATAAGCTCCTCATCCATTTCTTTCAAGACAGTCTCAGTGGAGCTTCCTTGAACTGGTATATGCATCTAGAGAAAAGTCGGATCAGAACTTGGAAGGATTTAGCCGAAGCTTTTGTCAAGCAGTACAAGTACAATATGGGCATGGCCCCAGATAGAATGCAACTACAAGAGTTGACCAAGAAGGGGACGGAAACGTTCAAGGAATACGCACAAAGGTGGAGGGAATTGGCATCGCAAGTTGAGCCTCCCTTGTTGGAAAAAGAAATGACAAGGATGTTCATAGGCACCCTGCAAGCTCCATATTATGAGAGGGTTATTGGAAGCGCCTCGTCCGGTTTCGCCGACTTGGTCATTATTGGAGAAATGGTGGAGTTGGGTTTGAAAAACGGAAAAATTCAAGGTGCTCCAAGTAGTCAAGTGGCTGCAAAGAAGTTTCCAACCTCTTTCCCTAAAAAGAAGGAAGGAGATACCAATGCAGTAATGACCAGTTTTCCAAATTCCTACCGTCCACCTGTGAATGCTTATCATCCCTCTGTCCTTCAAGTACCATACCAAGGTCAGCATTATGTTGCCGCCGCAGCACCCATGCAATATCAGCACCCAGCACCCCAAAGACCTCATTATCAACCTGCTCGTCCCAGTCATTGGGATCAAACCTCAAGTCAGAATCAATACCGACCTCCCAACAATCAGCGACCAAGTCGGATCGACCCGATCCCCATCCCATACAGTCAACTTTGGCCGCATTTGATAAAGAACTCCTTAGTGGTACCTTGAAGTGTTAGGCCTTTGGAACCACCATATCCGCGTTGGTATAACCCAAATGCCAAATGTGAGTTTCATTCTGGGGCCATTGGTCACTCCATTGAAGACTGTAGAGCACTTAAAGAGACGGTGCAAGAGTTAATCAATAACAAAAGCCTTTCCTTCAAAGAAAAGGGGCCCGACGTGAAGAATAATCCTTTGCCGGGTTATAACGGCCCAAATGTCAATGTTGTGGACGAGGATGCGGATTTCGACGAGATCAAGAGAGTTGAGGAAATAAGTACTCCTTTGTTGATGCTCCATGCTAAGCTAGCCAAATGCAGTTTGATCAAAGGAATCCATGACAATTGTGAAGAATGCGCCTTAAGTCCCAAAGGTTGTCAGTTGGTCAAAGAACAAGTGCAAGAAATGATAGATCAAGGCGTTTTGCAAGTGGGTCGAGCAAGGAAGATGGGGAACGTGTCGGTTATCGAGCCACATCTCGAAAGCAAGAAAGAAGTCCCCAAACCAGTTGAGATCCTCTACCAAAAAGGAGACGCTCAACCGTCAATGAACCATAGTGTAACATCCCGCTCATAAGTATCAGTTATTAGTATTAGAAGCTTGAGAAGCAAGCAAGGCAAATAAGAAATTAAGGGAAATGGCAATTTTGTAAATAAGGATAAGGGGGAGATTAATTTGAAATGGAACAAGATATTTATTTCTCTTCATTATCATTCCTTCACATTCATTCCAAAAATTCAGATTTTCTTCCCTTCCCATCTCATCTCTCACGCCCCCATCTCACTCACCATCATCCATCCAAACTTCAATCAAAACTCTAGTGAGAAAACACTTGCAAGAAAGCTTGAGTTGGAAGCTAGATCAAGAGAAAGAGAAGAAGGGATCAAAGAAGAATCAAAGAGAAGAGTAAATTGGAACAAGCTAGGGTTTTGAAGTTGAGAGATTAGCAAGCACCGAGCACAATCAAGGTGAGCTCCACAGGGTTTAGAACCCACATGAGTAAGTTTGAGAGTATTTTTACATTTTGAGCTAAGTTTAGAAATTTTACCTAATTCTCCTATGCTTGCCAATTCCTTGATTATTCATGTTTTAAACTATTAATTTGTATTGGAAATTCATTCCTTATACTGTTGGAATGCCTGGGAATCTTTGAATGTGTCAAAATGGTGGAAAATCACACTTTTAACAGGTTTTGAACTGACATTTTTGCCTGGCGAACTCGGGGCGAGAAAACGGCGATTTTCAGCAATTTTCCCTGCCTCATTTCGCCTCCACATCGCCTCAGGGTCGCTCAGCGAAATCAGGCAGACAGCTCAGGTTTGTTCTGGTTCGTTCTGGGTGCTGTAAACGCGTTCGGGGAGGCTTTTACTAACCGTTTTCAAAGAGAACTTAAATTTCTAAGAAAAACACCATTCTTGACATATCCGGAAGGTGATTTCAACATTTAAGGAATGGATGAATTAAGGATTGGACAAAGCATTAGAAATGTAAGAATAAGGTTATTTAAGTTATGGGATGTTTCCAATAACCAAGCAATGGCTTATGAGAACGATGAGCCTAAGACTATAAGTTTCTAAGTTAAGTATTGGGAGGTTATCCTCCTTAAGAATGCATTGATTATGCCAATTTATAATGAAGTGATAGAAGTACTCATAGGTACCTAAGATGGGAATGATTCTATATTCTAAGTTAACAAACCTCTCATAGGTTAGGCATGGGAGATTAGTTCCCTTAAGAAACGCATTAAGTATGCAAAAGACTATAACAAGTATTAGACGTACTCTCAAGTACGAAGGTTGAGAACTAATGAGAATAAGAATGATCCAATGATCATAGTTAAGAGCCTATTTAAAGGTTAAGCTTTAAGAATGAATATTCAAAGATGCATCAGATATGCCTAAGTTAAGTTATACATTATATGTATATATATGTTTAAAGAATAAGAACAAATTATTAAGATGGCTTGATGTGTCTCTCGTATGCTCGCTAGTTAGTATACGAGGGGTTCCTGTGAAGTTACCGCCTTTAATGGCAGCCGGAACGGTGAAGTTACCGCTCGTGAGGGCAGCTACACATCCAAGTCTATAAAGTTAATGTGTCTCCTGTCTGCTCGTCACTTAGTATACAGGGGGTCCCCGTGAAGTTACCGCCTTAAATGGCAGCTGGGACGGTGAAGTTACCTCTCGCGAGAGCAGCCACACAAAGATAAGAGGAGTCCGGTGTTAGCCTGATATGATAGGAATTTTCACCGGTAAGAAGGGAGATGTACTTCGGGGTTACTCCACCCGGATGCACTCCGTAAAATGAACTCAGATAATATTGTTTGTTCAACGCTGACTTACTAACTTAATGATTAAGGATGATATAAATATGTATATATATATATATTGATGATTATGAATTATGATGAGAATACGACAAGTAGTCAGCAGAGAAAGAAAGTGATCATAGGATGTCCCCAGATCACTGAGTATAAGTTAAAGTTTAAAGTTAGAATATGATAAGACATGATAAAGATAAGTAGCGATCCTAAGTTTTCCCCTTGATCGCGAAATATGTAGAGAAAGACTTGGCGATCATAGGTATCCCCAAGATTGCCGAGAGTAGGCACGGCGACCCTAGGTTTCCCCCGTGGTTGCCAACAGTAGGTTGGGCTAGAGCTCACTGAGACGTTATGTCTCACCCCAATCCTTCTGGTGCAGGTTCATAGGTTAGCAAGAGATGTTCATGAAGATCTTCAGGAAGACGCTGGATGGAGTGCAGATACTCGTCATGGCAAGCTCAGAAGGTTGATAGATTTTATATGTGTATATGGAAGTGTATTTTGTGATATTTGGATATATGTATAAACGAGCTATTTGTACTCATTCAGTAGTTTTATATTGTATTCATTATTGAAAATTTTAATGTATCTGATATCAGATTAATACGCATGCTAAATATTCTAGATAATTTAGTATGGGTGTTACAATTGGTATCAGAGCAGGTCGATTCAGACCGTGCCTTGGGTCATTAAAGTTTCAATAAAAGTAGTGGGACCATTGGGTTCCGGATATTGTTCTAAAGGTCACATCTAGTTGAGCCTGATCAACTCAATCTAGTATATGACAGTTAGGATAAATGTCTGAGAGCTGAATGTGACCAAGGAGGAATGAAGTGTATGAAGGGCGAAGATTAAGGTGATAGAATTTTAAGACGGAGTTGGCGAAGAAGTATTCAACACCAAATGGTGGCCATCAAACCGTAAAGTGACGAAGCCTGATTGTGGCAAGGTCTTAGAGACATAAAGGATATTTAACAGTGAGGTGAAGCGCCTCAACCCAGTTGGACGCATCGTTGGACGATGCCTCGTCTGTGGAAGACATAAGGATTAAGGAATCATGGAATGCTCTAGGGAATGACGTGGAACCTTGACGGAAACCGCAGTTAGAGAAGTTAAAGTGAAGTGTGGACTAAGTAACGATTCTAAGTACAGAGTTAAGGAATTGCAGTACCAAACTTAAGGACTCGAAATGAAATTATGAATTAAGCGAATTATTTGGACGAATGAAACTACCCACTTAAGGGTGGTTTTTGAGCATGACTCGTAAGTAAGTTTACCCATCAGATCAGCTGCACCTCCCGAACCATAAATGCTAGAGTTGGGAATTAAGAAGAGATGATGGATGAAAGTGATGATAATAAGATATGTGCATGTCTAAGCGTGAATTAGATATTCTGATGTGTCTTAATAGTAAGAAGATTAGAAACAAGCTAAGCTAAGCTAGATTGGAAATTTAGTGTACTGATGGACGAATTAAATTGAGTACCCTAGATTGGATGAACCGTATTGAATTTCCTCGATTGGTTGAAGAATGCGAGTTTAAGGTAACACAAGAGTTATGTAGACCAGTGTTGAAGGATAATCGGAATCTTAGCCGAGAAAAATTATATGATATTTATTATATGGAATATCGTCCCTTATATGAAATGTTAAGATTGAGATTAGTGTAAAGGCGTTATATGTTTTTTAACCGAAGAGTTTTCTTCCATGAATATTCAAGAAGCTGAAAGAGGTCACCCCGTGTGGGTAAGTTTTGAGGGCGATAATGAAATATAGACTTTTGGTTGTTCAACTATATGCAGAATTACTCAAAAGTTTAGGATCGATTGAGTGGACACTCGAAGAAACGTAACTTATGTCTGGGCGATCAAGAGAACCGGTAAGAATTTGGAACTTGCAGGACGGATTGTTCTGTAGAAACTCAAGGGTACCTTAAGGGACATGATAGAGCTAAGGAGACCAAAGTTGTCCCGGGAAGATTATGGATATGAAATCATTACGGATAAAGAAAGAGAGAATAGTAACAAGACTCAAATGAAAGGTATGAACCGTCAGAAGCTATAAGTGTTTTTAGAAGTTGCCACAAATGGATGTACATGAATTTAAGCTGCCTCAGACATACTTCCAGTCAGGTTTCTGCAATGTTTAATGATTATACATGAAAAACTGACCAAGAGAAATGGTAACGTCAGACAAATTTGTTACAGTGATTACAAAGTGATAGAGTAAAATGATTGACCGATGGAATTTTATGTGACAATAGTGAAGTCTTCCTTCGATGCTAACTCGAGTGTTAAAAAAATCAGAGTGGCGCAGCGGAGTAGTAACCCAAGAATGATATAATGAACAACGCTAAGCTGAGGCTTAGAGTATGAGAAGATGTTAAGTGCTTAATTCATATGATACGGAATAGTAGTAAGCATAAGCGATTTGAACATATCATGAGTTTTAATGGAAAGTTATGGAAGTTAAATTGATGAATACCTTAAACCACGAAATCCATGAGGAATGAAATATTTGACTAGAGGCCTTGACCAGAAACGGCAATGCAGTGGCGAGTGAGTTTAATTCCATGTTGTAACCATGTCATGTTAACCTATATTAGCCGAAGATTTTGGAAGTCTTGAACTTAATGTTCACCAGTAAAGGAAGGAGAACTTTTACGTAGATTAAAAGATATTCGTAGTCCACGGTAAAGGGCTGCATAATTTCAGGTTATGACTAAAGGATTAAAGACTGAGTGTGCTTTTTGGGTAGCAATCGAGTAGAGTTTTCCGTTGAAACAAGAATCTTGAATTCGACGTCCAGGACGAGAAATAAGTTTGTGATACCGGTGAATTGTAACCATAAATTTATATTATAGGTTGTTGTATACTTAAGAATAAACATGAGTAACATTGACGGGGCAAACCTGGCAAGCCAGTTGAAAGGCAAATCCCGGATGTTACGAAATGAGTTAAGAGTAAGAAAAGATTCTCAATTGATGTTGTAGTGTCTCAAATATGTTAAGATTAAGAATGATGTCCCATTAGTCGGACAAAGATGAGGTAATGTAAAGTGTACACGTGCTCGCTTATGTATGTAAGTTATATGCTATGAAATATATTGTATAATGATATGTGAGACGACTTAAGCCACTCATCACTCGGACAAAACCCCTATGAGTTGGGATTATCGGTGTAGAAAATATTTATGCTATGACTAGAAAACGGGAATAAGTTGAGACAAGAACGATGGGAGATTGGCAAACTCCTAGTATGAAGAATGATTCCTAAGTTATTAAGATAAGCAACGTCATAGATCCATCGAAGCAGAACGCGGGTAATCAGTAAGTTTTCGCGAGCCCTTGAGGAATACCGTAGTGGAAGCAATGATTAAAACTATGGAAGGTAGCACACCAGGATGCCTCCTCCTTGTATTTGTATAATGGAGGTAGTGCGGTAATTTTACTCTCATTAAAGAATGGTATAATTATGGTAAAACCATATATGTAGGATACCGTTGTATAAGGCAAAGATCGAATATAAGAATTCAATGGAATCGTCGAGGATAATAAGAACGTCCAATATCGTCTAAGTAAGATTACGCGGACTATGACGAGATTATAAGAATTCAGCACAAGTGTTAGGATTGGATAACTCTAGTTTGGGTTACAAGAAGTGTATGAACGGGGATATAGTCAACAAGTTGGATGTGATGGTTCGGATAACCTCATAATCTGCTACGCAAGAACTGTGTGATGCACATCAAGTAATTCAGATAACGAAAAGATTGTCGAATACATTCGACTTATAGAGCTGGAATCTAAGGGGTTCCGATAAGTAAGAGGAACTGGAGTCTTGGTTAATGAAGGAAGTAGTATGGAAATTTAATTCATATATGATAGTGGATTCTAAATTTCGAGGACGAAATTTCTTTAAGGGGGGTAGATTGTAACATCCCGCTCATAAGTATCAGTTATTAGTATTAGAAGCT
This sequence comes from Medicago ruthenica, assembly GCA_018208015.1. Taxonomy (NCBI): domain Eukaryota; kingdom Viridiplantae; phylum Streptophyta; class Magnoliopsida; order Fabales; family Fabaceae; genus Medicago; species Medicago ruthenica. The sequence goes on from CM031374.1 coordinate 39,771,117, forward strand.
TGAGAAGCAAGCAAGGCAAATAAGAAATTAAGGGAAATGGCAATTTTGTAAATAAGGATAAGGGGGAGATTAATTTGAAATGGAACAAGATATTTATTTCTCTTCATTATCATTCCTTCACATTCATTCCAAAAATTCAGATCTTCTTCCCTTCCCATCTCATCTCTCACGCCCCCATCTCACTCACCATCATCCATCCAAACTTCAATCAAAACTCTAGTGAGAAAACACTTGCAAGAAAGCTTGAGTTGGAAGCTAGATCAAGAGAAAGAGAAGAAGGGATCAAAGAAGAATCAAAGAGAAGAGTAAATTGGAACAAGCTAGGGTTTTGAAGTTGAGAGATTAGCAAGCACCAAGCACAATCAAGGTGAGCTCCACAGGGTTTAGAACCCACATGAGTAAGTTTGAGAGTATTTTTACATTTTGAGCTAAGTTTAGAAATTTTACCTAATTCTCCTATGCTTGCCAATTCCTTGATTATTCATGTTTTAAACTATTAATTTGTATTGGAAATTCATTCCTTATACTGTTGGAATGCCTGGGAATCTTTGAATGTGTCAAAATGGTGGAAAATCACACTTTTAACAGGTTTTGAACTGACATTTTCGCCTGGCGAACTCGGGGCGAGAAAACGGCGATTTTCAGCAATTTTCCCTGCCTCATTTCGCCTCCACATCGCCTCAGGGTCGCTCAGCGAAATCAGGCAGACAGCTCAGGTTTGTTCTGGTTCGTTCTGGGTGCTGTAAACGCGTTCGGCGAGGCTTTTACTAACCGTTTTCAAAGTGAACTTAAATTTCTAAGAAAAACACCATTCTTGACATATCCGGAAGGTGATTTCAACATTTAAGGAATGGATGAATTAAGGATTGGACAAAGCATTAGAAATGTAAGAATAAGGTTATTTAAGTTATGGGATGTTTCCAATAACCAAGCAATGGCTTATGAGAACGATGAGCCTAAGACTATAAGTTTCTAAGTTAAGTATTGGGAGGTTATCCTCCTTAAGAATGCATTGATTATGCCAATTTATAGTGAAGTGATAGAAGTACTCATAGGTACCTAAGATGGGAATGATTCTATATTCTAAGTTAACAAACCTCTCATAGGTTAGGCATGGGAGATTAGTTCCCTTAAGAAACGCATTAAGTATGCAAAAGACTATAACAAGTATTAGACGTACTCTCAAGTACGAAGGTTGAGAACTAATGAGAATAAGAATGATCCAATGATCATAGTTAAGAGCCTATTTAAAGGTTAAGCTTTAAGAATGAATATTCAAAGATGCAACAGATATGCCTAAGTTAAGTTATACATTATATGTATATATATGTTTAAAGAATAAGAACAAATTATTAAGATGGCTTGATGTGTCTCTCGTATGCTCGCTAGTTAGTATACGAGGGGTTCCTGTGAAGTTACCGCCTTTAATGGCAGCCGGAACGGTGAAGTTACCGCTCGTGAGGGCAGCTACACATCCAAGTCTATAAAGTTAATGTGTCTCCTGTCTGCTCGTCAGTTAGTATACAGGGGGTCCCCGTGAAGTTACCGCCTTAAATGGCAGCTGGGACGGTGAAGTTACCGCTCGCGAGAGCAGCCACACAAAGATAAGAGGAGTCCGGTGTTAGCCTGATATGATAGGAATTTTCACCGGTAAGAAGGGAGATGTACTTCGGGGTTACTCCACCCGGATGCACTCCGTAAAATGAACTCAGATAATATTGTTTGTTCAACGCTGACTTACTAACTTAATGATTAAGGATGATATAAATATGTATATATATATATATATATTGATGATTATGAATTATGATGAGAATACGACAAGTAGTCAGCAGAGAAAGAAAGTGATCATAGGATGTCCCCAGATCACTGAGTATAAGTTAAAGTTTAAAGTTAGAATATGATAAGACATGATAAAGATAAGTAGCGATCCTAAGTTTTCCCCTTGATCGCGAAATATGTAGAGAAAGACTTGGCGATCATAGGTATCCCCAAGATTGCCGAGAGTAGGCACGGCGACCCTAGGTTTCCCCCGTGGTTGCCAACAGTAGGTTGGGCTAGAGCTCACTGAGACGTTATGTCTCACCCCAATCCTTCTGGTGCAGGTTCATAGGTTAGCAAGAGATGTTCATGAAGATCTTCAGGAAGACGCTGGATGGAGTGCAGATACTCGTCATGGCAAGCTCAGAAGGTTGATAGATTTTATATGTGTATATGGAAGTGTATTTTGTGATATTTGGATATATGTATAAACGAGCTATTTGTACTCATTCAGTAGTTTTATATTGTATTCATTATTGAAAATTTTAATGTATCCGATATCAGATTAATACGCATGCTAAATATTCTAGATAATTTAGTATGGGTGTTACACATAGGCAGCCTGTAGTCATATGTGTTCCATCGCCATTTCCTTACAAAAGTTCCAAAATAGTGCCTTGGATTTATGATGCACAAGCCGTCGTTTATGAACCAGAGGGGAGGTTTGAAAGAGAACCTACAAAGGTGATGGGTGATGTTACCCATATTTCTGAAGCTAGCGGCATGACCCGACGTGGTCGGATCTTTGCTCCCAAACAGCTCAGAGGAGAAGGCAATAAGATGGCCGAGGAAGTCCAAAAAGGGAAAGAACTGCCCAGTCAAGACAAGGGGCAAGAATGTGGTGATCATCTAGCATCAAAGGAGGACGATGAGTTCTTAAAAATTGTCAAAAGGAGCGAATACAAAATAGTGGACCAATTGAATCAGACTCCTTCCAAGATATCTATCCTATCACTGCTGTTGAGTTCCGAGGCACATAGAAAGGCATTGTTGAAAGTGTTGAATCAGGCGCATGTAACCCAGGATGTTACAGTAGACCATTTCGGTGGAATAGTTGCCAATATTACCGCCAGTAGCTGCTTGAGCTTTAATGACGAGGACTTACCTGTGGAAGGGAGAACTCACAATAAGGCATTACACATATCCACAATGTGTCATGACACCGTCCTTGCAAGAGTGTTGGTTGATACGGGTTCGTCGTTGAATGTGCTGCCGAAGTCCACTCTCAACAAGATGTCCATCGATGGAGTATGCTTGAAGCCTAGCTCTTTGATTGTGAAAGCTTTTGATGGGTCCCAAAGGTCCGTCATTGGAGAGGTATGCCTGCCAATCCAAATAGGTCCGCACACTTTCGATATCACTCTCCAAGTGATGGATATCAACCCAGCCTATAGCTGCTTATTGGGACGCCCATGGATCCATGCGGCTGGAGCTGTGACATCCACCTTGCACCAAAAGCTAAAATTTGTGGCAAATGACAAGTTGATCACCGTGGCTGGCGAAGAAGACATACTTGTAAGCCATCTGTCTTCCTTTCAGTATGTGGAAGCAGGTGAAGGATCTTTGGAAACTGCTTTCCAAGCCTTAGAGGTCGCCAATGCTGTGGCAGGGTATAAGGAAGTTTGTGTTAAGGAAGAAAAAGCCCCCGATACATTTTGGAAGAATGATGCGCTATTGGCTAAAGGAGGAGGCTCCAAAGGCTGTGAGTACTTGTGGGATATGCCCGTGAAAAGAGATAGGTATGGATTGGGCTACAAACCATCCATGGGAAAGAGTGATGCTGCAAAGATACCCATTGGTAACATTCAAGACACTTTCCACAGTGCGGGTTTTGCTAGTGAAGATCAAGTAGCTGTCGTTGGAGATGATCCAGAAGAGGGGGAGACACCTTGTTTGGTCTACCAGGGCTCTCCGAATGCAAGCCTCAACAACTGGACTGCCGTTGAAATTCCCGAGATAGTTTCTTTTTCAAAGTAATTTTTATCATGTTTTTCAAATCCTTTTGCTCTGCCCAAGGCTTAAGGATAACTTTGTAGGGCACCCTTTATTTCGAATGTTGAATCATCAATAAAAAGCATTTCGTTTTCCACTATTCTTTATTCTTCCATTTCTGCATTTATTTTTCTTAAAAAAAAATGATAATCCTTTCCGTTCTTTTGTTTATTTTTGTTTTTGTTTTGTTCATCCTTCTAAAGATAAAAATCATCATAAAAACACATGCAGATCCCTGAACAAACCCATTGATTGTGATACTGCTACAATCTCGCGTAACCTTGAACTCCCCATTAACCAAGCTGAAGAGGATGTTGGAAGTGATTGCGAGCTTCCCGAAGAGTTGGCAAGACTGCTAGAGCGTGAATCTAAAGAGATACAGCCGAATCAAGAGCCTGTGGGGGTAATCAACTTGGGAACTGAGCATGATATAAAAGAGGTCAAGATTGGTTCGTCTTTAAAGGCAAAAGAGCGCGAGAAGTTGGTCGAACTTTTGAGGGAATATGTAGATGTGTTTGCATGTTCATACCAGGACATGCCAGGGTTGGATACCGAGATAGTTGAGCACAAGCTACCACTCCGGCCAGAATGCCCGCCGATAAAGCAGAAATTGAGAAGGACAAGACCGGACATGTCACTCAAGATCAGGGAAGAGGTCAAAAGACAATTTGATGCAGGATTCCTAGCCGTGGCAAAATATCCACAATGGGTTTCTAACATAGTACCGGTACCAAAGAAAGATGGTAAAGTGCGAATGTGTGTCGATTACCGAGATCTGAACAAGGCGAGTCCCAAGGATGATTTCCCATTACCTCACATCGACGTGTTGGTAGATAATAGAGCCCGATTCGCGGTGTTCTCATTCATGGATGGATTCTCCGGTTACAATCAAATCAAGATGGCTCCGGAAGACATGGAGAAAACCACCTTCATCACCCCATGGGGAACATATTGCTACAAGGTAATGCCTTTCGGCTTGAAGAATGCTGGAGCAACCTATCAAAGAGCAATTATGGCTCTCTTCCACGATATGATGCACAAAGAGCTAGAGGTCTATGTGGATGACATGATTGCCAAATCCGAAACTGAAAAAGACCATGTCCTTCACTTGCAAAAGCTATTCGTACGTTTAAGGAAATACAAACTACGACTCAATCCAGCTAAGTGCACCTTTGGTGTCAGGTCCGGAAAGTTACTCGGTTTCATCGTTAGTCAACGAGGGATCGAGGTTGACCCCGACAAGGTACGCGCAATCCAAGATATGCCAGCTCCTCGTACTGAAAAAGAAGTACGTGGTTTTCTAGGGAGACTGAACTACATCTCTAGGTTCATTTCTCATCTCACCGCTACTTGTGAGCCAATCTTCAAATTGCTACGTAAGGATCAGGCCGTCATATGGAATGAGAATTGTCAAGGGGCATTTGAAAGAATCAAACAATACTTGCAAGAACCACCTATCTTGATACCGCCCGTTCCTGGAAGACCTCTTATTATGTACTTAACAGTATTGGAGGAATCCATGGGATGTGTGCTAGGGCAACATGATGAAACTGGTAGGAAGGAGCACGCCATTTATTTTTTGAGCAAGAAATTCACTGATGTCGAAACCAGATACACCCTACTGGAAAGAACTTGTTGTGCTTTGGCATGGGCCGCGCGCCGGTTGAGACAGTACATGATCTGTCACACGACATGGCTGGTATCAAAGATGGATCCAATAAAATACATCTTCGAGAAACCCGCTTTGACCGGAAGAATTGCCCGTTGGCAAATGCTGTTATCCGAGTATGACATCCTGCATGTGACTCAGAAAGCTATCAAGGGAAGTGTGCTAGCAGACCACTTGGCTCATCAACTGGTGGAAGACTATCAGCCCATACCATTTGATTTCCCAGATGAAGATATTATGGCTTTAAAGGAAGATGAGGTCATAGGAGATGATGAAGGACCCGAACCAGGGACACGATGGAAGCTTGCATTCGATGGTGCATCTAATGCCATGGGGCATGGGATTGGAGCCGTTCTAATATCTCCACAGGGTGGTTATACCCCCTTCACAGCAAGACTACGTTTTGACTGCACGAATAATGTGGCGGAATATGAGGCATGCATCTTGGGCCTTGAGGCTGCCATCGATCTAAGAATCAAGATTTTGGAGGTGTATGGAGATTCGGCCCTAGTCATTTACCAGGTAAAAGGAGAATGGGAAACCCGTCATCCCAAGCTGATCCTGTACCATGCTCATGTCTCGAAGCTAATAGAGTTCTTTGATGAAATCACCTTCCATCATATCCCAAGGGAAGAAAATCAAGTAGCAGATGCTTTGGCTACGTTATCCTCGATGTACAAAGTGAAGCTTCACAATGAAGCGCCGCTTATAAAGGTGGAGCGCCGAGACGAGCCTGCATTCTGTTTGTCAGTCGAAGAGGTGTCTGACGGCAAGCCATGGTACCATGACATCAAAGTCTACCTCAAAAATCAAGAATATCCTGCAAACATCTCAAGTAGGGATAAAAAGACTTTGAGACAACTATCAGCTAAATTCTTCCTGAATGGTGATGTGCTCTACAAAAGAAACCATGATCTGGTTCTTCTCAGATGTGTAGACAAACATGAGGCGGACTTGCTCATCAAAGAAATCCATGAAGGGTCTTTCGGTACTCATGCCAATGGACATACAATGGCTAGAAAAATCCTAAGGGCAGGTTACTATTGGCTGACCATGGAATCTGATTGTTTCAGCTACGCTAGGAAGTGCCACAAGTGCCAAATCTATGCGGATAAGGTGCACGTGCCTCCAGTCCCTTTAAATGTAATGGCGTCACCTTGGCAGTTCTCCATGTGGGGCATCGACATGATTGGGCCCATTGAACCTAAAGCTTCAAATGGACACCGGTTCATCCTAGTCGCCATCGACTACTTCACCAAATGGGTTGAAGCTACCTCATACACCAATGTAACAAAGCAAGTGGTGGTTCCATTCATCAAAAAGGAGATAATATGTCGCTACGGACTCCCCAACAGAATCATCACTGACAATGGCACCAACTTGAACAACAAAATGATGAAAGATTTGTGTGAATGTTTCAAGATCGAACACCACAACTCTTCGCCATACCGGCCAAAGATGAATGGAGCCGTAGAAGCAGCAAACAAAAACATCAAGAAAATCCTTCAAAAGATGGTGAAAACTTACAAAGATTGGCATGAAAGGCTTCCCTTTGCCCTACATGGCTATAGGACCTCGGTTCGCACCTCGACAGGGGCAACCCCGTTCTCCCTAGTGTATGGCATGGAGGCAGTCCTCCCCATTGAGGTGGAAATTCCCTCAATGAGAGTCTTGATAGAGACAAAACTAGAAGAAGCAGAATGGATTCAAGCAAGGTTTGACCAGCTGAACCTAATCGATGAGAAGCAGATGATAGCCTTATGTCATGGTCAGTTATATCAAAGCAGACTCAAGAAGGCGTTCGACAAGAAGATCCGTCCTCGAGAGTTCCAAGTAGGCGACCTAGTGCTCAGAAGGATCCTACCTATACAAAAGGATTCGCGTGGAAAATGGACTCCGAACTACGAAGGCCCTTATGTAGTGAAGAAAGCTTTCTCTGGAGGAGCCTTGATTCTCACAACAATGGACGGCGAGGACTTCCCACGTCCTGTAAATTCCGATGTAGTCAAGAAATACTATGCCTAATAACAAAAAGAACGCCCGCTAAGTTGAAAACCTGAAAGGGCAATTTAGGCAAAAAGGGGCATCCCGGTGGACTGAAAAATCGAAAGAGCGGTCCAGGCAAAAGTTAGGGATATAAAAAAACAAAAGAAAACCCGCTAAGTCGAAAACCTGAAAAGGCGACTTAGGCAAAAGTTGGGAAAAGAAAAAAGGCATGTAACTACATTGGGGCAGTCTACTCCTAACACCGACTGAAGAACCAATCCTTTCGCCATTCTTAGAAGCAGGGTGTTGTGGATTTAGGGTTATTAAGAAAGTAGCAGTCGTCATGACTCAATGGGAACTTCCAATGTTTTCCCTCTTCCCATCTTCATTTCTCTTATTTATCTTATGGAGTTACACCTTTGGTGTGCTACCATTCCATGTACTAGATTTTGTTTGACCATCAATAAAGCGCATCCTTTTTATTTACCTTTTGTCATTCCCCATCGCTAAATGCTATTTATTTTGATGATACAATTTTGAAATAAAATAATAACATAAAATCCATTGAAATCATGATTTACTTTGATTCGGAAATATCTAAAGGAAATTAACGACTTCCGGCGAGGTGTTGTACCTCTCAGAATTCTCAAAGCAACCACAAGTGATTCCTGTCTATCGCAGAGTCGGCATCTACATAACATACGAATTGCCCATGCAGGTACGAAATGTCGAAAGCTCCGTCAGCATCCATCTACTTGAAACTTCAATAGCGATGAGTTTTTGCGAATGCCGAAGGATCGAAAACCCCAAACATCGTACTCTCACCATTTTATCCCAGGAAATCCCAAAACCAATTCTCATTGGCACTCCCTGCAATTTCCAACCAAAAGTCCAACCATGCTTGGCATCCGATCACAACCAAAGCTCAACATGCCATTTGCTTCCCCCACATGTCATCATAGCACATGCATCATATCAAATTCATTCATTAGCATGCATCTCATATTCACATCATACTTCTCCTCACAATTTCTCATGTTCCCCAATGAACCTCAATCAAATACTCCCCAGTGAGTCATCCCAGTGTTCCCCAGTGAACCTCATTCAAGAACTTCTCCGGTAAGTTTTTCTAAAAATCCCCCAGCGGATTTCTTCCCAAACTGTCCCATTCCCCAGTGGACTAACTCACAGCCACTAAGGTTCCCCAGTTAAAACTCCCCCAGCGAGTCAACCACCATAACATATCATTATCATGTCACCAGCGTCAGACTGACGACAATCATATCATATCATTATCATTTCACCAGCGTCAGACTGGCGATGATCATATCACATCATTATCATTTCACCAGCGTCAGATTGGCGATGATCATATCACATCATTATCATTTCACGAGCGTCAGACTGGTGATGATCATATCACCCTTTACCATTCCACCAAGACCCACTTAGCGGTAATCGGTCAAGCATCACTTTACCCTAGGGATCGACTCTCAGCGTAAGCGGCTGAGTAAGACCACCTTTCCCCAGTGAATCGACCTTCAGCATAAATGGCTGAATAAGATCAGGTATCTACCTCCAGCGCAGGCGGCTGGATATGATCACATCTTCCCTTAGAGATTGACCTTCAGCATAAACGGCTGAATAAGATCACTCTTATCCTCAGGGATCTACCTCCAGCGCAGGCGGCTGGATATGATCACCTCTTTCCTTAGAGATTGACCTTCAGCATAAACGGCTGAATAAGATCACTCTTATCCTCAGGGATCTACCTCCAGCGCAGGCGGCTGGATATGATCACCTCTTTCCTTAGAGATTGACCTTCAGCATAAACGGCTGAATAAGATCACTCTTATCCTCAGGGATCTACCTCCAGCGCAGGCGGCTGGATATGATCACATCTTTCCTTAGAGATTGACCTTCAGCACAAACGGCTGAATAAGATTACTCTATCATCAGTGTCTACCTCTAGCATAAGCGGCTAGATAAGATCACCTATCCTCCTGGATCGACCTTCAGCGCCAACGGCTGAATAAGATCGCCTTCGCCCTTAGGATCTACCTTTAGCATAAGCGGCTAGATGAGATCACCCTTATCCCCAAGGATCTACCTCCAGCGCAGGCGGCCGGATATGATCACTTTTGTCCTTAGAGATCTACCTTCAGCATAAGCGGCTGAATATGATCAATCTTCCCCAAGTGAAACCACTTTATCCCCAGTGGAGTCGGATCCTTTTTCTTTAACGAACTCAAGTAACCTTTTGTTTTGTTTTGTCCCCAGTCAGGTCATCTTCGTCGTTTTGCATTCATACCTGCATCGCGAGCATTGCATGCATAGCATTGCGTCCTTAGCATTTTCCAGTCAAAATTGGTCAAAAATAATGTACTCTGTATTTAAGTCTCTTCGACCCGTCGAATTAAAAACTTCACTTTTAAATCTCTGTAACGAAGAAACTTAAGTAGGGGCAGCTGTCGTACCTCAATTTTTGACCCAATTTTACTCGTTTAAATCGTCTTTTTTAAAGCCGAGAATTTTCGTCGTTTCAGACGAAATTTCGGCAGGGAGGTATTTTAAAATACCTCATTTAGGATTTCAACAGCGATAGTTTTAGTTTTATTATTATTTTGTTTTTACTTTAGTTTTTGTTTTATTATTATTTTATTAATTTCATTTTTTATTTTTTGTTATTAATTATATTCTGTTTTTGTTTTATTTTTTATTTTTATGCTTTTATCATTTATTTTTATTTATTTAATTGATTAAAAAATATATAGGCCAAGTCAAAGATGCCATATTCTCATTTGTGTGCTACATGGTTCACCCCTTTTGCCTCTTTTGAATTTATATGCCATTTCCATACAAGTTCTCTATCTCCATGCATGCCCAATGAGACAAATGGCTGTTTGCTTCAGACCTGCATTGTTTCAGATCTGATTCCTCATGTTTCTTGTGCCACTCTTGTCCAAAAGCCAGCAAGAAAACCCAAATATTCACCTCTATAAATACCCCTCAAAAGGAAGTGAAAAAAAAATGGGAATCAAACCAGGATTTTTACAGAACAGAAAAAACACTACACAAAAAAAAGTTCACTCCCAGCAAACAACACAACTCAACAGAACACAACACTCAACAAACACAAACAGCAACCTAAACACTCTCCCTAACAGCAACAAAAAACAACCACTTCCTCCCTCCCTAACACAACCCGCGGCCTCCACTACTCCACACACACAGCTGCGCCACGCACCCAAAACAGCCAGCAACACAAAACACGCCTCTAACACACCCACAGCCCTAAACACACCCAAACCACACGCACACACAGGGCCACAAAAACAGCCCAACACAGCACACGAACACTACACAAAACAACCGTCCAGCAGCACCAAAATGCAAGCAAACACGACCCACACACGCATCCAGCAACACATGCACACAACACACACCCACGCGGCCAGCAACCACCCAAGAACACAACACACACGTCCCCCCCCTAAACAAACACACACAAGGCCAAGAACAAAGCCACCACACAGAACCGAAGACCAAAAATCATAAAAGAGGTAGTTTTCACTTTTCTTTTAAACTTAGATCTACTATTTTTAAAAAGGATTTTGAAAAAACAAGGCCTAAATTCATAAAGAGGAGGAAAAAGGAGTGTTGAAAACGTAAAAAAATTTTTAAAAAAATTGAGTTTTAGCTCCGGCGCGTTGGCGCCGCCACCATGGCCGGCCAGCCACCGCGCCGGAGAACCCCTTCCGGCCGTGAAAGTCAAGAGAGAAGGGAGAGGGTTTTGTTCTAGTGAGAGAAGAGAAGAGTGAGAGAATGAGGAAAAAATGGAGTTTTTTTTTCAGATTTTTGCTTTTAAACAGCAAGAGTCGGACCCAATAACCTTTCCCAGCGCAGGCCCAATCTCCCTCTTTTCCTCTCATTTTTCTGTTTTCTTCCCTGCACCCCCTTCTCCCTGCTCCTGCACCCCCTTCTTTTATTTTAATTTCTTTTGCTTATTTCTTGCATTTTCTTTCCATTTATTTTCTTTTTACATTATTCATTGACTTCTATATTTTCATGTCATTTTACTTTTGCTCTATTTATTTATTTTTATTTTACTTTATTTATTTATTTAATTTTATGTCATTTTTTCTTTATAACTTAGATTTATTTTAATGCATTTTTCTTTTCTTTTGTAGTATAGTTATTTTTATTATTTATTTTTGCACTCCTATTTAAATGTCTTGCATACCATGCATTTTTATTTTCTTTTTTTATTTTATGCAACATATTTATTTATTGTCTTGCATATCATGCATTTTCATTTTTACTATGCAACATATTTATTTAATATCTAAACATCTCATGCATTTTTATTTATTTTTACTTTTTAGCATATTTATTCATTTTAATGCATTTGCAATTTTATTTTTATTTATTATTTTGTCATTTTTGTTCTGTTAGAATGTATTTAGGAACAATGTAATATAAACGAAAATAAATATTAAGAGTTCAATCGACCGGAGAAAGGAAAATTTGGGTAGACACCCGACGCTTCCCCGAATGCGGAACGCGAGACCCCCGTCTCGGTCACATTCAAAGCATTCATCGTTCGATTAAACTTTTAATAAAACAAAAATAATGAAAACATTTGTCTTTTGTGAGCGCAAAAGGAAAACTTGGGTAGACACCCGACGCTTCCCCGAATATTCGGAAACGAGGTAGACACTTCACTTTTCGGATATTCGTCCTCCGCTTAAAATCAATCTCAACCCACCAAATTTTATTTCATTCACGCCAATGCGCATTTTCAAACGGATGTCGTCGCCCAAGCGCGAGTCCGCTCTTTTATTCAAACTTTTTTCACGCCCATGCGCGTTTTCAAACGGATGTCATCGCCCAAGCGCGAGTCCGCTCTTTTATTCAAACTTTTTTTTCATGCCCATGTGCGTTTTTTAAATGGATATCATCGCCCAAGCGCGAATCCGTCTTTTCTTTATAAAAAAAAAAAAGCAAACTTTTTCGCCCAAGTGCGATCAAACCATTTTCATAAATAAAATCAACCAACACACAAACATTTTCTACAAAGAACTACGTAGCATTGAATTCTCCATCGCACCAGGAGATACGTAGGAGCAAGATCAAAATCTTGTCAAGCACCCTAATAAAAAACTCATTTTTAGTCTTTAAATCAATTTTCTTTCTCTTCCATTCTTTACAAACATTTTTTTTATGAAACTAACACATTTTGAAAGCTAATTAATTAATGGTTCCCGTTGAGTACAACGGATGTGAGGGGTGCTAATACCTTCCCCTCGCATAACCGATTCCCGAACCCGAATTTGGTTGCGATGACCTTTTTCTCGTTCTCAAAGGGGTTTATCGACGTTCCCCTTTTCAAAAATAAAACTTCGGTGGCGACTTTACTGTCTAGCGAGCGTTTTCCGCCCGCGCATTTTCCCCGCCGCTTCAGTTCTCTTTTTTTTTTTTGTTTTTTCTTTTTATTTATTTCTTTACAAAACATTTGGCATAAAACTAACACAATTAAACGCTAAACTAACTAATGGTTCCCGTTGAGTACAACGGATGTGAGGGGTGCTAATACCTTCCCATCGCATAATCGATTCCCGAACCCGAAATTTGGTCGCGATGACCTTGTTCTCATTCTCAAAGGGTTTTATCAACGTTTCCCTTTAAAAATAAAACTTTGGTGGCGACTATACTGTTTTGAGCGAGCGCTTTCCGCTTGCACCATTTTTCCCGCCGCTTCAGTTGGCGACTTCACTGGGGATTTCTTCAGTATCCCATGTTCTTACATTCAGCAGCAAGTTATCCCCAGTGTTCCCCAGTGAACCTCATTAAAGAACTTCCCCAGTAAGTTTTTTCTAAAGAAAAATCCCCCCAGCGGATTTCTTCCCAAATTGTCCCATTCCCGAGTGGACCTGCTCACGGCCACTAAGGTTCCCCAATTAAAACTCCCCCAGCGAGTTTACCGGATCATATCATATTATTATCACTCCCCCAGCGAGTCTGCATATCATATCATTATCATTTCACCGGCGTCAGACTAGCGATGATCATATCATATCATAATCATATCACCCTTTGTCATTTCACCAAGACCCACTTGGCGGAAATCAGTCAAAGATCATCTCTCCCAGTGATTCAACCTTCAGCATAAGCGGCTGAATAAGATCACTTTATCCCCAGGTGTCCACCTCTAGCATTAGCGGCTAGATAAGATAACCTTTCCCAGTGGATCGACCTCTAGCATCAGCGGCTAGATAAGATCACCCTTCCCCAGTGATTCAACCTTCAACATAAGCGGCTGAATAAGATCACTTTATCCCCAGGTGTCCACCTCTAGCATCAGCGGCTAGATAAGATAACCTTTCCCAGTGGATCGACCTCTAGCATCAGCGGCTAGATAAGATCACCCTTCCCCAGTGATTCAACCTTCAGCATAAGCGGCTGAATAAGATTACTCCATCCCCCGTAATCTACCTCCAGCGTAGATGGCTGGATTTGATAACCCTTATCCCCACACTACAAGAAAACATGATTTTAGCCTCAACATTTAGCGTCAGCCCCCGACACCGACGCTAATAGCGTCCCTTTAGAGTCGGCCTAACGCACTCTACTTCAATTTCTAGTTTTCCTTTATTTTTATAAAGATTTAGAGTCGGCCTAGCCGACTCTAAATGTTAGGAACCCACGTATGACATTTTAGACCATATTTAGAGTCGGCTAGCCGACTCTAAAATTGACAAAAAAAAAATCAGATTTAACAAAAACGAAGTCAATAACTTTGGAAAATTAGATTTAACAAAAATCAGATTACGCTCAACTCTTCGTCTGCCACTGATTTTCTCCTCCGATCTCTGCCACCGGCCGACGGACCTTTGTTTTCCTCTGGTGAAACTCTCTTCGTCTCCGGCGAACCACTTCTCTCTTCACTGTTCGCACAACCTCCTTTCACCTCCGCCGGACCTTCAACCTCTTCTCTCTTCACTTGTCGGACCTTGTCCTTGCCTCTACCCTCCGTTGGACCTTCACTTGTCTCTGGGTAAGTTTTATTTCTCTCAAATTTAGATTATCTCAAATTGGATAACCCTAAAATTTCAAAATCCCCAAAAACATGAAATTGGTGTTCAATCTGTTCTTATAGTAAGGTTTTGTAGTGAATCTCTTTAATTTGCATAATTATTGTGAAATTTTGACAATTTTGTTTAGTTTGTTATTATTTGTGTATAAGAGAGTATATGCGATTAATGCAATCTTTTTTCATAGTCATTGAAGGTTCCCTTTTTAGTAATATAATTGATTTGTTAATCGTAGAGAATTATTTAATCTACCTTGAATAAAATGCCAACTTGAAATTATGTGTGGCTTCTTCAATTTTTTAATATGAAAAATGGATCCAGATTTCTTGGTTTACATATTGGCACAAGTTTGAAAATATCTTGTATTAGTCTTTTCTCCTAGTGTAGATTTTTTATTTTGATCTTTTTTGTGTGAAAAGAAAAGCTCCACAATTTTTTATTAGCCGCGGATTTTGGAGCTTTGTCTACGCTTTTTGAAGTATGGCCTAAGTTCAAAAATGTTGTAGTGGAATAATTTTATTTGCAATTTGTTATGTAAGTATGTATGTATTGTTATGCTTAATCATTGTTAACGAACTTTGTATAACACATCTTTGTATAACACACCTTTCACAACAGTGGTAAATGTCAACGAAAAAGAGTGTCCTTCTCTTAAGTATCCAGGCATGGTGGTGGTGTGATGGAGATGAAGAGAGGAGATCAGATGATGTCAGTAGTGATTTGCCAGTAGTGATTTGCTTGTAGATGATGTCTACCATATTCTTGAGGCACCACATGCAGTGCAGGTACCTGGAATCGAAGGATTGTTTGTTCCGTCTGGAACTCGTGGGCGTGTCTTGAAAGTTGTTGGAGAGAAAACTGACCTTGTACGATGGGAGGTGAGTTTTCCTTATATTGTTACTATGTTTAACTTTATTTTAGAGTGCCTACTGTAACCTTGTTGATGATCTATGATCATATGTTCTCTTCACAGCCAATTTCAGGCAGTATGGAAATAGATTACTGAATTTTTTTGTTGTTATAATGTTATTGCTTATTCTTGTATTACTTCGTCTCCTTTTTACCATATTTTTGGAATACCCAGTAAAACCTGAGAGTCCTGCTCAGCACATCTAGTGAGGCTGGTTCTAAAAGTTTCTAATAGAAAGAGATCAATTTTTATTTAGTGTTGTATCATTTTAAAAAAAAGTCAATTTATTTTTGTTCACCTAAGCATATTTTAGGTATTTGTTTTATCTACATTTGGTTATAACTAAATCACTTGCTTGCCAATCCCAAACTAGCACAATATTTAAAAATTCTCTATGAATTGGTGATGGGTTTCCAATCTGAAATATTATTCTTCACTGATAATAAAATAAATACCGGTGTTTATGTTTTCCATTATTGACGTACTTTTTAGCTGGAAATTGTAAAAATGTTTTATCCTCATTATGATTTTTAGTGTAATTTAGAGACTTTGCATCTCATCAATATAATCTCAATTGCACAATTCCCTGCTGACAAAATTTTCATTTTTCTAGTATTCCTCATCTAGAGTATTTGTGTTACTCCTACATTTGGCTCAAGATATGTATTTGAATAACAAGGAGGAAGTTTTTTTACTCTTGACCTGCTCAGTAGATTGGCATCCTTTAACACTGTAAGTTGGTTGGTTTCATTGGCCATTTATTTCCACTTTGATTCTTTAAAAGCATACATCAATTGCTTTTAATTGCTGCAACTTCTTTCATGACTGATTTATGGATGCATAATGAACACTTAAAAACAGTCCAGTATAATATTTCTTATTAATGGCATCACATGATAAGATTAAATGTGTTGAATAGCTGAAGTTAAGGATAAGATCTGTGCAATAACTGTCTTGGAGTTGTCTTTTTGTCTACCTAATGAGTTTGGTCATTGATTGTTTGTTTTGGCTTAATTTGACTTTACCTTTGTTGTTATTATTTGTTGGATCAGATTTATAGTTACCATCCTGCTTCTAGTATTTTAGAGCTGATTGTTTCATTGCCTCTCAGCTTTGTAGTAACTTTATCAAATATTCGAAAAAAAATTAGAATGTTAATAATCCATATATTATTAGAGAAGTGACACAATGGTTTTGGTCCCCAATAGTCTGTCTTTTGAGTATCATGATGCTCTCGATATTTATGAAGAGTTTGCTTTTATTATTGTCTGTTTTAGCATGGGGACTATATTCTGCTTCACTCTTCGGATATTCTGTTTTTCTAAGCCCTGATTTATGAACCTGTTATGGTTCTCTGTCTTTACTTGGTTGACTGAATCAAGTATGGACTCTGTTGATACTTGAAGTTGCTTGTACTAAAAAGTATTCTCATGGAATGTAGTCCAAGCTTTATAAAATTCTTGTGCTTTGTCTGTATCATGACTTTGCCCGTTTTTTTCTCACAGATTTACTTACCATGTGCAGGATGTTTGTTTTGCAATGATGGACCTTAGCAATTAGGTGCACAAGAGAGGTATCTTGCTTAGTGATATTGATCTGTTTTTGACGCTTGACTACCCTTTGTATATAGGGTCTGATTGGATTGACCTATTTAAACTTATCTACTGTCATAAGTTTTGTGAAACTGTTTGGGAGAACGTCTGAAAACAGCTTATGACAATTTTCACAAGCTTTTTTAGCTCATTTTCATAAGCTCTCCAATATAGCTTATAAAAATAGCTTATAGCATACACAAAACAATTTAACTTCATTTTTTCTTTTCTATAAAAGTAGCTTATGTAAGCTTATGCATATGCGCTTGTGCTATAAGCTGCAAATAAGCTGTCTATCCAAACAGGCCATAGTTATTTTTGTGTGTGCATGTGTAGTTTTGACTATGATTGGGGATCCTTCTTGTTTGTATTGTGCTAGAATAGCCTTTAGGACTTTATGCACAATGCGATTTCTCATTTAAAATCAATGTTAATTGGAATCAAATTTTTCTCTCTAATTTTTTCCTTTATTTGCAAGGGATTATATTAAAGTTCAATGGATGGTTTTGTTTCATTTTATTTTGTTGGGGTTATAGGGAACTCACTTTTGAAAAATAAAGGTTTTTGTTGCGTTTTATCATTTTTTTTTTCAGCAATGGTTATGCTTAATTACTTGGTTTCATTTATATATATATATATATATATATATATATATATAACCTGACATGAATGACTCAAATCTTAGCCTTAGTTTAATTATGTTACATTATGTGTTAACTATAAGGTGCTGCTATTCTGTTTGTTTTTTGCTCTGTTAAAGCATGGTTTAATCATAGCTTAGTGATTGTCATTTTTCCCATGGTATTTTGTAACGTACAGATGAGATTAGTGTGTTGTTGAGCTTTCAAAATAATATTTGAATTTTAAGAATCAGTAAGTGATTCTGTACAGAAGCGTAAACTTCAAATCTGTCGTCCAACTTTTCTTTTTTTATCTTTCTTGGAAGCCTAAATTTTTATTTCACATCCTTAGGTACTCATAATTAGCTGGATCCTTCGTCGTTGTGATGGACACTGTAACTGAATCCCAGAGAACTCTGTATGTATTCTCCCTCTTCCTCCCTCTTCAATTATTAATGTTCTTTTGATTCAAGTTTAAGGTTTTAATGCAGTAATTGAAATTAGTCTTAAATGTATATGTTGTTGCTTATTTTCTGTGCCCTAGGTACCCATACGTAACTGGATCCTCCGTCGTTGCTATCAAATACAAAGATGGCATTCTCATGGCTGCTGATATGGGACGTCTGATGCTAAATCACATCAATTCACATTAGCACCATAGCTTTCTCTCTGTTAACTTCATCTTTTTCAATTGCAATTTATACGCGCCTTCTTCTTGTTCACTCTTTTACTTTGTTGGTTTTAGTTTGTAATTACCTTTCCTACTATCGCGGTTAGATTTTACTGCCTTCATTTCAAATGTAGTATTTAATTGTGATTTTATCTTCAAGCAAAAGTGCTTTAAATCCAATTCTCCTGAGAATTTCTCTATTGATGTTTTAACTTTTTAAGAAAAAAGTTGTACACGAATAAATTTTGTTTCCTTACAAGGGCCAGTTTTAGTGCTTTTTGAAATTCTGGTCAGGCAATACTTAAGAGATAAACGCAGGTTCTGAACCAGACAGGTTCTGAACAGAACTTAGCACAATATAAAAGCAGATAAACAGCAGAAAAGTAAAGTGCAGGAAAGCTAAAAACACACAAGGTTTGTTAACCCAGTTCGGAGTAAACACCTCCTACTCTGGGGGATACCAATCCAGGAAGGAAATCCACTATAGGATTTAACCCAAAGACTCAAGACACTGACTCCCAGTTGCCAGCCTTAGCAATTAAACTCCTCCTAGTCAGACTTCTACCCAACTCTAAGTATTAGAATCCTCTAACTTCCTATTCAAGCAACTAAACCCAGCTACTTGAACAACCCTTAACAATCCCCTGTTTTTGAACACAATTTCAATGACAACACTTCATTCGTACCTAAAGGCTTAGAATGAATTACAACTTAATGAAAACACTAAACCAACTCAAAACATATGAGTGGTGCACAAAACAAAGCTAAAAGCTTAAAAAATAACAAAGACTCAAATTTCTGATTTTCTAACTCTCTAAATCGTATCTCTTGAAAGCAGCAGCACTCCTCCTTATATAGTCCTCAGTCTTGCAGCATAAATAACAAACTAATCTTCTGATTTGATTTGTTACTGAAATAAGATTGGTCCAATAATGTAACAAATAAAACTGCATTGAATCTTTTAAAGATTATAACAGGAAAATATGAATTTCATATCTTTGAACCAAATCTTCAATAAAATCTTCTCCAAATAAATCAGCATACTAGAAGCCATATGCGTGGATAAATCCTCAATAAATCTTGCAAAGATTCGCATAGAAAAACCTTGAAAATAACCAGCTTCTGATGTGTCATACCCCATTTTTTGACCCATTTTCGTCTCATTTTACTCATTTTTTAAAAGCCGAGAATTTTCGTCGTTTCAGACGAAATTTCGGCAGGGAGGTATTTGAAAATACCTCATGTCAATTTTTGTCTCGTTTATTTATTTATTTTTATTACGTTTTATCTTTACTTTTAATTTCAGTTTTTATTATCATTAATTTTATTATTACCATTATTACCATTTATTTATTTCTTTTTTTTATTATTATCATTATTATTATTTTTACTATTATTATTATTATTTTTATTTTTCCATTTTTTGGTCCAAAGTCAAACAGTCAAACACTGCAGGGGCGCCCCAATCCCAGGTTTTTTTCATCATTTCATTCTATCCATATCCTCAAAAATCCTCACAAAATCAGCAGAAAATCACAACAAGGTCACTTCCCATTTAATGCTTGCCTCAAATCTTAGGTGGATAAGAAATTTTGTGTGGAGTGGAGATGTCGAAAAAAGAAAACTTGTTACGGTTTCTTGGAAAAAAGTTTGCAGGCCTCTCGCACAAGGAGGTCTGAACTTGAGATCCATCAAAACTTTAAACACCTCCACGAATTTACACCTTTTTTGGAAGTTGCTTCACTCAACAGCTGATTGGGCAGTATTGCTGAGAGCTAGAGCCTTGAGATGCAAGAAACCTATCAATCACCATATCTTTTCTTCCATCTGGAGCAGCATTAAAGAAGAAATCAGTGATATCAACAACAATTCAATCTGGCTCCTTGGCAATGGTAACAACATCAATTTTTGGAATGATAGCTGGTGTGGTGCCCCTCTGTCTCAAGTTCTCAATATTCCAGCACCAATTAGTACTAAATTATCCTCTTTGGTCAGTGACTACATTTTTAATGGTCAGTGGAACATTCCTGAACCACTGTCTCATATGTTCCCCTCTCTTAGGCAGCTCCTTAATCAAGCAATCATTCCACTGGTGCCAAAAGAGGATCTTCTGATTTGGAGACACTCTGATTCTGGTATCTTGGAGCTCAAGCAAGCTTATGATTTCAAACTGAACAACACTGAAGAAACCCGTTGGGCAAAGTTTATCTGGAACATCGATATTCCTCCATCAAAGTCCTTAATGGTTTGGAGACTTTTGCATGATAAGCTTCCTACTGATGACAATCTTATGCATAGAGGTTGCCAGCTTGCCTCTGTTTGCAGTCTTTGTTTTAAAACAGGTGAATCTTCTCTTCATCTCTTTTTCTCTTGCCCCCTCGCCACTAAACTTTGGTCTTGGCTTACTACATCTTTGAACATTCCTTTGCATATTGGATCATTGGAGGATGTGTGGAATTTCTGTGAAAGGTCTTGGTCCCCCCAATGCAAAATTGTCATTATTGCTGCTTTGTTAAACCTAATTAACACTATCTGGTTTCTAAGAAATGAAGCTAGATTTAGTGATAGAATTATCCCTTGGAGGTCAGCTATTAATACCATCATTGCTAATACATCTCTTACTGGGAATCACACTTTTAAGGCTTCAAATAATTCCATTAGAGATTTCTCTATTCTCAAAGTGTTCAATATTAACATCCATCATCCCAAAGCACCATCTATTATAGAAGTCTTATGGGATCCTCCAATGATTCAGTGGATAAAGTGTAATACAGATGGAGCTTCAATCGGTAACCCTGGAACCTCATCTTGTGGAGGTGTCTTTAGAAATCATGATGGTAATTGCTTAGGCTGCTTTGCTGAGTTCCTAGGTTTTCTCACTTCCTATCAAGCAGAATTATGTGGTGCTATGAGAGCTATTGAGGTTGCTTCAGAGAATCACTGGCTTAATCTTTGGTTAGAGACAGACTCAATGTTAGTTGTGCAGGCTTTCAAGAATATACACCTTGTTCCTTGGCCTTTACGAAACAGGTGGAACAATGTTCAGTTTCATCTTTCTAGTATGAATTGTATTGTCACTCATATATTTAGAGAAGGAAACCAAGTGGCTGATTCCCTTGCAAACTTTGGTCTTTCTCTGTCTTCTTATGTTTTTTGGACTAATATACCATTGTTTGCAAGGAAATCTTTTGTTAGGAACAAAATTGGTTTACCTAGTTATAGGTTTTCTTCTTCTTGAGGGAGTTTTGGTTTGGTCCCCTCCCTCCTTTTTGTACCTACTTTCTCTCTTTTCTATATACTTGGTTGCTAGCTTCTTGGCTACAACCTCTTTTGCTTAAAAAAAAAAAAAAAATCTTATCCAAGATCTGCAGAAAAACCAACTTGCAAGTTAATCTTTTGAGTCAACAAGCAGCTCAAATTCCTCTATATAACAGGAACCAAACAACAAAGAAAAAAAAGAAAGAAATTTTGAACCAAACAGATTTTTTAGCAAACAGCAAAACAACACACAAAGCAACATAAACTCACCCAAATCCTCACACATCACACGTTTTTCCCCCCTGAACAAGCACAAACACGACCCAGCACTAACTCATCACACACCAACAACACAACCCCAACACACACACAACCCAGCAAAGCAAACCCAAACCGCAGCACAACACAACACACTCACCCAGCCCAAAAACACACGCACACACCCACGCAAGCCACACCTACACACAGCCCAGCAACCATAAAACACAACACACACGTTTCCCCCCCCCCCCCCCAAACAGCACACACACGCACAAGAACAGCAAACAAACCAACCACACACGCACCACAAAGCCTAGCACAATACCACCGAACACAAAGAAGGAAAAAAGGTAGATTTTTTTGTTTTTTTAAAAACCTAGATCTAGGGTTTTTGAGAAAAGTTTTGAGAAAAATAAGTGTGGATTTAGGAGGAGAAGAGAAAAGGATAGTAGAAAAGAAGGTTTTTTTTAAAAAGGGAGTTTTTTTACTCCGGCGCGGTGGCGCCGCCGTCAAAACCGGCGGCCACCGCGCCGGAAACCCTTTCCGGCCGGTTGAAAGAAGAGAGAGGGGAGAGAGAAGTGAGAGAAGGCGTGTAGAGAGAGAGAGAAGTGAGAGAAAGAAGTGTGAAGAATGAGAAAATTGTGAAGGGAGTGGGTTTAAATACCCCTCCCTGATTCAGTGTGCGTGGGTGTACGCGTTAGCGTACACCCTCGCCCCTCTGGCCCTCTGATTTTAAATCAGATGGCTCTGGCTTTTTCCCCTTGTGATCAGATCAGGACCCTCTGATTAATCAGACGGTCCAGATCAAATCACGTTGGCCCAATGCATTTTGGGTCTGTTTTCTTAAATCTGATCTGTTTTTTCACTTCCAGCACCCCCCAGTTTTATTTTTACACCTCCCTATTTTATTTCTTTTATTTTTTTCCTTTGCAATTTTATTTTCCTTTTTTATTATTATTTCCTTTTATTGTTTTTTTGTTTTTTAACATCTCATTTATTTATTTACCACATCATCTCATGCATTTTATTGTTTTTATTTGTTCATTTTATTTCGCATTTTTTATGTCATTAGAATATACATTTAGGAACAAAATATTTAAATATGCATTGCATTATTTTTCATTTTTCATAGTTTAATTCATAATCCAAGAAAAAGGATTTTTCATTTTGATCCAACATCGTTTTTTCTCTCGCATTTAGTTTATTTTTATCGCACTTAATTTCTTTTTAACTCCAAGTAAAAATCATAAAAATCAAAAACATTTCAAATATTCAAAAACTTCATCAAAAATATTCTCCATTAACAAAGCCTTGGATTTCAAACCAAGCAACTTTCTTTTAATCAAACTTCAATCAATCTTAATCATATTAGATTTTATTTTTGCAATTAAAATCAATCAAACTTCACTCACTCGCCACTTTGGCTCATTTTTATCTTTCACAAACATTTTCAAACTTTAAAATCAACATAACTAATCACTCGGTTTTTTTTACCCCGAACTACATTGGTTTTGATCCCATTTGGGTATGTAGGCAAGGGACTTTGTCCTTCCAAATCAATCAATCATAAAATCAACAAAAACATTTTCTTTCTTTTTCCAATAACTTGAACAACACTTTAACCAAGGGTTTTGCCCCTTTGAGACATTTTTTGAGTTCCAACAATAAACTTGAATGAAAAAGGGTGGTTTGACGTATGTCTCTCCTTTCCTCGGTTGAATAAGCACTTGACGTATGTCTCGTTGCTTAGACAATCGTCATTCTTTTTTCCAAACTTCACCAAAAAAAACATTTTTTGAGTTCCAACAATAAACTTGAATGAAAAAGGGTGGTTTGACGTATGTCTCTCCATTTTCCCGATTGTACGAATGCTTGACGTATGTCTCGTTGCTCGGACAATCGTCATTCTATTTTTAACGCGTCTAGCACGCTTAACCTTTCTTTGGTCCCCTGTGACCATTTTGAAATTTTCTTGGCCCTCGTGGTCAATCCGAACCTTTCGCGCCTTCGCGCGTTATTTTCAAACTTTTTACGCCTCCGTGCGTCTGTCTTTTTAAAAAAAACCTTTTACGCCTTGTGCGAATACCATCGCCTTCATGTGCGTCCATCTTTTTAAAAAAAACCCTTTTACGCGTTCGTGCGTTTTAAAACCTTTGTTCACGTCCGAGTGCAAATCCTTTTTATCAAATCATTTACCTTTACGCATTGTCGTCAGTGGCCAGTTCGGCAACAACCCGAACAGCTGACATTTACTTTTCCATTTCCCGTCGTCAATGGCAAGTTCGGCAACAACCCGAACAATTGACATTTACTTTTATTTTCTTTTCAAGTTTTTTCGCTCGGGCGCGATCAAATCTTTTTTTAATTAAAACGAACCAACAAACAAATTTTTTCCAAAGAACTACGTACGCTTTGAATTCTCCGACTACCGGGAGATACGTAGGAGCAAGATTGTCATCTTGTCAAGCCCATTAATAAAAAATCTTTTTTTTCTTTTCTCTTTCGTTTGTTTTTATCTCTTTCTTCACCTCACATTATATTTTCTTTTTCCTTTATATATATATGATTAAGCGTGCAAGCAAAACGTCAAAAACATTTTAAGCCTAAGTTAACTAAGAGGTTCCCGTTGAGTACAACGGATGTGAGGGGTGCTAATACCTTCCCCTCGCATAATCGACTTTCGAACCTAAAATCTCTTTCAAGGTAATTTCGAACTTTTTTCCTTTTTCCCCGAAAAATTAAAAGTTCAGTCGTGATTTAAAATTAGTGAGTCAACGCTTCTCAATAGCTTGATATCCGAAATTCGACGCGACATGATGAAGTCAACATAAGTCAACGCTGGCTTCAGAACCTGAAATCAGCTTCTGAACTGCTACAGTGCTTTCAGCTTCTGATGACATTTTCAGCTTCTGAATGGCTTCAAAACACAAAACTTGCAAATGAAGAAATGTTTCAAATATGGAGATGCTTCTATTCAATACTTTGGTTTTGCCAAAACATGCAGCCAACACCAAAAGACTCAACAAACTCCCCCTATGGCAAATTTTTGGCTAAAACCATCCAAGTTCTTCAATCTCCCTTATAATCAACTCAGCAATGAAGAACTCCACAATAACATATCATAGCATAAACATAAGCAGCGGACACAGCTATGAATAACACAAACCAGCTTCAGTTCTACAAAACATCACAGCTACTGAAGCACACACCAACCAAGTACTGATCAACTTCTGATCACAACCATGGTATCAGAGCTACTGATCAACTCCTGATCATCACAAACTCCCCCTGAAACTTCTCAAAACACATAAACAAACACTCCAGCTTCACAACACTCCCCCTGCAACTCAGCTTCTCATACAAACTCCCCCTTACTACTGAACTACAGAGAAATGTTATCAGAGCATATCAGAAGCACACTTCAGGATCACAGAAACACTCAGGATCATAACAATCTTGTACTCCCCCTGAGACACATATCCCCCCTTGATCATATATCTTTTAATTCTTGGTATCAGAGCCAACAGAGCCAACACATTGCATAAGATTTTCTCCCCCTTTTTAGCCATAAAAGTCTGACAAATCATAGTCTTCATAGAGGGAATAAAACAAGTAACAAGAATCCTTGAAAACATATTAGACTCAGGTTCAGGACCACACTCAACATAAGCACAACTGGCAGGTACTCTATCTTCCTCACATCCAGTTTGCAGTAATTGCTATAACCCTTCATGCAAACACACACCTAACTTGCTCCTTAAGTTTTCAAACTGTTTAGCATCCAAGGCCTTTGTGAAAATGTCAGCAACTTGTTCTTCAGTAGCTACATGTTCCAGCTGAACAATCTTGTCCTCCACAAGGTTTCTGATAAAATGATGTCTGATGTCTATGTGTTTGGTTCTGCTGTGCTGAATTGGATTCTTAGAGATGTTGAAGGCACTCAAATTGTCACAAAACAATGTCATAGTTCTTTGTTCAATGTTGTACTCCTCCAGCATCTGCTTCATCCACACCAATTGTGAGCAACTACTTCCAGCAGCAATATACTCAGCCTCAGCAGTTGATAATGACACACAGTTTTGTTTCTTGCTGAACCATGAAATCAAGTTATTTCCTAAGAAGAAACAACCTCCTGAAGTGCTCTTTCTGTCATCAGCACTTCCTGCCCAGTCAGCATCACAAAATCCCATCAATTCAGAACTTGAACTGTGTGAATACATGATTCCATAGTCACTTGTGCTATTCACATACTTCAGGATCCTTTTAACTTGTGTCAAATGACTCATTTTAGGATCAGCTTGATATCTTGCACATACTCCAACAGCATAAGTGATGTCAGGTCTGCTTGCAGTTAAATACAATAGGCTCCCAATCATGCTTCTGTACTGACTTTGGTCTACTGAAACTCCATGTTCATCCTTAGTTAACTTCAGATGAGTAGCAGCTGGTGTCCTTTTGTGAGCAGCAGATTCCAATCCAAATTTCTTCACTATGTTCTTGGCATACTTACTTTGAGAAATAAAGATTGTATCTTCCATTTGCTTGACTTGTAGACCAAGAAAGTATGTCAGCTCACCAACTAGACTCATTTCAAACTCTGACTGCATTTGTTGAACAAACAGTTTGACCATCTTCTGAGACATCCCTCCAAACACTATATCATCCAGATAAATCTGAGCAATCATCAGACTCCCATTTTCATCTTTCACAAACAAAGTCTTATCAGAACCTCCTTTTCTGTAACCTTGAGCCACAAGAAACTGAGTCAGCCTGTCATACCATGCCCTTGGTGCTTGCTTCAATCCATATAAAGCCTTCCTTAACTTGTACACATGTTTTGGAAACTTAGGATCCACAAAACCCTTAGGCTGTTCAACATATACCTCTTCTTGCAAATATCCATTCAGAAATGCACTCTTCACATCCATCTGGAATAATTTGAACTTGAGAATACAGGATACACCCAACAGTAGTCTTATGGATTCTAGTCTGGCCACAGGTGCAAAGGTCTCATAAAAATCAAGTCCCTCAACTTGAGTATAACCCTGAGCAACCAACCTTGCCTTGTTTCTGACTACAGTACCATTTTCATCTGTTTTATTCTTGAATATCCACTTAGTCCCAATCACATTCAGCCCTTCAGGTCTTGGAACTAGATCCCACACTTCACTCCTTTTGAATTAATTCAACTCATCTTGCATTGCTTCAATCCAAAATTCATCAGTTAGGGCTTCTTTCACATTTTTAGGCTCAACCTTTGACACAAAACCTGAATCAGTAGCAGCAGCATCTGATCTCCTGGTTCTGACACCTTGATCTAAGCTTCCAATGATTAAGTCTTTAGGATGATCCTTCTGAACTCTAATTGATGGCCCTTTACCATTTGGAACTTGATCTGGTTGATCTTCTGCTTCTTCAGACTCTGAATGCTTTTCTGCTTCTGAAGTTTGTTCTTCTGAGGCTTCAGGCTCTGGAACAACTTCAGGCTCATTCTTTTCATTCTCAGCAGACAAATCATCAATAACTACATTTATGGACTCCATCACAACCTTGGTTCTGGAATTAAACACCCTGTAAGCTCTGCTGTTCACTGAATGACCCAGGAATATGCCCTCATCAGATTTAGGATCCAGTTTTCTTCTATTCTCTCTGTCAGCCAAGATATAGCATCTGCTCCCAAAAACATGGAAATATTTCACAGTTGGCTTCCTCCCTTTCCACAATTCATACAGAGTAGATGTTGTTCCCTTTTTCCAAGTGACTCTATTGTGTATGTAACATGCTGTGTTCATTGCTTCAGCCCAAAACATATGTAACACCCATACTAAATTATCTAGAATATTTAGCATGCGTATTAATCTGATACTGGGTACATTAAAATTTTCAATAATAATAACAATAATACAAACAACTCAATGAGTACAAGTTGGCTCGTTATACAAATATCAAAATTCATAACACACACTTCTATAGACATATATACCATCTGTCAGCCTCCTGAGCGTGTCCT
The DNA here is from genome assembly GCA_018208015.1 of Medicago ruthenica. Lineage (NCBI taxonomy): Eukaryota > Viridiplantae > Streptophyta > Magnoliopsida > Fabales > Fabaceae > Medicago > Medicago ruthenica. The sequence goes on from CM031374.1 coordinate 39,799,000, forward strand.
TGACGAGCAACTGCACTCCATCCATCATCTTCAGGAAGATCTTCGTCTGAAAACCACATGGCTACCTGAAAACCTGCACCAGAAGGATAGGGATGAGACATAATGTCTCAGTGAGCTCCTACCCTACCTACTGTTGGCAACCTCGGGGAACCTAGGGTCGCCGTGCCTACCTCGGCGATCTTGGGGATAACTACGATCGCCAAGTCTTATCCTTACTTATTTCGCGATCAAGGGGGAGAACTAGGATTGCTGCATATCTTAATCTTATCTCTTCATAGGCTAACTTGACTTATCCCATACTTAGTGATCAGGGGGAAATAACTATGATCACTTCTTATTACTAGGAACTAATTGTCCTATTTCTCAATACTTATGCAAATAAACGTATTCATCTTTTCATATCTTAAAGTTAGAGGTTAGCGTTGAACAAACAATAATTATCTGGGTTCATTTTACGGAGTGCATCCGGGTGGAGTAACCCCGAAGTACATCTCCCTTCTAACCGGTGAAAATTCCTATCGTATCAGGCTAACACCGGACTCCTCTTGTCGTCGTGCGGTCATCCTTGCGGAATAACACGTCCCACTAGCGTGAACCTCCTGTGTCCCACTAGCGTGAACAGCAGAAGACACGACTTAATAGTCTTAACTTACGCGTATACCTCCCGTGTCCCACTAGCGTGAACGACGGAAGACGCTAATAAATATTCTTTAAACTTATGCATGAACCTTTCATGTCCCACTAGCGTGAACGATGAAAGTCACGACTTAATAATATTAATCTTAGTCCTTACTTTGCGTGAACCATTCGTGTCCCACTAGCGTGAACGACGAAGGCCACGACTTATTATCTTAATAATTCTTGTTCTTATTCTTCTTTTATATAACTTATGACTATTGCATATCTGATGCATTCTTGAATAAATCATTCTTAATTGCTTAACCTATAAAAAGGTTCTTGACTCATCGTTCTCATGAGCCATTATTTAAAGTGGGGAAACTACGTCCCTAACTTACTTAAACATTGTAATGAAGTTACTGCATTCGTCTAAGCTTTGCCCTTTAATTCTGAACTATTCTAAATCAATGTTCAATCCTTGTTCCATACATATTCATCCTTTTGGGAGCCTCTTGAATGTGTTAGAATGATGGTAAATGTTTCTAAAATGTTTACGGAGAAAACGGATGCGAAAAACCATGCCTACGCGTCCCAGAACACCCAAAACAGCAAAGCTGTCAAGTGCTGTCTGGGCCTCCGCGCTTGTAGCGACAAGCCTGCGCTTGTAGCGACAAGCCTGCGCTTGAAGCGACAAGCCTGCGCTTGTAGCGACAGTAGGCAGAATAAAATTCTGCCTGGTCGCTGTAGCGAGCTCCAGCTCGTTGTAGCGACCATGACAGGTCCAGAAATCTCAAAAATGGTATTTTTCATCATTCCAAGCCATCCTAACACACCCAAGCTTCCCAAATGGCATAAAAAGGATTTTCTTAAGCTTATAAATCATCTAAACATGGCTGGAACAATGAATTAACAATTAACATAAATTAGGGCTTTTATAAAAAAATGCTCTAAGCATAAACAACTCTCAAAAGGGGTTATAAAACCCTAGGGAGCTCACCTTTGCCTTGTTTGATGCTTGTTAGATCCTGAACTTCAAACTTCAACTTGCTCCTACTCCTTTCTTTAATTCTTCTTCAACTTCTCTTGTCCTAGCTTCCAAAACTAAGCTTGTTTTGCTCAAAACTCTCAAGGAATAGGATGAAAGCTTGATGGGTTGATGAGAGGTGGAGGAGGGCGTGGGTTTGAAGGAGGAGAGGAGAAGAAATCAGAATTAGAGAGAGAGAGGAGAGAAGAGAATGAAGAAAAATATCTTCTCCCTTCTTTTTAAATAAACTCCTCTTTCCCTTTATTTACGAAAATGCCATTGCTTGCTCTACAATCTTCTAACACCGATAACTGTTACTTCTAAGCGAGATATATATGTATACACTTGCCATATAATTAAATCCATTAACTGTCAAATTACCAAATTGTCCTTTGCTCAAAACATTTCTGATACATCGTCCCAATATTAATAAATATTCGAGTCCTAAGCGGGATATTACAATCTACCCCCCTTAAAGAAATTTCGTCCTCGAAATTTAGTTTCCACTATCATATATGAATGATTCTCTCACACTACTTCTTTTACTTTCCCGAAAACTCCAGTTTGTCTTGATTATCGGAATCCCTTGGATTTCCAACTCTCTATATGTCAAATATACTCAACCACTTCTCCTTCAACTGAAATGCTTGTGATGATTTGCATAACTCTTACGTAGTAGGATGCGAGGTTATCTGAACCATCGTATCCAACTCGCTTGACCACGTTCCTGGTTCATACACTTCTGCAAATCCAATCTGGAGTTGTCCAGCTCTGCCACTTATACTAATTCTTATAAATACCTTCATAGTCCATGTAATCTTACTTCGACGACATTAGATCATTCTCGTTATCCTCAAATATTCCCACTCTTCAGTGGATTTCTTGCACTACATTTATTTCCCATGAATTATTATTTATATCTTTCGTCTCATACGACGACATCACTTATCTTAATAACTTAGAAATCATTCTTCATACTGAGAGTTTGCCAATCTCCCATCGTTCTTGTCACATCTTATTCTCGTTTTCTTGCCGTAGCATAAGTATTTTTCTATACTGACAAAATCCAAAACTCATAGGAGTTCAGTCCAAGTGATGAGTGGTATAATTCGTCTCACAAATCATTATATAGCATATTTCATAGCACTTAATTTACATCCATGCTAGAGTACATGTACACTACTAACGGGTACGTAGTACATCGCATCATCATTGTCCAACTAGCGGGACATCATTCTTAATCTTAACATATTTTAGACACTACCACATCAATTGGGAATCTTTCTTACTCTTAACTTATCTTGTAACATCCGGGATTTGCCTTTCCACTGGCTTGCCAGGTTTGCCCCGCCAATGTTACTCGTGTTTATTTCTTAACATACATTATCACCTAACATAGATCATGATTACACTTATCGATATAGTGAACTCATTTCTCATTTCTGAACATCAGGTCCAAGATCCTTATTTTCAAAAGGAAGCTTTACTTGATTGCTACCAAAAATAGCACACTTAATCTTTAATTCTTTAATCAAAACTTGAACTTACGTAGCCCTTTACTGTAGACTACGAGTGACTTTTAATCTTCATAAAAGTCCTTCTTTCTTTACTAGTGAACATTAAATACATTATTTCCGAACTCCTCTGCTAAGATATGGTTGATATCAATAAATCTGTTCCGGTAAAAACCTTCATACCTATACATCCCTGATTGCGAACCACCATTGCCAAAACACGTCACATAACTGAAAATCTGCTACACTACTATCTGAGTAGTTTAAGTATTGCCTGATAAGTATATATAATACTAACATAACTTGATACATGTGACATGTTGGCATAACGGGATACAACACGGATTAGACTCATATGTCACTGCATTGTCACTTCTGACCAATGCTTCGATTTCAAATATTTACCGTCTTGCAAGTGCAATCTTTACGGATGCTGTCTCATGCTTACCCTTTTGATTAAACTTACCGTATTAGTGATGACTTTCCTTGCTCTAGACTTTTGTGCTAGAAACATATTCTTCTCATTCTTATCACATAATCCCAAACTGCTTCGATTTCCATTTCTCTTGTATTTCGAGGTTTGAAATATCCCTCGACTTAACTTTTAAAATTTCCTTTTAGAACTTATAACAAGTTCGAGTCGTCACTGCTCACTGATATTCTTTGGTTCACCTGATAAGGACTACACAAGCATCCCTGTTCTCTAAGCTTCAGCTTAGAATCGTTCATTCACTCATTCTTGAATCACTTTTCTGCTGCGCAACTCTGATTTAAACAAATCACTTCGGAGTAGGGGTAATACACCATTATAAAATCCTCTGGCTGACTTGTTCCTTAATGACCCGTAGCTATCACAGCAGAACCATCTTACGTTTGTTTATTCTCTTGTGGCTTAAACCATATTCTTACTTTCACAATAAAACGCCAAAACCTGTATACGGTTTTCAGCAACTATTACGAGCCCAACAATGCTCCCATCAAACAGTTTAGTAACTGGTTCCAACTTTACTTTCCATATTCTGAATTCTGTAATCATCTCTTGATCAGGTCATTGGGTATAATCATTAAACATTACAGAAACCCGACTGAAAGCATGCCTGAGGCAACTTAAGTCCACATACAATCACTTGTGGCAACTCCTGGAAGCATTCTATTACTTCTGGAAAGTCACATCTTTTATATATGTTGAATCCACTGAGGGTTTGAGTCCCGTTACTAATCATTCTATCTTTATCCGTAAGGATTTCATACTTATACTCTTTCTCGAGACAACTTCGGTTTCTATGGTCTTACCATATCTCGTAGGTTACCTTCAAGTTCCTTCAGCTAACTGATTTTGAACTTCCACACCTTATCATTACCTCTTGTTTCATTCAACATCTCGTTACTGCATTCACAATTCAAATCTTGATCCTAGCACTTGAATAATTCCGCATATAGTGGAACAATCCGAAATCTATACCTTATTACCGCCCTCGAACTTATCAACACGAGGTGACCTCTCTAAGCTTCTAGAATAACTGTGGAAGAAAACTCATCAGTTGAAAACTTAAACTCACTATCATTAACCACGATCTTACCTTTCGTAACTAAGACGATCCTCCGAATAATACAGTCTCAATACAATTTCCCGGCTAAAATTTCCGATTATCCTTCAAAACTGGTCTACTATAATCTTGTGTCATCTTAAACTTGCCTTCTTCATCCAATCAAGGAAATTCAACTTTATTCGTCCATCAGTTCACTAAATCCCAATGATTGACCATGTAATATACATCCTTCGTCGAATAAAATTTCAGTTAAGCTTAGCTTATTTCCAATCTTCTTACTAATAGAACACATATGAATATCTGATTCACGCCTCAATATGCAACGGGTCTTATTATCGACACTTATTCATCCATCTTAGTTCTTAGGTTGCATACCAACTTCTTTTCTTAATTCTCAAATCTAGCATTTATGGTTCGGGAGATGCGGCTGATCTGCCGGGGTTAATCTTACTTGCGTTTCATGCTCAAAGACCACACTTGAGTGGTTAGCTTCATTGTCCAGATAATTCTCTTAATCCACAATGTATTCCCTTAACTGTCTGGACATTAGAATCTCATACGATACGAGTTCGATTCATCAACACTATATCTTTGTTGCTGAGAGTCTAAAGGTTTCAAACCGACCAAGAATTCCACATTTCAAGTCTCTAGGTTTGGTACCGCAATTCCTTAACTCTGTACTCAGAATTGATACTTAATCCACACTTCACTTTAACTTCTCGAACTGCGGTTCCCGTTAAGGTTCCACGTCATTCCTTAGAGTATTCCATAATTCCTTAATCCGTATGTCTTCCGCAGATGAGGTATCGTCCAACGATGTGTCCAACTGGGTTGAGGTACTTCACCTTATCCTTAAATATTTCTGACATTCCTAAATCCTGCCATAAATAGGCTTGTCACTTTACGGTTTGATGGCCACCATTTGGCGTTGAATACTTCTTCGCCAACTCCGTCTTAAAATTCTATCACCTTAATCTTCGCTCTTCTTAAACTTCATTCCTCCTTGGTCACATTCAGCTCTCAGACATTTATCCTAACTGTCATATACTAGATTGAGTTGATCAGGCTCAACTAGATGTGACCTTTAGAACAACATCCGGAACCCAATGGTCCCTCTTACTTTTATTGAATTTTTAATGACCCAAGGCACGGTCTGAATCGACCTGCTCTGATACCAATTGTAACACCCATACTAAATTATCTAGAATATTTAGCATGCGTATTAATCTGATACTGGGTACATTAAAATTTTCAATAATAATAACAATAATACAAACAACTCAATGAGTACAAGTTGGCTCGTTATACAAATATCCAAATTCATAACACACACTTCTATAGACATATATACCATCTGTCAGCCTCCTGAGCGTGTCCTTGACGAGCAACTGCACTCCATCCATCATCTTCAGGAAGATCTTCGTCTGAAAACCACATGGCTACCTGAAAACCTGCACCAGAAGGATAGGGATGAGACATAATGTCTCAGTGAGCTCCTACCCTACCTACTGTTGGCAACCTCGGGGAACCTAGGGTCGCCGTGCCTACCTCGGCGATCTTGGGGATAACTACGATCGCCAAGTCTTATCCTTACTTATTTCGCGATCAAGGGGGAGAACTAGGATCGCTGCATATCTTAATCTTATCTCTTCATAGGCTAACTTGACTTATCCCATACTTAGTGATCAGGGGGAAATAACTATGATCACTTCTTATTACTAGGAACTAATTGTCCTATTTCTCAATACTTATGCAAATAAACGTATTCATCTTTTCATATCTTAAAGTTAGAGGTTAGCGTTGAACAAACAATAATTATCTGGGTTCATTTTACGGAGTGCATCCGGGTGGAGTAACCCCGAAGTACATCTCCCTTCTAACCGGTGAAAATTCCTATCGTATCAGGCTAACACCGGACTCCTCTTGTCGTCGTGCGGTCATCCTTGCGGAATAACACGTCCCACTAGCGTGAACCTCCTGTGTCCCACTAGCGTGAACAGCAGAAGACACGACTTAATAGTCTTAACTTACGTGTATACCTCCCGTGTCCCACTAGCGTGAACGACGGAAGACGCTAATAAATATTCTTTAAACTTATGCATGAACCTTTCATGTCCCACTAGCGTGAACGATGAAAGTCACGACTTAATAATATTAATCTTAGACCTTACTTTGCGTGAACCATTCGTGTCCCACTAGCGTGAACGACGAAGGCCACGACTTATTATCTTAATAATTCTTGTTCTTATTCTTCTTTTATATAACTTATGACTATTGCATATCTGATGCATTCTTGAATAAATCATTCTTAATTGCTTAACCTATAAAAAGGTTCTTGACTCATCGTTCTCATGAGCCATTATTTAAAGTGGGGAAACTACGTCCCTAACTTACTTAAACATTGTAATGAAGTTACTGCATTCGTCTAAGCTTTGCCCTTTAATTCTGAACTATTCTAAATCAATGTTCAATCCTTGTTCCATACATATTCATCCTTTTGGGAGCCTCTTGAATGTGTTAGAATGATGGTAAATGTTTCTAAAATGTTTACGGAGAAAACGGATGCGAAAAACCATGCCTACGCGTCCCAGAACACCCAAAACAGCAAAGCTGTCAAGTGCTGTCTGGGCCTCCGCGCTTGTAGCGACAAGCCTGCGCTTGTAGCGACAAGCCTGCGCTTGAAGCGACAAGCCTGCGCTTGTAGCGACAGTAGGCAGAATAAAATTCTGCCTGGTCGCTGTAGCGAGCTCCAGCTCGCTGTAGCGACCATGACAGGTCCAGAAATCTCAAAAATGGTATTTTTCATCATTCCAAGCCATCCTAACACACCCAAGCTTCCCAAATGGCATAAAAAGGATTTTCTTAAGCTTATAAATCATCTAAACATGGCTGGAACAATGAATTAACAATTAACATAAATTAGGGCTTTTATAAAAAAATGCTCTAAGCATAAACAACTCTCAAAAGGGGTTATAAAACCCTAGGGAGCTCACCTTTGCCTTGTTTGATGCTTGTTAGATCCTGAACTTCAAACTTCAACTTGCTCCTACTCCTTTCTTTAATTCTTCTTCAACTTCTCTTGTCCTAGCTTCCAAAACTAAGCTTGTTTTGCTCAAAACTCTCAAGGAATAGGATGAAAGCTTGATGGGTTGATGAGAGGTGGAGGAGGGCGTGGGTTTGAGGGAGGAGAGGAGAAGAAATCAGAATTAGAGAGAGAGAGGAGAGAAGAGAATGAAGAAAAATATCTTCTCCCTTCTTTTTAAATAAACTCCTCTTTCCCTTTATTTACGAAAATGCCATTGCTTGCTCTACAATCTTCTAACACCGATAACTGTTACTTCTAAGCGAGATATATATGTATACACTTGCCATATAATTAAATCCATTAACTGTCAAATTACCAAATTGTCCTTTGCTCAAAACATTTCTGATACATCGTCCCAATATTAATAAATATTCGAGTCCTAAGCGGGATATTACAACATATATGGCAGCTTCTTAGCATGCAGCATAACCCTTGCACATTCTGCTAAAGTCTTGTTCTTCCTCTCAACTACACCATTCTGCTGAGGTGTGATAGGTGCAGAAAACTCATGCTTTATACCTTCAGAAGCACAGAATTCTGAGAAACTCTTGTTTTCAAATTCTTTGCCATGGTCACTTCTGATTCTGATAACACCACAGTCTTTTTCTCTTTGTATTTGAATGCACAGCTCTTTAAATACTTCAAAAGTATCAGACTTCTCTCTAACAAAGTTAATCCATGTGAATCTTGAGTAGTCATCTACCATTACAAAAGCATACCTCTTGCCTCCAATGCTCTCAACTTGCATAGGCCCCATCAAATCCATATGAACAAGTTCTAGTACTTTAGTAGTTACCTGATGAACTAATCTGGGATGAGACTTTCTTGTTTGTTTCCCAATTTGACAATCACCACAAACATTGTCCTCATTGATCTTCAGATTAGGTACACCTCTGATAGCTTCAATACTTAGGATTTTCTTCATGCCTTTCAGATGCAGATGTCCCAGTTTCTGGTGCCAGAGCTTGACTTCCTCTTCTGAGCTCATAAGACAAGAAGTCAAACTTCTTTCTTCTTCAGAAACCCACAAATAACAATTGTCTTTGGATCTGCAGCCTCTCATCTGAATCTTATCTTCCTGATCAGTAACAATACTCTCTAGTTTGTTAAAATTAACCTTCAATTCTTGATCACAAAGTTGGCTAATACTGATCAGATTAGAGGTTAATCCTTCCACCAGTAGCACATCATTAAGTCTGGGCAAACCTTCTCTGATCAAATCACCAATACCCAGAATCTGACCTTTTACACCATCTCCAAATGTCACATAACTTCTGGAGTATGATCTGATATTGTTCAGCAGCTTCTTCACACCAGTCATGTGCCTTGAACACCCACTATCAAAATACCGGTCTTCTTTTGAGGTGGCTCTCAAAGAAGTATGAGCAATCAGGCCAACATTCTGAACTTTGGGCTTCCACACCTTCTGAACACTATGTCCGGGTGCAGCTGGTTGCACTCTTCTATACTGAAAATGTTCAGGATAGCCATAAAGTTTGAAGTAGAATGGTTTGATATGCCCTTTCTTTCCACAATGATGACAGATCCATGGATGATTTCTCCTTCTTCTATTTCTGAAAAATTTCTGGGGTTGCTTCTGAGGTAGCATCTGAACTTGCTTCTGACCTTGCATCTGAGGTCTCTTCTGAGCTTGCTTCTGAGCTTGCATCAGGGCTTGTTTCTGAGGTCTCTTCTTAGATGTTCCAATCATGGAATCATCAGTCTTAGTGGCAGGAACAAAATTCATCTGTTTAGGAATCTGAGTCTGATCAACAAAGCCTAAACCAGTTTTTCCTTGTTGCTGATTCCCCAAAATGTCCTCCAACTTATCAGTAGCAGAGTTCAACATCCTCACTTGCTTCTTCATTTGATCAAGTTGGGAGTTCAGTTGGTTCACTTCTTCTTTTAAATCTGAATTCTGCACTAACAGTTCACCTTTTTCAGCCTCCAGTTGAAGAATAGTCTCCTTCTGATCCAAAACTTGTTTGCAAACCTCAGCACTTCTGGTATACAGCTTCTTGTAGTTATCAGCTAGTTCATTATATGAGGTTTTAGCAGTTTCAGACACAGATGAGGCTTCAGACTCTGAGTCAGATTCTGAAAAGGTCTCAGACTCTAAAACAGCTTCCTTCTTCAAGATAGCTCCTGACCTTACTACCAGACCAGTATCACACATACCAGATTCACTAACATCATCTTCTTCAGAACCATCATCAGACCATGCAACAGCTAGGCTTTTCTTCTGCTTCTTAAGAAAAGTAGGACATTCAGACTTGATATGTCCATAACCTTCACACTCATAGCACTGCACTCCTTTGGCTTGGTTACTTTTCTCCTCAGACTTGGTCTTCTTCTCATCAGTTTGTTGCTTTTTGTTATTGAATCTGAAATTCTGACCTTTGGCTTTGGCTTTTCTGTTAACATTCTTCAGAATCTTGTTGAATTGTTTTCCCAGCAACACTAGAGCTTCTGATAAGTCATCTTCATCAGACTCTTGTTGATCATCAACTTCAGCATTCACAGTAAAAGCTATACCTTTCCCTTTCTTATCAGGCTGTTTGCAGAATGCAGTCTCAAAATTTAACAAATACCCAATCAGCTCCTCAACCTTCATAGCAGAAATATCATGAGCCTCCTCAATTGCAGTGACCTTCATGTCAAATCTTCTGGGCAGGGACCTAAGATTTTTCTGACTAACTTCTCATCAGTCATCTTTTCTCCAAGTGAATCAAAAGAATTTGCCATGTCCAGCACATTCATGTAAAAATTCTGAATAGATTCATCTTCCTTCATCCTCAGGTTCTCAAATTTGGTGGTCAGCAGCTGCAATCTGGACATCTTCACCTTAGAAGTTCCTTCATGAGTGGTTTTCAGAATTTCCCAAGCATCATTAGCCACAGTACATTGTTTGATAAGTCTGAACATGTTCTGGTCCACACCATTAAAGATTGCATTCAAGGCTTTTGAATTTCCCAGAGACAAGTCATCTTCAGCTCTGGTCCACTCCTCTTCAGGCTTCAAAACTCCAGTTTTGTTACCATCTTTGTCCAAAACCTCAGGATGTTCCCAGCCTTTTATCACAGCTTTCCAAGTCCTGCTGTCAATAGACTTTAGAAAAGCACACATCCTTGACTTCCAATACTCATAGTTTATGCCATCTAGTAGGGGTGGTCTATTGACATAGCCTCCTTCTCTATCCATGCTTGCCAGAAATTAATACCCCTGGAACTCACCCAAAACACAGGCAGGGTGCCTGCTCTGATGCCAATTGAAATTCTGGCCAGGCAATACTTAAGAGATAAACGCAGGTTCTGAACCAGACAGGTTCTGAACAGAACTTAGCACAATATAAAAGCAGATAAACAGCAGAAAAGTAAAGTGCAGGAAAGCTAAAAACACACAAGGTTTGTTAACCCAGTTCGGAGTAAACACCTCCTACTCTGGGGGATACCAATCCAGGAAGGAAATCCACTATAGGATTTAACCCAAAGACTCAAGACACTGACTCCCAGTTGCCAGCCTTAGCAATTAAACTCCTCCTAGACAGACTTCTACCCAACTCTAAGTATTAGAATCCTCTAACTTCCTATTCAAGCAACTAAACCCAGCTACTTGAACAACCCTTAACAATCCCCTGTTTTTGAACACAATTTCAATGACAACACTTCATTCGTACCTAAAGGCTTAGAATGAATTACAACTTAATGAAAACACTAAACCAACTCAAAACATATGAGTGGTGCACAAAACAAAGCTAAAAGCTTAAAAAATAACAAAGACTCAAATTTCTAATTTTCTAACTCTCTAAATCGTATCTCTTGAAAGCAGCAGCACTCCTCCTTATATAGTCCTCAGTCTTGCAGCATAAATAACAAACTAATCTTCTGATTTGATTTGTTACTGAAATAAGATTAGTCCAATAATGTAACAAATAAAACTGCATTGAATCTTTTAAAGATTATAACAGGAAAATATGAATTTCATATCTTTGAACCAAATCTTCAATAAAATCTTCTCCAAATAAATCAGCATACTAGAAGCCACATGCGTGGATAAATCCTCAATAAATCTTGCAAAGATTCGCATAGAAAAACCTTGAAAATAACCAGCTTCTGATGAAGTCAACATAAGTCAACGCTGGCTTCAGAACCTGAAATCAGCTTCTGAACTGCTACAGTGCTTTCAGCTTCTGATGACATTTTCAGCTTCTGAATGGCTTCAAAACACAAAACTTGCAAATGAAGAAATGTTTCAAATATGGAGATGGTTCTATTCAATACTTTGGTTTTGCCAAAACATGCAGCCAACACCAAAAGACTCAACACTTTTCTTCTGATTTGTAATCGTGTCATCTCTACAAAGTTCATTGAAGTGTTTAAGTCTTTGTTTCACTCTGCATATAATGCCAATGATAATTGATGGATAGAATGAACTAATTCACAGGCTCATATGGATCTACACTGAGGTACAAGAGTGTTGAGCGTTTGAAGCCTATTGGAAAGCACTCCCTTCTTGGCGCTAGTGGGGAAATAAGTGACTTTCAAGAGATTATGTGCTACCTTGATGAGCTCATGTGAGTAATTTTTTTAAATAATATAATAAATGTCATTGAAATGCACTGGTTACTTCAAATAAGTGAAGCAAAAGTGGGTGTTATTGGTTAAATGGTCTTCCATCAGTTTTATTTTACTTGTTTTTCCTATTTATCTACATTTCAAACACCGCAAAAGACACCTTCTGTGTATTTTACCCTTGACTTTAAATATTACAACTTCAAGATTCTCATATAACTGGTACTTTGACTTTTGATTACCGCAGCCTTATTGACAACATGTGGGATGATGGGAATTCTTTGGGGCCTAAGGAGGTCCACAACTATTTAACTCGGGTGATGTATAATAGACGCAACAAGTTCAATCCATTGTGGAACTCACTTGTTCTTGGTGGTGTTAAAAAGGGGCAGAAGTACCTTGGCACGGTATGCCTTACTTTGTCTTGTCATTCCGTCTAACAGCTGAGGTACCTACCTGATTTTTGTTTGTTGTATTTGTGTATCTTATCCAGGTTAGCATGATTGGTGTTAATTACGAAGACAACCATGTGGCAACTGGGCTTGGAAATCACCTTGCTAGGCCAATTCTCCGTGATGAGTGGAATGAAAACTTGACATTTGAAGAAGGTGTCAAGTTACTTGAAAAATGTATGCGAGTGCTTTTATACCGTGATAGGTCTGCTGTCAACAAGATTCAGGTTTGTCTTGTTTCATTTGAATTTTTCTTTGTTCTATATTCTGCTAGTGGTTCGCCTTTGATCAGCTAGCATGCCCATAGGTAGAGGACCAGGTGCTACATTTGGGAAAATATTTTTAAATCTCAAATTTCCATATCTTACATTCATCTTTTAAGATCATGCTCAAATATTGATTTTTTGGATTATGAATTGAACTTGAAAGTGACCTGTTTTAAATTGAGTGATGATTGTCATCTGTAGTTCCTCTTATTTTTCTCTACATGTTGTCACCATTTAGAAAGCCATACTACATTTGTGGTTAGATGTTTTAACCATCAAATTTTATACCTTAAGAAAGTATGTAGTTCAGGTGAGAGCGTTTGTATGGAAGATCAATTAATAGCATAAATAAAGAATTATTGTTGTGAATTGTAGAACAGGGTATACAGTAAAAATTAGCAAAAAAAAAAAACAAAAAAATCTAGCATCGGCCAAACCGACTCTAATATTTAGTTGACTTGTTTGACTGTAGAGTGGGCTGGCCGACTCTAAAAGATTTAGTTGACTGGTTTGAAGTTGACTTTAGCGTTAGTGCAGCCGACTCTACATTTTAAAGTTAGCGTCGGCCTGGCAAACTCTAAATTAATTTGTTGACTTTTTTATTTTGAATTTAATAGCGTCGGCTTTGCGAAGAGTCGGTTTTAGAGTCGGATTAACCGACGCTATGTTAGCCTCGGAGGGCAAATAGCCGACTCTACCCAGTAACTTCGAATTTTTTAGCCTGCCCCCGACCCCGACGCTAATCCGACGCTAAATCTGTGTTAGCGTCGGTTTTAGCTCTGTTAGAGTGGGTTTTTGGCCAACACTAAATCGTAGTTTTCTTGTAGTGCCAATGGATCGACTTTCGGCATAAGCGGCCGAATAAGATCACCTTTGCCCTTAGGAATCTCCCTCCAGCGTAGACGGCTGGATACGATCACCTTTATTCCCAGTAGGACTTACCTCTAGCATAAGCGGCTGGATAAGTTAACCTTTATCCTCAGTGGATCGACCTTCAGCGTAAGCGGCTGAATAAGATCACCGTTGTCCTTAGAGATCTACTTCCAGCATGAGCGGCTGGATATGATCAACCTTCCCCCAGTGGAGGCATGTTTGTCTGTATCGTTTCACCAGGATCTGCTTAGCGACGATTTTTTTCAATCGTATCAGTCTAAGTACCAGCCACGACTGGAGATGACCATTTACATTTTCGCATCATCAATATACTGTCTTTTCACACATCTTTTCTATCTTGAAGGACAAAATTTGGGTCCTTATATTTACTTATCTTTTACAATGATAATATGAAAACCATCGTTATTCATATTTTCTAGTAAAATATAATTAAATAGGGGCAGCTGTAGTACCCTAATTTTGTCCAAGTCTTTTTTCTTTCTTTCTTCACCAAAAAAGTCAACTTTTATTTTTATCCTTTTAAAAAAATAATAAAAAAAATAAGGTTTCGCAGAGCGACGCATTGTCCGCTCTGCAAACATTTGAAGTTTATTATTTTATTTATCTTTCATTTTTATTTTATAATTATGATTATTATCATTATCATTATTATTATTATTACTTTTATTATTATTTGTTACTGTTTGATTCAAAGAGAAAGAAGAAGAGAAACGTGTGCCATTGCCAAGAGAGCAAGAAGCAAGTGGCTGCCCTGGGCAGCACTTCTTCCCTCCCTTTGTTCTCTGCTACTAACCCTGGTTTGCCAGCATCCACCTTGCCATTTTCTTCCCTTTTTTCTTTATCAAAACCAGTCCAGGTTAGCTGCAAAACTGCTGCCCCTGTTTGCAAAACTGATGCCCCTGTTCCAGCATTTCTTCTTTCCTATTGTTTATCTGCAAGCTGCCCCTGTGTGCAGCACCTTTTCCATGTTTTCTCCCAACCTCGGCACAGGACAGCATCCCCCTTTTCCTGTTTTTCTTCCCCAAATCTGCAAGAATCATCCCAAAAGCACCATAAGTTGCAAACAGTGCCCTGTTTTCCCATTTTTCCAGCAATTCCTGTCAAACTCAGCCCCAACTGGTTCTGCAATTAACCAAAGTCTTCACCATGATCACAAGGCAAGGTCACTTCCTTCCTTTTGCATTAAATGCTAACCAAAAGTTCTGGTCTTAGCACACAAAGCAGCCCAGCTTTCAAGGGATTGTCATGATTACAAATGATCACAATTTTTGCCTATAAAACAAACATGAGAATCTGAGTTTGAGGGAGTTAGTTTTTTTTACACAATTCAGACAGTTTTAAGGACAGTTTTCTGAGAGTTATTGAGAGGAATTTTCAGAAGAATTTTAGAACAAAAACAAAACCAAAGGATAGTCAGAATTCACAATAACCTTTGAAAGCCAGAAGCTCTGTTTTCTGTTTCTTTCTTTACAAACCATCACAAACAAATCAAACAATCAAAACAGCCACTAAACCACCAGGAACATCATACCAAGAGTGAAGAATAGCAGCAAAAACATCATTGTTGTAGCTGTTCTTGTTCTTCATCACTTCCATTTTCAAGAAACCACAATCATCTAAAGCCATTGTTATTTTTCTTACATCCAAAGCTTGGGCTAGGAGTTTGTAAATATTCTGAACATTTTCACTTCTTATTTGCATTTCTCTTTGCATTTTGTGTTGTTGTTCTTGCTGTCCTGCATAATTCTTCTGCATCTATAGTGGTCTTTAACTCAATTTTACACTAAAAACATCTTTCGAAAATTCCAAAAAATCACAAAGTTTGCAAAACACCAAAACAGAAGTTTTTTACTTCTTTTTCCTGCTGAATTCGAAAGTTTTTCACCCCTTTGAGGTTCTGAAATCAGAAATCAGAAGCAGTCTGAACAGTAGTTCAGAAGCAGCTTCTGAACAGTGAGTCTGAACAGTGCTTCTGAACTTCAGAGTCTGAAGTCAGCTTCTGAAGTCTTCGCTGAGCGAAGTTCTGGTCGCTCTGCGACAGTGCTTCTGAACTTCAGAGTCTGAAATCAGCTTCTGAAGGTTTCGCAAAGCGAAGTCCTGGTCGCTCTGCGAACAGTGCTTCTGAAGGTTTCGCAGAGCCAAATACTGGTCGCTCTGCGACCGTAGCAGAATTCAGCTTCTGACTTTAAGCTTTTGAAGCTAGCTTCTAAGGTCCCGAAGTGAGGTTTCAGAGTCTGAAAGGGGTTGTTTACTCATTTTATTTCAACATACAAAAACATAAAAAACAACTTCTCTTGTTTCTTTTTGTGTGAGTGAAAAAGGAAAACTTGGGTAGACACCCGACGCTTCCCCGAATATTCGGAAACGAGGTAGACACTTCGCTTTCGGTTGAATATTCGTCCTCCGTTTAAAATCAATCCCAACCCACCAAACTTTATTTTTTTCCACGCCCATGCGCGTTTTCAAACGGATACCATCGCCCAAGTGCGAGTCCGTCCTTTTTAATCAAACCTTTTCACGCCCATGTGCGTTTTGAAACGGATACCATCGCCCAAGTGCGAGTCCGTCCTTTTTTTAAAAAGGCAAACTTTTTCGCCCAAGCGCGATCAAATTATTTTTATAATTAAAATCAATCAACACACAAACATTTGCTACAAAGAACTACGTAGCTTTGAATTCTCCATCGCACCAGGAGATACGTAGGAGCAAGATCAAACCCTTGTCAAGCACACTAATAAAAAGCTCATTTTTAGTCTTTAATCTGTTCTCTTTTTTTTTTTGTTTCTTCTTTTTATTTATTTCCTTACAAAACATTTGGCATAAAACTAACACAATTAAACGCTAAACTAACTAACGGTTCCCGTTGAGTACAACGGATGTAAGGGGTGCTAATACCTTCCCCTCGCATAATCGATTCCCAAACCCGAAATTTGGTCGCGATGACCTTGTTCTCGTTCTCAAAGGGTTTTATCAACGTTTCCCTTTAAAAATAAAACTTTGGTGGCGACTTTACTGTTTTGAGCGAGCGTTTTCCGCTTGCACCATTTTTCCCTCCGCTTCATATAGCTAAAGCATATAAGCCTCCTGGTGAAACCTTGAGCAACTAGAAGTCTCTTAAGTGAGTTCGAACTCTCTTGCCTGCGTGCTTGAGCACTTGTAAGTCTCTTGGAGTTGTCCTTGCGCAAGGAAGTCTTTAGGAGTGTCCTAGAGCAGGTTAAGCAAGGAAGTCTTAAGCTATGTGCTTATGCAAAGAAGTCTTTAGGAAGAGTCCTAGAGCAGGAAGCCTTGAGCAGGTGTGCTTGAGCATATGAAAGTCTCGTGGAGTTGTCCTTAAGCAATTCTAATCCAGAGTGATTATAGTGAAATCCCTTGGAAGTGCAAGGACACTGGACTACTCCTGGGTTGTAGGAGGAACCAGTATAAAAATTGCCTTGTGTCTGTTTTCTCTCTCTTTCTCTTGATCTCTCTCTCAATCTCTTTATCTCTGTGTTTTGAATTATATTCGCTGCAATCAGACTCTGTATCAGAATCTGCATACCATAGATTCTAAACATCTTATAAACACTTAGAAAAAGGAAGCCAGGAAAAAGTCAACATAATTCAACCTCCCTTCTTGAGTTTTTCTCACCTTCAGTTGGTATCAGAGCACGGTCTGTGCTCTATCACTTAACTGTGCCACAGAAAAAGATCCAGAGAGAAAAACATGTCTTCCACTAGTGAAATCTGTTGGATATTTGAATGTTGGCTACATGTTTGGTAAAATCAAAATGTGCAAGCAATGCGTCTTCAGAAGCTAATTTGTGTCTTCAGAAGCTGGAAACTGGGTTTCAGAAGTTGGCACTGTTCATCAGAAGCTGAACTGGTCTTCAGACGCTGGTACTATTCATCAGAAGCTGAACTGGTCTTCAGACGCTGGTACTGTTCATCAGACGCACTATTCAGACGTTGACTTTTGTTGACCTTCAGAAGCAGCTGTTCAGACGCTGACTTTTGTGACCATCAGAAGCTGCTTTTCAGAAGCTTGTGTTTCTGAGTCTAAATTATGTTAAATCTTTCACAGTATCTTTTGAAGATTTAATTGAAGATTTATCCAAGCTTCATTTCTAGAAGGAAGTATTTTTGCGCAAGATATGTTCTGAAGATTTGATTCAACTATTTGTGAATATATTTTCAAAGAAATCTTTGGAAAATATATTTGTGAATATTATGTGAGCTTCTATTTGCTTCTAAAAGAATTCTGGAAACATATCTTTGAAGATTTGGTTCAAGAATTATGTGCTGCTGAAGATTATAAATAGAAGGCCTTGCTATTGAAGAATGAACATCAAAAAACCAGAAGTTGTCAGTAAAAGAGTTTTAGTGTTTTTGAGTCTGTGAGCTGTTGCTCTGTTTTTTCTGTGCACCACTTAGAGTTGGTTGTTTTTGTTATAGAGTTTTAATTCACTTAAAGCTTTTAAGCACAAGTGACTTTGTTGTTTTGAAGAGTGTCTTCGTACTTGATTTGTTTTAAGTGTCTGATAATCACTGGGCTGTGATTACTTGATTGGGAAGTAAGTGGGTTCTTATATCTAGGAGTTCCTAGGTAGAAGTCTATACGGGTAGTGATTAAGTGATAGGGCTGGAAAAACAGGGGCTGTGTCTTGAGTCTTAGAATTAATACTACTTAGTAGATTTCCTTCCTGGATTGGTATCCTCCAGATGTAGGTGATGTTTGCACCGAACTGGGTTAACAAATCATATGTGTTCTTTAATTTCTGTCCTTTATATTTCTGCTTCTGAACTGTTGTTTTTTCAGACTCTGTTTATAGTTCAGAACCAGTTCCTGCTAGAATTTCAATTGGCATCAGAGCAGGCACCCTGCCTGTATTTGGGTGAGCTCCAGGGAAGGTGTTTCTGGCAAGAATGGACAAGGAAGGAGGATTTGTTAACAGACCACCTCTGTTGGATGGGACCAACTATGAATATTGGAAATCTCGTATGAGTGCTTTCCTGAAATCTATTGATAGCAAGACCTGGAAAGCTGTTCTGAAAGGTTGGGAACATCCTGTTGTGCTTGACAAAGATGGAAAGAAGACAACTGTGTTAAAACCAGAGGAAGATTGGTCCAATGATGAAGATGCTTTAGCTCTTGCAAACTCCAAAGCCTTGAATGCTATATTCAATGGAGTGGACAAGAATATGTTCAGACTGATAAAGCAGTGCACTGTGGCTAGGATGCTTGGGATATTCTCAAGACTACTCATGAAGGCACATTAAAGGTAAAACTGTCCAGACTTCAGCTTCTCACCACCAAATTTGAAAATCTCAGAATGTTGGAGGATGAGAACATACAAGATTTTTATATGAATGTTATGGACATGGCTAACTCATTTGAGTCTCTTGGAGAAAGAGTATCTGATGAGAAACTTGTGAGAAAGATCCTCAGAACCTTACCTAAGAGATTTGATATGAAGGTGACTGCAATTGAAGAAGCACATGACATCTCCAGCATGAAGGTTGAGGAATTGATTGGGTCTCTGCAAAACTTTGAAATAAGCAGAACTGATAAGAAGAGTAAAGGTGATGCTTTTGTAGCAGATGATGAAAGTGTGGATGATGAAAGCCCATCAGCAGCTCTTGTGATGCTGAGTAAACAATTTAAGAAGTTTCTGAAGCAGAAGACAAGAATTGGTGAGAAGAGCAATCAATCAAAGGGAGTTCAGTGCTATGAGTGTGAGGGATATGGTCATGTCAAATCAGAATGTCCTACCTACCTCAAGAAACATAAGAAAAGTCTGATTGTGACTTGGTCTGATGATGAGGATTCAGAAGGAGAAGTGGAGAATAAGTCTGCTATGCATGTTGCTGCCTTTACTGGAAGATGCATACTTGATGATGAAGTTATGGGTTCAGAAACTTCTTCAGAGTCTGAATGCAGTGATGAAGAACTGTCTTATGAAAATCCTGCTGCTTTTTGCAAGAAGGTGCATGTTCAATTTGAAGAAGTATGCAAGCAGCTGGAAGAACAGAAGAAAACTATCACTCAACTTCAGATTGAAAGATGTGAACACTTAGAGAAAATTTATGTTCTCAATAATGAGGTAACTCAACTGAATTCTCAACTTGATCATATGAAGAAGCAAGTTAGAATGATGAATTCTGCTACTGATGTGCTGGAAGAGATTTTGGAGAATCAGAATCAAGGAAAACCAAATGGCTTAGGATTTGTTGATAAGAATCTGAGCATCAAACATCAAAATCCTGCTAAGAGGTTCATACCTGCTGCTACTTATGTTCCTTTGATGAGCAAACCTAAGAACAAACCTCAGGGATCTAAAGAAAAGAAGGCTTCTCATCCTTGGGTATGTCATCACTGTGGTAAAAAGGGACACATTAAGCCTTTTTGTTACAAGCTGCATGGATACCCCAAGCACTTTCACAAAGAAAGCCTGAACCTGTTGCAGTCAATGTCAAGAAGGTTTGGAGACCAAAATGTGAAACTATTGCCCAGAATCTGAAAGATAGGAAAGGAAAGGTTGTTGCTGCTGACAGCAGGCCCACTCCTGTAGCAAAGAAGATTTCTGTTGCTGGGCCATCTAAAGTCTGGAGCAAGGTGTTGGTTCCTGTCCCTGTTCTGAAGGCACTAAAAGGAGAAGAAGTAGTTCCTAGTAAGTCTGAAAATGTTGTTAAGGATGATACCATGCTCTGTGTTCAGAAGAGAATTGCTGATCTTGAGAAACAGATTGCTGGGAAGAAGATTCTGAATGTGCGTGAAGCACACATCAACTGAGCAGCATCTGATGTTGTGTCTAATGAAGATTAAGCAAACTTCTGATGCTGAGTCTGAAGATTGTCAAGTTGGTGACTGATGTTCTGGATTTCACTTTGTGTTTCTGGTTTGCAAGTGTGCTGTACTCTGCAGTTTTGTGTGTGGATGCTATGTGGTTCTAATCCTGATTATTGGTGCTGTGATGAGTTATGTGCTGGTGTTTTTAATGTTGATTCTGAAACTGGCTCTGATGTGGTTCTTTGTTTGCTGTTCTGTGATGTGATTATGCTCTGTTACTTCTGTTTCTTGCTCCTGGTGTTTGCTGGTTGTTTTGTCAACATTGATTGGCTAAAAAGGGGGAGAATTATGTGTCTGTTTCAGAAGTTGTTCAACAATTCAGGGGGAGTTCCTGAATGTCTGATTCAGGGGGAGTTCCTGAATGTCTGTTTCAGGGGGAGTTCATGAGTGTTGTGTTTCAGGGGGAGAAGTTGTACCTCAGAAACTGCTGTTGTATGTTGCAGGGGGAGTGTTTTGTGTGAAATTGAGTGAATTGTTCCGCTGCTGACTCTGCTATATATGTGTAGTTCTTCATGGTTGAGTACTTTTGTAGTGTGAAGAACTTGTCTTTGTGGACAATTTGATTTTAGCCAAAAATTTGTCAAAGGGGAGATTGTTGGATATTTGAATGTTGGCTACATGTTTGGTAAAATCAAAATGTGCAAGCAATGCGTCTTCAGAAGCTAATTTGTGTCTTCAGAAGCTGGAAACTGGGTTTCAGAAGCTGGCACTGTCCATCAGAAGCTGAACTGGTCTTCAGACGCTGGTACTGTTCATCAGAAGCTGAACTGGTCTTCAGACGCTGGTACTGTTCATCAGACGCACTGTTCAGACGTTGACTTTTGTTGACCTTCAGAAGCAGCTGTTCAGACGCTGACTTTTGTTGACCTTCAGAAGCTGCTTTTCAGAAGCTTGTTTTTTGAGTCTGAATTCTGTTAAATCTTTCACAGTATCTTTTGAAGATTTAATTGAAGATTTATCCAAGCTTCATTTCTAGAAGGAAGTATTTTTGCGCAAAATATATTCTGAAGATTTGATTCAACTATTTGTGAATATATTTTCAAAGAAATCTTTGGAAAATATATTTGTGAATATTATGTGAGCTTCTATTTGCTTCTAAAAGAATTCTAGAAACATATCTTTGAAGATTTGGTTCAAGAATTATGTGCTGCTGAAGATTATAAATAGAAGACCTTGCTATTGAAGAATGCACATCAAAAAACCAGAAGTTGTCAGTAAAAGAGTTTTAGTGTTTTTGAGTATGTGAGCTATTGCTCTGTTTTTCTGTGCACTACTTAGAGTTGGTTGTTTTTGTTATAGAGTTTTAATTCACTTAAAGCTTTTAAGCACAAGTGACTTTGTTGTTTTGAAGAGTGTCTTCGTACTTGATTTGTTTTAAGTGTCTGATAATCACTGGGCTGTGATTACTTGATTGGGAAGTAAGTGGGTTCTTATATCTAGGAGTTCCTAAGTAGAAGTCTATACGGGTAGTGGTTAAGTGATAAGGCTGGAAAAACAGGGGCTGTGTCTTGAGTCTTAGAATTAATACTACTTAGTGGATTTCCTTCCTGGATTGGTAATCCTCCAGATGTAGGTGATGTTTGCACCGAACTGGGTTAACAAATCATCTGTGTTCTTTAATTTCTTTCCTTTATATTTCTGCTTCTGAACTGTTGTTTTTTCAGACTCTCTTTATAGTTCAGAACCAGTTCCTGCCAGAATTTCAAAATCTCTACTTCTGATGTCAACAACACCTCCACCAATGATAAGAACACTCACTTAGTCAAACCTCCATCTTTCAATGAAGACGCTACACAATTTTCATGGTGGAAGAGCAAAATGTACAACCACATCATAATAGTTGATAATGAACTCCAGGATATAATTGAAAATGAAATAAGTTTTGAAGTTGATGAAGAAGGAATGGTGGCAGACAGAAAGAAGCTCACAACCATTCAGAAAAAGTTCTACAAAAAGCACAACATAGTAAGAGGGATTCTAGTGGATGTTTTACCTTATGCTGAGTACATGAAGATTGTAGATAGATCAACTGCGAAAGCCATCTTTGAATCACTGTGCTCTACTTATGAAGGGAATCAGCAGGTAAAGGAAGCAAAGGTAAACCAACTGGTACATCAGTATGAGCTATTTAAGATGAAGGAAGATGAAGACATTGAAACCATGTATTCCAGGTTTCAAACACTTATATCTGGACTTCAGGTTCTAAATAAAAGCTATGATGTACCAGACCATGTCAAGAAGATTCTTAGGAGTCTTCTGCAAGGTTTAGACCAAAGGTCGCTGCCATACAAGAGACAAAAGACCTAGACAAGCTAAGTCTGGAAAATCTGGTAAGTTCTCTCAAAAGTCATGAGATTGAACTTGAAGGAGATGAACCAGCTAAGAAGTCTAAGTCTATAGCTTTATCCACTAAGGAAAAATCTGCCAAATCTCTTAAGACTGCTAAATCAGAAGAGGGAAATTCTGATGATGAATCTGATGATGACGCAACCAAGAGATTCCAATACCTGACTAAGAAAAGAAGATTCTCTGGTAGAAACAATGGTCCCAAGGCATCCCGTTCTAAAGACAAGAAAGATACTCATAAAGGATGTTTCAATTGTGGAAAGACAGATCACTTCATACCGAGTGCTCTGAAGCACCAAGAAGAAGGGAAAGCTTCAGGAAGGATGCTTACAGAAGAAAACTCAAAAAGAGCTTTATGGCAACCTGGGACATGCTTGATGAAGAGATAGACTCTGAAGACAACAAGGAGGAAGCCAATCTGGGTCTAGCAGTCACTGCTGCTTCTGAAGCTGGACCAAGTTCAGATTCTGATGAAGATGATGAGGTAATCTCTAAACTATCCTGCAATGAATATGTGACCACTGTCAATGAGCTTATGAAACTTTATCTGAGCAAATCAATATTTCAAAAAAGAATTGCAGAAACAATGTGATTTGTTATCAGAAGAGTCAAAGCTTCTAAGTTACCAAAATCAAATATTGTCAGCACACAACAAAGATCTGAAACTGAAAAATGAATTCCTAAAGGAAAGGCAATTTTCAGATCTTAACAAAACTGACAAATCTTTGGCTAAATTCAACAGCTCGTATGAAGAACTTAGCACTAGTAACATTGAGAGAAGTAAATTGGCTTCCATAAGATGTAATGTTAGTAAGAACAAAGGAAAAGAAATTGACTTCATAGAACTCTCTATTAAGAAGGAACAGAACTCTGTGAAGACAAAGAAATTATCTTGTTATGAATACATTCAGAAGGGATTGCTTTTCAACTTGAACCCAAAGGCTGAGAAGGCTAAGATTCTAAACAAATCCAAACCAAGAATTGTTAGATTCATGGCTAAATGGGATTCATAATCTACTGTCAAGAAGTATTCAAGACCAAATCCTTCAAAATCAGAAGTCTTGAATAAATCTAAACGACAAAGCCTAAGGTCTAAGATTCTAAGAAAAGGAAGGGCCTTCAGAACTAATTGCAAAGGACCCATTCAGACATAGGGACCCAGGAATAACACTTCTTATGTTTCAGGTATGCTTCGTAGGAAAGCCAAAGCATCAATCCTGGTATATGGTCAGTGGCTGCTCAAGACACATGACAAGAGAAAGACATCTCTTCAAAGACCTGATCATGAAAGAAGGAGGTATTGTATGATTTGGAGTAAACCAACAAGGAAAAATTGTTGGAACCGGTACCATTGGTAACTTCTCTATATCAATCAATAATGTCTGGTATGTTGATGGACTCAGACACAACCTTCTTAACATTAGCCAATTTTGTGATAGTGGCTATAGACTAGTATTTGACAAAAACACCTGAATATAAGTGGGTTTTATTTGACCTAATTCGATCACTTGACCAAAAAAACAAAAATTCTTATAGGCAAGTATCATTTTGGTATTTGTCTTTTTTTTTATTAAGTAGTCTATTGGTTAAAAATTTGATGAATAAATGGATTGTGTCGATTTGAACTTCGATCCCTGCATATATTATGCAATGTCTCTACCAAACTGAATTAAGCTCACTAGACATTGTCATTTTTTTTCTTTTATTGAACATAAAGCAGAATATATGTCTAATGTCTATTTTTTGCAAAAGAACAAGGTAAAGTACAAAAAGAGTGATGAAATGTGGAAGTACATCTAATATCGGTGGAATCTATTGTCTGTGTCTGTTAATTTTTTTAGAAAATAATAATTTTTTTGCAAAAAAATAAATAATTATTATTCAACTAAAATGTTTTTCCTCTCAAAAAATATACTAAAACGCTTTTAGACATTTTTTAATCTAAGTTTTGTTTTTTCTTCCAAAAATGCCCAACAAACACCCGAAACAGAGTTCTAACAAATTTATTGACTAAAAAATTCCCAAAACATAGCAAGAAGCCAAATACAATCATTAGAACGAAGAACCCTAATAAATAAACATAAGGCTCTTCTTCCACCACACTCAAATATATTAATGTCTCCAAATAGTACTACATATCTATTAGTTCATCATTACTGATTAATCTTTAGATCATATAATCCACATGGTATGCATATATTACATGATTGACCATAGCTTAATGCTAGAAATCTATGCCTGGCACATATGCTGATGCCTTCTTGGTAAAGTTAAACGATCACCTCTCACTCGATTGTTTGGCCAATCAACTCTCCTAATAGATATAGTCATTGACAAAGTTGGTGGATATTTTACATCAATAATATGATAATCCCAAAATAAATAAAAAATACACACATGCAAATATAAAAGTACTTGTCTATGCACATCCCTCAAAATTGTAGGTAATAATATATCAAATCAAAATAAGCAGAACAAAAGTAAAAATAATTGATTTTCTTATCTTCCAACAAGTAAAGCACTCTCTCCCAAATTCAGAATAAAATCTTTCATGGTTTCTCTGAATGAATTCCAGAACAACCACCTAATGTATCATAGTTAACAAATCTGCTTGGAGCTGAGTTATGCCTATACCCTTTTGGTAAACAATTCTTCACTTGTCTCCCTTGGAAGAATTTTTGTTTGTGATCCAAATGTGGCTTCAAATAATTAGTTTCAGCTTCAGATAAAAAGAGAGGTCTTGTAACTGTACTAGGAGCACTACTAGGAATGGTCCTTGCAGCCATGGTTGTGTCCAAAGAATTTAGTAAAAGAACAAGATAAAGTACAAGAAGAGTGATGAAATGTGTAGAAGACATCAAAAATATTTTTCAAACTTCTAATTTGGTATTTGATTTTGAGTTTGTATATGTGAGACTGAAAGGAGGGGTTTTATGGTAGATTGGTGTAAAAGGGTTGAAAATAAGTGTCTTAAATAGGCTCGTGAATAGCTGAAGAATGCAGATATTTTTACAGCTCATTGGTATAGTACATCATAAAATAGAGGTTGTGTGATGATAATGAGTTGGCGAGGTGGGTGTTTTCTTTTTATCTGTGCAGCAAGTGAGGATGCTCGTGAGTTCTTGTTAGTGTTATTGCTCTTAGAAAAATTTGTCCACTTTATTGCCCCCAAATCTATGTAATATCTTCATTTTTCTATATAATAAGTACGTCACTAATCAAATATGTTGAGTTCGAATTCAACTTTAAAAATACAGTAAATAGTAATATTAAAACTCTTGAAAAAGAGTTTTGATTTCCATTGTGGTCCTATCTTGTTTAAGGTATTAGACATTAAAGTTGTGCGTTGAAGATAGTTAATTTACGCACAATAATTTTCTTAATAAATAAATGAAAATTTAGAAAATCATGCCACTTGTGTCTTTTGTGGAAAATCAATGAGATATTTTGTTATAAAGTAATAGTCTAGGTTTGACTTGTTAGGGTCTACACCTATTTAGCTTATATTTTTATCATTGAAAAAAAACCGAGGACCTCCATGGAAGGAATTGCAATTATTGTTTAAAAACTTTAAAAAAAAGTGATTTTAAAATATCTAAAAGATAACTTATCTTTTGATAATTCAAACTAAAATTACTTTTATTTGATTAAAATTATAATAATATATTTTTTATTTTGAAAGGTAGTTATTGTTTCGACTTCTTGTACAATTTACATAAAATAAAGTATTATACTTAGAAATAAAAAAATAAAATCAATCCTTGCTAACACGTATAAAATTGGTTGGTAACCTATAAATCAAGCCTCATCAATCTTGTTTTGGTTCCTCTCCTTCACCCACAAAGTTGATATTTAATTAATTCTTCACTATTTATAGGGAGCATGAGTAAAAGAAAAAAATTATAGGGAGCCAATACTTTTTTTGATGGGTTATAGGGAGCCAATACCTAAGTTAATTGGTTACTATAGATGAGATATGATATTCATTTAAACGATTCAACTGCAAGCCGATACAAATAATAACTTGTGACGTTTTAAAGGGTTAGGAAAAGAACATCAACCACACTGTCTCCATCTTCTATTCACCACCTCCCTTGATATTTTACAGATTTTGGGAAGAATTGGTTATGTTGGTTGTAGCCTGCTTCCTAACTACTGACATTCAACACAACTTATTGACCCCTATATAGCTTGTTCTATATTAGGTGACATTTAATTTTTTTTATCTAAGATATAAAAATTATAAATTAGTTATAAGTGTGACAATTTTAAATTAAAGTATATAATTTTGTGGTACAAAAAAGTATATCTTTATTAAGTGTTATAACTACTACTATAAATATGTAATGATATTGTACCCGAAAAAAATGTAATGATGTAAAATGACTCTAGAGTGATATGGGGTGGAACAAGCTGAACCAATTTAGTCTTTTCAAATCTCAAATTTGATTTGGTAAAAAAAATTAAGATCTAGACCTGCTATGTTATTTGTCATAAACATATTATCAAGTTAGAATTTGACATTCTTACAAGTATAGTATGACATGTTAGTCTACGTAAACTTCCTCAAAAAAAAAAAAATGATAGGCTACTTAAATTTCTCTTTTGGTTTTCGTGTTTAAATAAATAAATAAATAATTCAATTTATTTTTAAATAAACTAATGGGATAATAGTTATAATTAAAGTCCAACCGTTTTTATGATTCGGCGATTTTGATTGATTGACGGTTTAGAATATATTTTCACTGATAGTGTATATATATTTAAGAGTAAATTACATTCCCCTCCTTTGAAAGATGTTTGAATTACATTTTTTCCCCTCTTATGTTAAAATGTACACTTCCCTCCCCTCTTATTCAAAACAAATTAGAAAACATTTCACTCTCCTCCCTTGAAAGAAGCGTGAATTACATTCTCCTCCCCTCTTATGTTAAAATCTACACTTTACTCCCTTAATAATTTTTTTATTTCTAATAATCTAGCAAGAAAATTAATCTTTATTTTTATAATAATTAGTATATAACATAGATAAATTAATCTCTTTTTTTTGGCAAAGTTCGAATGCATATTTTTTGCTATTTTTTAATTCACAATTTCATTAACATATAATTTTAAACTCTATGATAAAATATGAAACAACAAAAAATAAAATTAAAATATGTGAAAAATTACTAAAGTCGTTAAAGTAGGATTATTTAAAAGTGAATTTTACACCCTAAATTATAAAATTAATAATAAAATATATAAGTTTAATTATCATTTTCATTTCAATCGTAAAGAAACCGAATTTATTGTTCTTAAATGGTGGTTCAAAATTAGTATATATCATAAAAATATTTATTTATGTTAAAATAGATTAAAGTGTAGTGCATATTTAATTATTAAGGGATGGGGTTGTAATTCAAGCATCTCATAGGGGATGGGAGTATAAATTTTATTTTTCAAGGGAGGGGAATTTATATTTTAACATAAGAGGGGAGGGGAGTGTAATTCAAGTTTCTCTTAGGGGAGGGGAGTGTAATTTACTATATATTTAATCCTATTATCAATTATCGCTTAGTTTAATAAATATTGATATTACTCAATTTATTCTCTAAAGTGAATTTGTTCACTTTCATCTTGACCAATAAGAATCGAACATTATTTTATCAAATGGCCTAATGACGAGAATCATATACACTTAAGTGAAGAGAAGTAGATAATCACGTATTCGAATAAGCGTTCCATCACATCAAATGTCCAGGCAACAGGAAGAAATCAAACTTCTTATTCTAGATTTTATAACTATAAGTTATAACACTCGCACAAATTTTCATCGTGTCACGTTTATTTATGGGTTGTATGGGAAAGCGGTAGAAAGAGAACGATCCATGATTTGTTTGTAATTGTTAAATCGAGATAGAAATGGTGTAGATTTAAAGTAGATTTGCGATTTTTTAAAACCTTAAAAGCCAAATTTAAATGTACACCCATCCGATCTCAATTTAATGGTGACTAATGTGGCTGATTGCATGAATATGGAAACATGTGACAGCATGAAACCGGAATTTGGAAACGTGTCCCATTATATTATTTCTATTTCACTATACTTCTCTAATATACACATTTGGATTGAGTGCAGTTGACTCCTCTACATTCTGTGCATCTGCTACTCGATGTTGATTTGGATTGAGTGTAGCTGATTGTAGACTGCACTACAGTCAACACTTCTGAATTATCTGATCAAGTTCATATGGTTAAGATTTCAAATTCGGATTTCAATTGTTTTTAAATCAAAAATTCGAGTTTAAACTCTAGACCATCTGATTTTGATCGGATGGTCCATAAATGACTGACTACAGTGCAACCACGTCATTTTGACTGCACACAAACCGGATCCCTAATATATACTAGATGATCGTTTCCACTAAATGTTGATGAACATTTCTTCACTGACACTAATAATTACACTAAACTATAAAAAAGAATAGAATGAGAAACTATATATAGCAGAAGTATTTCCAATGTCTCATACGTACAATATTGCTGAACTACTAGGAGTACAAGTTCAGAAAATGTGCAAATATACTTTACCACTATTTAAACCTATAACTCAAACAATAAATATTTTCGTCCGTCCAAACAAACTCAATAAATTTTCATGAGATTGCTAGTACAATATGCGCGGTTGGATAAAATTTGAAAGGCTTAATGCTTTTAACCCATTTATTTATTTCGACACAGGCTGCTGCTATAAAGTAATGAGTCTGGTGTTGGTATTGATTGTGAATAAGAAATTACCGGCCAAGGATCAGAAGACACCGTGAAAATTTACTTTACTCACGAGATGCACGTCAATTACTTAGACTTAAGAGGTGTGCTATGTTCTACCTGCGGAGATCTAAGGGGGGGATCAAATATTTGTTGACTCTTTCTCTATGACTATTGTTAGATTTTTCTCTCTTTTTACCAAAACATGCGTGCAAATCACACAAATTCATGGAGTATCTTACTTTGAGCTAACAAATATGGCGTGCAATTAGGGGTACATATTTAGATGTCTTAACAATTTGATGTCAATTTGATAGTTTGATGTTGATTGGTACTGGTGTGCAGTGAACACGAGATGACTCGTCGTGACTTGGACAATTTTTTTTTTTGAAGGAAGCAATTCAATGCATTTGATTGGTTAAAATATGTCAAATACATGACAATACATCATCATAAATATGGAAGCTAACATTATGTGGGGTTACCTGAGCTAACTTGTGAGCGACCCCATTTGTTTGCTTTCTATTAAACTAAACATTAGAGTTTTGAAATCTACTTTGAAACAACTGTCTACATGCTTCTATAATACATCCAAATTCACTACTATCTTCTACTCCTGTTCTAAAAGCATCAACAACCTTCTTAGAGTCTAGAGCAAAATCTACATTATCTAATTGAAGGTTTGCAAACCAACTGTTGCCCCTATGCCAACATCACAAAGATGAGAGAACCAAGATGTTTTTGCAAGAGCAAAGTCCCATGCATCATCACGGATACAAATCCCAATTCGTACCTTGTTCATAGCTAAAGAAAATGGGGCATCGATATTGCACTTGTAACGACCGAGTGCTGGCTTTTCCCACCGAATTGTTTCCTTACTTTTTATATCTGACTAATTTCTGTTAACAGGCGCTCCATGACCGCCTCAAATAATTTGAGCCGACCTCCATTCCTCAAGAAGGTGTGTTGCTCATTCAACCACCTGCATATTTGTTACATTCTTTTGCTGCCAAAGTTTCAAGTTCCTTATCTCCATAAACTCCATAAAACTATGGCAAAGAGTTCACTTTGGCTCGGGCTAAGCTGGTGCATAAGGGCAAAGACCACCGCATCCATATTATAATTTTGGTAAAGAATTCTATCATTTTTGTCCCATAAATTCACATCACGCCAAACATGCATAGCATTAGGACATTCAAAAAGAACATTAACAATATCCTCATAATTACTTCCACATATTACACAATCCGTTGGACAATGAACCCCTCTACTACTTAGGTGCTCCTGTTGAAAAACAACCATGGCACACACACCAAACAAGCTTTTTTATTTTGGGTGGAACTTTCAGTTACCAAACTAGATTCCAACGAACAGATAAATGCAAATGGGAGTTGTCGCGGTGATTTTCGGATATCAAGCTATTGGTTAGCATTGACTCACAAAATTAAGTTCACCACCGAGCTTTTATTTTTTCCAAGGAAAAGGGGAAAAGTTCGAATAAACCCTAAATTTTTAGAGATCAAGGTCCGGGGGTTGGTTACGCAAAAGGAAGGTATTAGCACCTTAAAAGTCTATAGTACTCTATAGGAACCTCTTGTTTTTATTTATCTTTATGCTAGATTACTGATTTGTTTGTAAATAAATGCCTAAGTGTAAAGAGGACTAAAAAAGATCAAAAGCATCTATATTCTAAAGCATTTCAAAGATCAATGGCATGACACAACTATTAGTTAAGAAAAAGCATCCTGGGTCTAAGTCTGAATCTGAAGATTCTGAGTTTGAGGTTCAGAGCCTGAGGTCAGAGTCTGAAGCCAGAGTCTGAGGCTTCGCAGAGCAAATGTCTGGTCGCTCTGCGATCGTAGCAGAACTCAGAGTTCAGAAATCGTGTTTTAACTTCAAAAAAAACATGATCTTTCTGTCACCATTTTTCTGTCGCGGTAATTTTTGGATATCAAGCTATTAATTAGCGTTGACTCGCAATTTTAAGCTCACCACCGATCTTTTATTTTTCCGAGTAAAAGGGTGAAAGTTCGAAAAAAAAAAACCTTATTTTTTAGAGATCAAGGTCCGGGGGTTGGTTACGCAAAGGGAAGGTATTAGCACCCTAAACGTCTATAGTACTCTATAGAAACCTCTTGTTTTATTTTTATCTTTATGCTAAATTAATTATTTGTTTGTAAAGAAATGCCTAAGTGTGAAAAGGGATTAAAGTGATGAGAGTAAAAGAAAGGAAAATATTTTTGTTATTTTGTTGATTTGGAAAGACAAAGTCTTTTGCCTACGTACCCGAGCGGGATCAAAATCACCTAATTCGGGGTAAAAAGTCGAGTGATTTGTTTTGATTGGTTTTAAAGTTTTGAAAATGTTTTTGAGAAGATAAGAGGTCGTAGAGGCATAGAAAAATAAAAGTGTGAGTTTGTTTGATTTTAATTGAAGAAAAAGTTGAGGTAATTAAAATGTTGATTAAAGATTGATTAAATTTTGATTTAGAAAGAAAAGACACTTGGTTTGAAATCCAAGGTTGATTTTTTGGGATTTTTGATTATATGAAATGTTTTTTATTTTGACTATTTGACATTTTTTTGAAAATTTTGATTAATTCCTAAGGTCCAAAAACTAAGTTATGCTGGGATAATCTAAAGCGCGCCGGATCCCTCAAAATGACGTTGGATCAAGTGAGGATCCTTTTCCTCGGATACGGTCATTATTACATTTTTATCGTTTTAGACATAAAGTGGAATAAATAAATGTGAGTGTCGGTGCAATATTCTCATTTATATTTACATTGTTCCTAAATACATTCTAATAAAAATAAAAATAAAGACAAAAATAATAAATAAAAAATAAAAGTGCAAATGCATTAAAGTAAATATGCTAAAAATAAATAAAGAAATAAAAATCCATGAAATGCAAGACAATAAATAAATATGTTGCATAAAATAAATAAAGAATATAAAAAAAGCATGAAATGCAAGACATAAAATAAATATGTTGCATAAAATAAATAAAGAAAATTAAAAATGCATGAAATGCAAGGCATAAAATAAATATGTTGCATAAAATAAATAAAGAAAATAAAAATGCATGAAATGCAAGACAAAAAATAAATATGTTGCATAAAATAAATAAAGAAAAGAAAAATGCATGAAATTCAAGACAAAAATAAATATGTTGCATAAAATAAATAAAGAAATAAAAATGCATGAGGTTCTGGAAAATAAATAAAATGCAAGAAAAATTAATAACAAAAATAAACTAAAGAAAAGAAAAAAGGAAATAAAAAGAAATAAAAGAAAGGGAGGTGCAGAAGCAGGGAAAGGGGTGCAAAGAGAAAAATCAGAAGAGAAGAAAAGAAAAGGAGAATTGGGTCGTGTGAAGCCCATTGGGCTGAAGAAGAGAAGAAAAAAAAAGACCGGTTCAGTCTGAGAGAACCGAACCGGTTCAGTTTCTATATAATGGCCAAACCACCGGTTTTCTTTCATTTTTCAAAAACTTTCTCTCTCTTCCTCTTCTTCTCCCCTTCTCTCCCTTGACCTCTCTCTTCTCACTGAAAAAAAAATCCGGCCGGAAAGGTTCTCCGGCGCCGCGGCCGCCGGAGGCGCCATCGCGCCGGAGCAAATTCTTACTCCTTTTTTTAATAAATTTCGCGTTTTCTCATATCCTTTTCCTTCCTCTCATTGAATCCGAGGTTAAAATTTTCAAAATCTTTTTAAGATAAGCTAGATCTAGGTTTGAAGTTGCGAAGAAAATTACCCTTTTCTCTTTGGTTCGGACCTTTAACTTGGTTGGGTTCGATCTTGTGATATGTGTGGTTCGGATTTGTGATTGTAATCTGTGGTTTTTGATTCGGTTTCGGTTTGTGTATGATTGGAATAGATTGTGGTGGTTTCGGTTTGGATGTATGTGATTTGTGGTTGTTTAGTGAAGCCTGGCCGTGATTTTTTGGGGTTTGATTTTGTGATTTAAATTCGTTTTGGTTCAGATTTGGAAAAAGAAGAGGAAAGAATTTTTTTTAGGGTTTTTTGGTGGTGGTTGGGTGGCCGGATTTGGTTTTGGGTGGTGGTTGGGATTGTTTAGGGTGGTGGCCGAATTTGTTGGGGTTGTTTGTGTTGTTTTAGTAAAAAGAAGGGTGATGAGATTGTTGGAGAGAAGAAAGAGTGGTTGTTTGATTTGAGTTGAAGTGGTGGATTGAGAGAATGATTATTTGCTTTGATTATATTTCCAAAAACTCCTCCTTTTCTCCCCTTTCTAACCTTCAAAGCCTCTTATATTTATAGGTGAGAAGTGACTTGGTGACCAAGGATGAAAGTAGAGTTGTTGGACACAGTTTGTGCAGCTGTCCAAAGCTTCACTTGATTTCATTTTTCTTTTTCACTTCAACCAGAATGTTCCTTTTGTACATCCAGAACGTTCTGGACGTTTCAGCTTGCTTTTGTTGCTTTAACGTGTGAAGTATACAACTGTAATGAGATGTGGCTTGCTGTTGCTTGCTGTAATAACTTGCAAGTCACTTATGCTTATGTCACCATGATGTCATATGATGATGTCATATTGATGATGTCACTTGTTTCTCTTTGTAGTTTCACCAGAACGTTCTTCTTGTGTAAACTGAAATTGTTTTCTTTTCTTTTACTTTTAAGGCTCGAAATTCTTCATCCATTCAATTTTGATTTTTCTTTGTAAAACAAAGCCTTAATGTGACACATTAAATTCCTTCTATTTGTGTCATATTGCCAAAGGTATCTTTATATCTTCTTTTGGTGAGACATAAGGAATATTTTGTGCTATCATTCTTGATTTATCTTTTCCTTTTAATTCCTTAATGATCCGAAAATACCTCTAGCAACCTTTGATGATTTTATTCCCTAAAAATTCCAGGGGCCATGTGCAAAATAAACTCTTTGTTTTTTTGATTTTTTTGATAAAAATTAAAAATAATATTAATAATAATAATAATAATAATAATAATAATAAACAGAATAACAATAATAATAATAAAAATGAGAATAAACGTAAAGACTAAAAAATGAAATAATAAATAAAAAAATAAAAAGTGGACCTAAAAAAATGAGATATTTTAAAATACCTCTCTGCCGAAATTTTCTTCGTAAAGACAAAAAGTTCGGGCGATAAAAACATATAAAATGGAATCTTATGTCAAAAATTTGGGTATGACAGGAGTTATCAACAATTTCATTAACACAAATTATATAGGCATTACACACCAAGTACTTGTAACATCCCGATTTTTAGTATTAGATTTATTTATTTATTATTACTTGTTTATTATATTTATTAATTGTTATTTGTTGAGAATTAGTGGATTAGTAGATTTTGAGTGATTAAGGGTGTTTTGGTCATTTTGCGGGTTAGTGGCATTTTTGTAATATGTTAGAAGTTAGGAATTTGAATTTAGAGAATAGTGGTGAAATAGTAAAATGGGAGGTTTAAGTGAAGTAAAAATATAGAGAATTAATTATGTGATGAAATGTAACAAAGCTCATTAGTGTGAGTGACCATAACCCAATTGTATTTAAAGAGAAGTGTTGATGTTAGTGACATTAGGTCAAAACATTTTGCAAAACCTAGAGAAAGGAGGCTAGAGAGAATAGAAGAGGAAGAAGAAACTTGGAGAGAAAGAAGAGGGGAAAGCTCTAGAAGGGAGAGATTCAAGCTAGGAAGCCATTTTTTAGAAGAATTGAGGTAAGAGGGAAGATTATTTTCACCATATGGGTTTTAAGAAACAAATGGGTAGTTTGGGTGTTTTTTATTGTTGCTTAAATTCATGAATCGATGATTAATTGTGTTAAATTCGTGTTCCTTTTATTGTGGTTAAATTCATGAAGTTATGTTGAATAAGTTGTGATTTAAGTTGTTGTTGTTGTTGTGTTTTTGGTGAAAATGCTTAATTGGATGAAAATGATTAAGTTGTTGTTAAATTGAATAAGTTGTTGTTATGTTGGTTGGAATAAGTGATTATAATCATATGGAACATGATGATATGTTGTTGTTATTGATATGTCATGTATTTGATAAGTTGTGAGAGAAAATGAATTTTCAGACGATATTTGAAAATAATTGAAAATCATGGTAATTGATGATAATAAATGATTATGATTAAGTTGATTAAGTTGTGTTTGAGGTGCCATTGAGTAAGTAATGTTGGGTAAATGATTTTAATCGAGTTTGGTGCGTTTGGGATCGAAAGGTGTCGTTAAAATGAGATTTTTCCATCGAAAACGCAAAATCAGCTTTTCTGGTCTGTGCAACGCACACGACCGTGCGCCCTGGACGCATGGACCGTACATAACTTATGTCATAGGGTCGCACGAATGTGCGTAAGTAGCGCACGATTGTGCGTTTCTGCATGTATCCCGAAACTTCATTTTTATCGTTTTTTTAAGGTTTCCAAGGCATGTGTTGTATCACAAACCCCTAAACTTGATCAATGTGGTTAATTATGATGTAATTGGTTGATTAACTTGGACTTAAGTATAAGGAAGTTTGGAAGTTAAATTGGTTAGAGACGAACTTCTAATTTGTCTTTGATTAAGTTATGAAATGAATGCGGAGTTGGTAATTAAGTAATGAGGTGTGTATGTGAAGATTGATGATGAGTTAATAGGTTAATGTAACCATATTTGATTAAATGCGTGTTGTGAATTATGTGAATGAAGTTAAATGAAGATGTAATGTTATGATGCTAGTAGCATGTTGATATATGATATATGATATGTGATAAGTGACGATGTTTGATACGTGACGATGTTTGATAAGTGTCGATGTTGATAAGTGACGATGATAAGTGACGATGAATATATATGTGAAAATGTTGATGATGTTAGTGTTGAGTCATATGTATGTGTCTGATGTTGAGTCGTAAAGTATGGATATACATTCATTCATGAGTCAAGTCCAATGACGATGAAAGTGACGATGGGATCCCTCATATAAAAGAACTTTGATATCCTACCCGGTACCACATGCATGTAGAGTCATTAGGCGCATTGCATAAACATGATGAGTTGTATATGGCAATGTTTTCGTGTGAACTTGTGCATCAATGTGGTATTTGTGTACTTGATGATGTTAATGTGAAGTGATTGGTTTATGTTTGCCTTGGCGATTATTTATTGATGAGAATGTGTTATGTATATTATGAGGATCTTGTTGAAGTGTTGATGTAACTTAAATTGATGATTAATTGTTGATGAGTATATGTTACGTATGCTTGGGGATCTTGGTTTGAAGTATGAAGGTAACCAAACTTGTTATTGATTTTAAATTCGTATGCATGATTGTAAGATGAACCATGCTTATTGTGATGTATGATTATATGATGATGATGTTGTTGTTTTGCCTGAACTTACATGTGTTTATTAATCATTTATGTTGAACGTATATCTTACCCTCCAGTGGCTTTTGTCGCCTGCATCCTTGTGGTGTAGACGTGTAGGTTGAGGAGTAGCTCTTGCTAGTGAGTATGATGAGGACGACATGATGCCTACTCATGTTTATTGCTTTCTTGAGGAGTCTAGATTAGGAGCTCTGATCTAGGATTGTGGGGACTTACCTTTTATGTTAATTATTTATGCTATTGGATCTTTAAGATCAAACTAATGTTATGTATATGTTGAGATATTCTATGTTATGATCCGAGACATGACATTTGAGATATGCTGAGATATGATTTTATTCCGCTATGATCTAAATATATTCGATGAAATTTTTATATTGAGGATTTAATATGAGATGTATGTTGAGTAATAACACCTTGATGTATGATAATGCATGATCTATCGTTTATAAATGTTTCTCGGGGATCGGGGTGTCACAATACTTACCATTCTTTTTAGCCTTCCAAATCAACTTATCCTCATTAACCAAAGGTTGTAAAGGTGTATTTAAGATCAGTTGGGTCATGTTTTGATAAAAAAAAAGAGATTATAAATTAAAGGATCATTCCATACCTTAGAGGATTGATCAGCCCGTCTTTTTGCCATCGTGCGCCAAACAAAGGGATATTCACACTTATTCCTATTCGCCATCTCGCCCCTTGCTTTACAACCATATCTTTGCATTAAAAATACTTCGCTACACATAACTCGGATTGTTCCCAAGCCTTGACAATATAAAATCACTATTAGGAAAATATCGAGCCTTAAACAAACAAGTGACAAGATTGGAATTATTCGTTTAAAATTTTCACCCCTGTTTATCGAGCATTGCCACATTGAAGAATGTAAGGTCTTTAAAGCTCATACCGCCATAATTCTTATAAACAAATAGCTTTTCCCATGACAACTGATGCATACCTCGTCTCATAGATCCACTATGTTCCCACTATAAGGCATCAATCATTTTTTCTATGGCATCAACTAATTTGTTGGGAAGAAGAAATATGGTCATAATGTAAGAGGGAATCGATCAGAGAACTGATTTAATCATTAACTCTCTTCCTGCCTTTGATAAACATTTACTACTTCATGTATTGATTTTATGCCAAATTCAACCATTGACGGGAGGCTAAAATACTTGCTTGTATCCATAACCGCTTTTACGCCAAATATGTTAGTGATAGTGTCTTTCAAAGGCTCTTGCATACTGCTATTGTAGTAAACTTCGGACTTTGGGAAACTAATGACTTGACCTGATGTAGATTCATATGTTGCAAGAATATTCTTCATTACTTGTGCTTCACGTTCTCCCACCTTGAAAAACAGAAAAAAAAAATCATCTGCAAACAAAAGATGAGAAATAACAGGTGCATCAATGTAAATGATTATGCCATGGAGATCCCCACGCCTTTTGGCTTGTATAATGAGCGCTGAAAGACCTTCAGCACAAATGATAAATAAATATGGTGAAAAAGGATCACCCTACCGCAGTCCCCCACCAGGTATAATAGGTCATACCATATCAACATTAACAATAAGAGAGTAGTCAACAGTTTCTACACACATTAGAATCCAACGCACCCATTGACTGGCAAAACCCATCTTTAGCATGACTTCATTTAGGTAAAGCCAATTAATACGACCATAAGCCTTGTTATTAATATGTTTATTTACTTATTTGGTAAATAAATAGATAAATTCAAAAATATAATGAATATGAGGAAAAGAGATGAATATGATTTGTCGTGACTCGTCACTATTAATATGGTTTTTTTTAATAAGAGGAAGAGAAGATCACTCTCATGTTTAGGGATGACTATGAATATCATTATAATGCTTGAATCTATCTCGTTAGATCGATATGATAGTCGTGTTTACCTCATATTCATCTGGGTATCCATTAAATGGATAATTTTTGGATTTTGAGTTATCCAAGAATATTTGAATATATCCTTGGATAACATGATTTTAGAAAAATTAAATTTCGTTGTAAAAAAATTGTAATTACCTTGAGTTTCTTCTTATTTTATTTTAAAGACACAAAAAAAATTCATACATTTCACTCTCAATTTAACAACTAAATTTCTGACCAAAATAAAATACGTCACATTCATTTGTCAAAAAATAAATAAATACATTACCTTCATTTTCTCCTTCCTTACCACATAATAATAGTTCCAAATCCAGCCTCTCTATTTATTAAGGAATATTTAGGTAAATTTATAATTTATTAATGAGTACAGATAACCTCGGGCACGAGTACCATAAAACTCACATTTGTATCAGTTAACTAATGGTAGTTGAGATATTCATTTATTTTATAATGGATATCTATTAAGCTATTTGTCTTATTTTCGTGACGAATTTCATCTTCAAATACCAACAGTATAGATTATTTTGTCATCAACTCGTAGTGATACATGAAATAGATCTAGAAAATAAATAATTTGATTACTTGGATATTAGTTTATACAAATTTTGTTAAGTAAATTATATTATGTTATTTTTATTATTATGGGTATGTAAAATGGAGGTGTTATTATATTGAAAAAACATGGACAATTGAAATTATATTAGCAAAAAAAAGTGAATATTTGGCATAAACGTGAATATTATTAATTGAAATAAATCCATATATTTTAATATTATTATTGATAATTTATATCAATTGTATTTTATTGGTATTGAAAATTATAATCGAAAATAAAAAAAAAAGAGAAAATTGGAGGGTATTGGATGAATATCCATATATTTTTAAATGAATATGAGGAAGCCATTTTTCAATTTTTGTAGTAGGAAGATTAGGGACGTCAAAATTCGGTTTGGTTTACTTTTCAATAAAAAAAATGTTCAAACCAATTAAATCTTAATCGGTTCGGTTTGATTTAGTTTTCAACATTTTTTCAAAAATGCAACAAAACCAAACTAAATTGATGATATAGGTTTGACTGAGTTCGGTTGATCGTATCACTTGAAAATAAAATTAAAAAAAAGTAACTTTTTCAAAAAATAAGATATTGAAGGTGAGAAAAACACAAGAGAAGGGGAGGGGGTTGAATTGTGTTGCCCTTTTCAAACTTTTTCTAAGTGTTTTAAACTGATCAGAGTCAGACTCAGATTCTGAATGCAGCGGATTAAACAAACACAAAGAGAGAGAGAGAGAGAGAGAGAGAGAGAGAGAGATAGAGAGAGAGAGAGAGATAATTATACTGGTTCCTCCCACAAACCGAGAGTACTCCAGTCTCCTTGCACTTCTAAAGGATTTTCACTATAATCACTAAAGATTACAACTACTCAAGCACACAAGCAAGAGACTTCCAAATGTTCAAGCACACAAACAAGAGACTTATAATGCTCAATCACAACTGAAAGAGACTTTTACAATCTAACTTAAGCAAATAAAAGATTTGTTGAAATATGCCTTGAATTAGTGTTGGGAAAATGTCCCACATCGGAGAGTTGGAAGAAATATCCATAGACTTGGCCATATAAATAAAAGCATTGTGCGTTAGTATTTCTTGCACCAATAGTTAGTGGGTTTTGCTATAGCTAGTATTTCCTCTACTATTCAGTATTTGTAATCTCTAACTATCGATTATAGTGGAATTCTTTTTAGTGGCTTTGCCCGTGGATTAGTCAGCACATTGCTGGATACCACGTTAAATCTTGTGTCGTTTTTTCATTCGGTCTTTTACCTTTATTGTCATTATTCTCGTGTCCCGTTATAACAAGATTATTTGGTTTTATACTTGATATACAATCAGATGTGTAATCAATTACAAAACAGAGTAAGACTTTTAAGACTTTAGAATTTCTATGATATAAACTTGGTACGAAATTCTTAAGTGTTTTTGCGCTTTTGAATTTGACAGAGTAAGGGCACTAGTTAAAATTGCATAGTTTTGTTTTATTCTTCAAGTCTTCAGCTCCTTATATAGAGAAGGATTTAAGAGACGTTGGAGAGTGCCAGCTCATTAAGAGTCCTTAAGAAGCTTTGAAATCAAGACGTTGGAATGTTCCTTGATTTGGATAATGTCATTGAAAAAACATTCAAAATTCCTTTGCATAAAGAGGAATTATT
Source organism: Medicago ruthenica (assembly GCA_018208015.1). NCBI lineage: Eukaryota > Viridiplantae > Streptophyta > Magnoliopsida > Fabales > Fabaceae > Medicago > Medicago ruthenica. The sequence continues at coordinate 39,840,374 of CM031374.1, forward strand.
CGTTCATTCCATTTGTCCTTGAAGTTCTTTGTTTGTATCTACGCGTGATCAGGAGGGGACAAAGTATACTATCTGAGTCTGATAGAGACATCTTCATAAGACGAAAAACCTGACGTGTTCTTCAGAGTCTTCTTTCTTTAGAATCTGATGACCTTCAGAAGCTGCTTCTTCAGAGTCTGATCCTTCAAAAGCTACACTTGTCTAGAATCTGATGTTCTTTAGCAACTTCTACTTCTCTGTAGTTTCCAAATGTTGTTGTATACATTCTTTTGGGATCAAAACTTGATTTTATACTGCGAATTTAAGTCTATGGTTCTGCACACTTGAACATATATTAGCATATCCAATTATTCTTTTAATATCTTGTTATCATTAAAACTTCAGAGACATTGTACAAACCCAGTTTATTTCAACAGATATTCTGCAAGAGAAGATGTTCAAATAGATTTAAATATATATGTAGAAAAAAATAAAAGATCAAAATACATTTTGAGCAAATGATTAGAAACCCCATCCTTTTTTTTGAGCGATTTTGCACCCTATCATTTACCCCATTTCTAATTTTGTAGCCCCTCGTGTATTTTTTTGCACCATATCGCAGAGCGAAGCCAAAGCGAAGGCATAAAAACACACGAGGGGGCTACAAAATCAGAAAGGGGGTAAATGATAGCGTGCAAAATCGTTCAAAAAAAAAAGATGGGGTGCAAAATCGCACAATTGGCAAAAGATAGGGGGCAAAAGTGCAATTAAGCCAAAAACATACTTATCCTTAGTGGTGTTGTAGTTCCGTAAAAAGAAGCAACGACCGTGCAACTTCTACACATTGAAAATCTAACAAACTTTTTCATCAACAAAAGTTAACATACTTATAAAAATAGATTTGTCTAACATATGCAATATTGCATAAGTTATTAGGTTTGCGCTAAGTTAAAGTGGACTCTTAATAACCTATTACTAAGAGTTTTTATGTCCACCCTCTATTAACAAATAAAATAAAATAATTTTACAGATTTTATTAAAAAAAATGTTAAAAGTTTTTAGGCTTAAATGCAGTTTTACCCCCCTATTTTGGCTTAATTTGGATTTACCCCATATTTTAAAACTCAGAATTTTACCCCCTCTATTTTATATTTTTCTGGATTTTTGCCCCCTCTACCACATTTGAGTTCATTATCGCTGATGTGACAATGCAGAAGTGTCATATATTATATTATTTTATTATGTAGAAAATGAGCGAAATCAGAAAACAAATCAATCATTTCAACACAAACCAAAGAAAGTTTATAATGTTATAGTACAAAATTGAAATACATAATGAAATCAAGAAAAACAACAAACTAAGAAAATGTGAACAATCATGGCAATGGATTAAGCCATCAATAATGGTAGTCGAAATCGAAAGTTTGATAATTGGCTTTAACCACAAAAAAAAAAAAAACCGAAGCTTAATTTTATCACATAAAATTTTCAACAAAAAGTTATTTATCTAATAAAGACTCAACCTATAAACACCTCTATTTTTGGAGAAAAATGAGTATCAATCAATAACCATCATCTGTACATAAACTCTCTCTCAAATGAGATGTGTGTCCCATAGTTAAAATAAGAAGAAAAGGGAAAATGTATTTTTTTAGAGATACTCGTACAACAATTTTAAAGGATAAGAAAGCAGAAAGGGTAGCAACCAGTGGGTAGAGAGAAACAGAAAAGAACAAGACAGTTATCTAAATGGATGTAGTTGTACATCACCCTATATCACTTCGCTGCTTCCCTCAGAGTGAGATTTAAATTTGTTCCTAACCAATTATCATCCTTCATGTACTTGCAGTTATTTATATGCTAACTAAAATTTCATAAAGCTTAGTAGTTAGTTTTGGTGTGCATGCAATGGGGTTTTTAGTTTTTACTTCTTCAGTTTGGTGGAACCACCGTGCCAATTCATTCCTATGCCAAAATTAAGTTACCAGAATTAATGCCGCGGGAAAATAGGTTCTTCAATGAGTCTTAACTCTTGTGTGGTTTCTTTACGATGGTATTGGCTTGGGACCTTAGAGTGTTCTTCTGTATAGGTCTCGGGTTCGCTTCTCCCCAGTGTCAATTTAGGTGGGCTAGTTTGACTTCTTAAAAAAAAATCATTGGAGTTCCTAGTTGCTATATTGCTGATCTAGGCCTCTAGCATAGAAAATGGAAGAAAATTAGAAATTTAGAAACAAACACAACTTAATAATATTAAAAGATTTTATAGAATTTGAGGAAATTAATGCATGTATAAAATTATTTAATTTATATAGTATTTGATGATTCTGCTAACTATTAAGTATCCCTCAGTTCCATTATTTGAGTCTTGACTTTTTGTTGAATTTTATTTCCATACAATTATGCATGTTTGATGTTCCCCCCTTTCATGTCCTATGAGTCCATCCCTGAGTGTTATGTTGCTCTGCCCAAAAACTTAACAGAATCTGTTATACAAGAATTCGTGATTTACGATGAAATTACTAGTTAGTGGACTGTAAATTGGTTCTAAAATTATGTTACTTTCACTATTTTGCTTCAATTTATTTCTTTTTAGTTCACTGTTATAATTAAATCATTCCTAAGGTATCCCTGAGTGTTATGTTGCTCTGCCCAAAAACTTAACAGAATCTGTTATACAAGAATTCGTGATTTACGATGAAATTACTAGTTAGTGGACTGTAAATTGGTTCTAAAATTATGTTACTTTCACTATTTTGCTTCAATTTATTTCTTTTTAGTTCACTGTTATAATTAAATCATTCCTAAGGTATCTCACTCCACTATTAAGATTATGAAGTAATTGCCAACTATTCTCACTTGAAGTTGTTTTATAGTGACCCTAAGCAAGTGATCCACTGATAAGAACTTATGGCCAACTTACTGTTGATGTTGTAAAATGAAAAGGGAATGCTGTATTAGCTGCTCTCATTTTATTTTCTTGATTAGATGCGAAGTCACAATTGCAAACAAGGAGATCATTCGCAGTCTCATCTGCTGCACTGCCTGAGACTGCAGTTTCAGTGGCAGTAGCAGCAACTTTTGTTGGGGCAGCAGCCACTCTTCTTGTAAAGAGATCCAAAATTTCTGAGTCCGCACAGGTCAGTAACCCATCTCTATTGTTAGTATCAATCTATGTGCTATGAAGCATAGATACTCCTCGGATTAGGCATGTCCCGGTGTTGGATACGTATCGTGTCCGACACCGACACAGATGATTACATTGAATTATGTCATTTTCTCAAATTATTATTATCGGTGTCCGTGTCTGAGACTGTGCTTCATATGTAGCAATAAAATAACTATTTGTACTAAGCAACATCCCACTTATGTAGAAGAGAGACACTTTAGATTGGAAGCATGTCAAGTTTACCAAACCAGCACACATGGCTACATTATATCACTTTCATTTCTCAAATTATTAATGATGTCGGCATGTCAATGTTAGTGCCGTGATCGATATTCGTGTTTGTCAATGCTTTATAATAAAACCACCTTACTTTTCCAAACAAGAACATGAAAATCTTTTGAATGCATCTTCTAGTTCAAATGTTTGATAATTGTAGTTTTTTGTGATGCTGCTTATTCTGTTTCACTGAATTACATTCATTCATTTCTGTTTTCTTAAATTCTTAATTGTGTGTACATGTTAGTGTCATGTCCTGTGTTTGTGTCTATGTGAATACTTCATAGATAGATCATTCATTCATGTCAATTTTGCAAAAATTAAGCACAAACTACCAACATATAGGATCTGAGCTCATCACAAGTGCGATAAAACTAACTGCTACACGTGACACAACACGGATAAAAATTTGATTTATTAATAGTATGATGTGATATGATAGAGATGGAGAGAAAAGCTTCTAGTTAACATGGAAATTCCATTCATAATATGATTGAATTGTGTGCCAAATTTTTCATGTAAAACTATTAAAGATTGAATTCAAAGAATGTGAAGATTGTGGAGGTTCTGGTATATGTTCAGCCTGCAAAGGTGAAGGATATGTGCTTAAGAAACGTTCCGAAGAAAGTGCTGAGAAGGCAAGAAAACTATCTAAAAACATGGCAACTCGATTCACGGATGGGTACAATCTTCTTACTTTCCTCTAAAAAATTTATTTTAATTTTAGCATTCAACTGAATTACTACATACACCAGGCTTCCAAAAAGTGGAGCTACTGTACAAAATGCTCTTCTGGTAGAAACTGTTCAACATGTGGTGGAAGTGGAAAGCTAAACTAGTAGTTTTGCTCTTATATATGGATATGGTCTTGTTGAAATCAATATTCAACATTAGATAGCATTATGAACTAAGTCTAATGATTGATTAGGATTTAGTACTTGTATTCTTGATTCATTCCATTTGAAGGAAAATTTTATGTATCTGTATTCTGTGGCAATGTATAGTATGTTTTTGGTATATTTGCTAGAACTATATAATACTACTCCGTCCCAAAATATAAGCAGAGTCAACATAAGTTGATGTATTTGGTACAAATTTTGAACCAAATACATTAACTTTAGTTGACCAATTTTTGCTTATATTTTAGGACGGAGGGAGGTTAGGTTCAAATGGACCATGTCAGGATTTGAGAGAATAGGATTTAAATTTTGTGTTACTTCTTATGAAGAGTAATGATATTTGCAGAAATTTACACACTCTTCATATACTCCAATTCAGATTATGCACATACCTTGTAGTTTTTTCTATTTATCTGTTCCTTATTTGAAGTTGGTAATTCAAGTTGAGTTTATCATTACATTCTTGTCTTTATTTTTCTTGACATTCCTTACATTTTTTGCCTTTATCAAATTAGTACAGTATCCTGTACTCCTACGAGTTACTCTGTATCCGGTTACACATTTTTTGTTTTGAAAATTAGTATCCGACACAAAGACCGACTAATTTGGGGGTCCAATCCTACCGTCCACTTGAGGGGTGCCCTTTTTTTTTGAAAAAGCTAAACTAGCCCACCCAAATTGACACCGGGGAGAATTGAACCTAAGACATTGAGGGGACGCATTTAAAGTAAAAGCAAAGCTCTATATCGACCAACTCATCAAAATTGACACCGAAGGATTTTTACACATGTTCTAAAATGACTTGTTTATAGATTTAAAATATTTGCTTAGAATCGAACAATCCTTATATTTTGCCACTGGACCCTCATTTTATGAGCAAGGGAAACATGTTATGAGATGATCAATTTTGTTCCATTTTCAAATATTGCATTTAATAGCTGGTGTGGGAGAAAAATCTAGAAATAAAAGCCAAGTTACCTTCTATTGATACCAAGCTTCTGAAATTAGTAGAAAGTAGGGATGACAATTGGACCCAAACCCAATAGGTACTCGCAAAAAAATACCTACAATGAGTAGGGTAAAACCCCGCTTTTATGGGTCGGGGCTTGAATACAGGTAATTACCCGCAAATTTAAATGGATATGACGCGGGTAAGGGCACTATACTGCCCAGCCTCGCAAACCGCATATAATTATTATATAATATGATAAATAATTTATTTATTTTTGGTGTACAATTAATTAATTTATTTACATATTTAAGCTTAAACCTAAACCTAAAAACTACTTAATACAGTAGCCAATCTCTCCTGTTGGTGTACAATTTTTTAGGGATATTTTGAATGTTTTTTATTTGGCTAAATACTGCGATTTATACTATTTTATTAGTTGATTTAAAATTTTTTGGATCATGGTTTTATTTCAACTACTATGTTTTTTATTGTCTTTTCATAGTTAAAGTGCGGGTAATGGATGCGGGTATGGGGACTTAGGTGCCCATAGGGTATGGGGAAGGACACTAAAGTTGTTGCCTACGAGGGTACGGACTCGGGTACAGACATATTTTACAAACGCACGTATGAGGAGGGACACTATAGTACCCTGCCCATTGGATACCCATTGCTATCCCTAGCAAAATATATCAAATATTAATAAGAAATAAAAAAAATTAACAAACCTTTGGAGAATATGACGGTACAAAGAATACATTTGATTCTATTAGCTATATGTCTGTCAATAGCTTATGACAAAGACAACGCGACAATCTTCAACATCTTGAAGAAATATGTTAACTATAGCAAAAAATTTGGCATTATCCCAAAGATACTCCTTTCAAATATTGGCCATATTTTTTAAATTTATATGCTTATTGTCTTTTTTTTTATAAGATACCGTAAAAGTTGTATATAACTACTTTTATGGTAATGGAGTTGGATAGTTCAACTAACTTAAGTTAATGGATATAAAATTGGAGGTCCTGAATTTAAACCCGATTGAAATCGAAAGTTAAAAATAAGTTAAGAAAATAAGCAGACTCTCCTCATTAATGGATATAAAAAAGTGAAGAAATTACAGGTTCCATGTCACTATACAAAATGTAAGTGTTAAAATAATTATTTGCAGACCATTCCTCATTAATCTATATTATATTTTGAATAAATCAACCTTATTAATCTATTGTTTACATTACTTCCCTTTTGAGTAATAGAACGAGGATCACACATTCATTCTCAGACAAGTTTCTCTATGTTTTTGCCAAATAAAGGTGTAAGATTAGCATAAAGAAAAGGAAAAAAACAATTCCTTAGGTGTTTTTCGTATGGTTCTTAACTAAATTCACCATGATTTCCTTAAATCCTTAATTTTCTCAAAGTTTGTTATATCCAAAAAATTTGTATTTTTAGTTAAGAACCATACGAAAAGCACCTAAAGAATTGTACCTAAGTTTTGTCCTAAAGAAAATATCGTGGTGTGAACGAAACATTTTGTTTAATTGAAGAAATTAAAATATTAATTAAGAATATCATTTTATGTTAATTTTTTATTTATTCAACTATCAATTTTATCAAACATTTTAGAATAATACATCAATATTCATTTTAACAAACTTTTTTTAACACACTCTTTTATTGAATGAAATATGTGTGTATAAAATGATGTGACCACATGTATAATGTATTCATAGAGTGAGTGTTATGTTAGCTTATTTACTATCAATTAGCTTTATGTGATTAAAAAACAACTTCATTCACTAGTGGCTATCTTATCTATCACATAACACTTTGGTTTGAATTTATAGTTTGCTAGCGGAAAGACGGACACGTTGCGCCAACGTTTGAAAATTATGAACGGTATTTTTTTTATGAAATTTTGATTTTGATTAAAACTAAACATATAAATGTTTGTTGCTTTCAAGTTATAACAAACCAAACTAACCATGATTATCTATTTCAATGAAACCAACATACAACAAAAAAAATATAATCTAAATTCTTAATTTTTTTAATGACACCAACAACAATCTTTATTATAAAAAAAATTGTTTAAGAGTATAATTGGGATAATGAAAAAGTAAGTATTAGATATACTAATCTAGTTTGTTACACTTTTTAAATGATAAAGGAAAAAAAATTGGACATATATATATATATATATATATATATATATATATATATATATATATATATCTTGTTTGTTACACATTTATTTTAACATTTGACTTTACTCTTATCTATGTGTTATTTGTATTGAAAGTTGAAGGTAATTTTGGAAAGAGAAAAAGTCGGCCCAAAAGAGGACAAAACATGTAATTTTCTTTATATATAGTATAGATATAATGTCGTTTTGTCTCTCATTTTTATTCTTTGGGGTGTTTGTTTCATTCATTACAAATTTATTTCCTGGAGTGTGACACTCGAAATTCTTGTCTCCCATGTTTGTTTCAAGTTTTCATAAATTATGTCTAGGTACTTTTTACTCCTAGGAATATATAATTTACACTTTTTGTTTGACAAAAACAAAACGATATTCATTCATTCAAACCGATATATTATATCATTTAATATCGCTAAAAATGTAAAGGATGAATTTGCGAACAAACTCACGACATCCAAGTTAATATCATACACGACAAAATGTCTACAAATAATATGATAAAATTAAAATGATCGGAATACTCATGCCTCCAAATCTACAACATGCAAATGATTGATTGAATAACCGGTCTTTCAATATGAACCAAATGAACACCGCAACAAGACGAAATATCAAACAACGTCGCACAAATCGACAAACACCACAACATTGCACTTAGACGACGAAATCTCGAAGAAAAAAACTAGATATATATGAAAATCACTTATTTATATTAAAACATAAGAAAAAGATAAAGATGGGTAATTTTAGACCAAATATTGACCCAAAACGACCCTTAATAAAGAAAATGAAATAGAGAGCGTAGAAAGAAAAAACTTATGATCGACTTGTAATTTTTACACATGGCTTTCCCACTCTTTATTCTCGTGTTAAAGGATGGAAATCTATTATTCTTATAGATAAAATAAATAACCACTCATAATTTCTCACTCGGCATGTTAGTTAACTCCTTTGTTTTACCATCATTTTAAATTTAATATATTAGTTTCAACTTTTATTTATCTACTGTATGACTATAACTGCATCCACTCTATCCGTGAAGTTATCCACAACTTTTAGACTAAAAAAATCACAATCATTGATTGACTTAGAACTTGCTTTGCTTTGTATGCCAAGGCTGAAACTATTAACAAAATTGAAACAATGTCAAAGCCACGTAATTATTTATATGAAAACTTTCTTTAAGTAGGCTTCGTTCCAATTTTCTTGTAGAACAATGTTATTTTAACATAAAAATGTATATAATTTATAACTATTGGTGTTATTGGACCATATATCCGTTGGGGTATATATATATTTTTTTGAAGAAGCCAAAATTGATTAATAACTATCCCAAACACAAGATGTGCTAAGGACACCAAAAGTCTACAATGTCAAAGCCAACAAAAAAGAACCACAAACAATACAACAAAATCACCCAATGCCCATACATAGAAGAGGGCTAAGCGACCACCGATGAAAATCAAAAGCATTGTTAGGAATTTTTGCCCTTAACCACCAAAAAGATAGAAGCTTAACGCTATCAATAAGCTGAAGCAAGGAGGCCGGTTTGCCAGTGAAAATCCTGCTATTCCTGTCCTTCCAAATTATCCAAATGCAAGCGCACCAAATCATTGTCATCCAGATGCGGTGAGTGGTAGAAAGACCAAGAACATAACCAAACTGCTGCAGGTGATCAAACAAATTATTGGGGCACACAGTGTCAATGCCTAACCAACGAAACACATTGTACCGTAAGGAACCAAAGGAGGGACAATCCAAAAAAAGATGCCCAGTAAATTCAAGCTGACCACAGCCTGAAACACACAACTGATCGTCAACTGAAATCAAACGGCACTTAAAAAGATTAACTTTAGTGGGAATTTTATCTCGTTGGGGTATATATTATGTGAATATCTCTATATTTACGAATATCATTATTGTAAATTAAGTGTAAATTGATTAGTCTTGATTAGTCATGAATGTATAGGATTTGGTCAAACTCTGATTGTATATATACAAACCAAAAAATTAATGGAAAGGCAAGGCCTATTATTCTAACATGGTATCAGTAAGCATTGTATTCTGATCCAAAAACCCTAAATTCTTACCCCTACCGTCGACGGCCTCCTCTTCCCCCCAAACACCCACACTGACCGCTCTCTCTCCCTCTCTCTTGTCAAAAAATCTGATCGCCCACCATCATCCCACCATGTCTGGTGCCTCATCCTCCCCCTCTTCCCCTACCAAAAACTCGGGCACTCCTTCTCATTCTGCAGCTTTAGCAACATCAGTATCACCTCCTACCCACCCCGCCTTCACCATTTCAAACATCACAAATTTCATCAAAATTACCTTGAGTATCGAAAAGCGCCAATATAACATGTGGTATGAACTCTTCAAAATTCATGCATGTGTTCATCAAGTCATTGATCATATTATTCCCACCGAAGCTCCACCCTCTCCTGACCTCAAAACCACCAATCCTAACCTCTGGAAATGATTAGATGTTGTTGTCCTTCAATGGATTTACGAAACTATATCAGATGATCTCCTTCGCACCATTATTGAACGAGATTCCACCGCAGAACAAGCATGGAATCGGTTGTTCAATATTTTCTATGATAATAAAAATTCTCGTGCTCTCTACCTAGAGCAGGAATTTTCAAATGCTCGTATGGAGCAATTTCCTGATGCCTCCACCTACTGTCAACATCCTAAATATCTATCTGACCAACTCTCTAATGTTGGTGCTCCCGTGTCCAATGAAAGGCTAGTGCTTCAGCTCATCTCTGACCTCACATGATGCTTATGCCATAGTCGGTTTCCAAATTCGTCACGACGACTCTCTTCCCCCTTTTTACAAAGCTCGCTCTATGATTATCTTAGAGGAAACTGCCAAAGCCAAGAAGGCATCCACTATTGTTGATAACTCAATTTTCTTATCCTCTGATGATGATGCTTTTGAATCGGCTGGTAACAATCACAACAACAACAACAACAACAGTTGCGAAAGCAACCCTCGGGGTGGTAGAAATAATGGTCGCGGAGGTCGTGGACAGTGGAAGGAACAATGGTAGAGGTGGAGGTCGCTCTCAGCCGCAACAGCCATCGTGGTTTCCATCTCCTTATCAGCAGCAGTCGTGGGCATATCCATGGCAGCCATGGGCAATTCCACCAATGTCCATATCCGACAGTAGGTGCACCACCAAAACAATCTGCATACTTTGTCCTAGGCCTCATCAAGCCAATCTTGTCACTGCTCCAACAGTCTACACCAGTCAGCAAGCACCACAATACTATGCTCCGACGAACATCCAGCATGCTATGCATACTTTCTCCATCTCCCCCTATTGATCAATTGTATATGGATAGCGGAGCGACCTCTCATATGACGGGAAATGGAGGTAACCTCACGTCTTATTTTAATATGAGTAATAATATTATTGTTCGCAATGGTCATCATATTCCTGTTATAGGTTGTGGTCATGCATCCTTACCTAGTTCCCTAACTTTAAACAATGTTTTACATGCACCAAAACTTATCAAAAACCTTGTTTTTGTCAGAAAGTTTACAATTGATATTGATGTCTGTTGAATTTGACCCCTTCGGTTTTTCTTGAAGGATTTCCAGACAGGAACACTTTTAATGAGCTGTAATAGTTCCGGTGACCTTTACCCTATTCCCACAAGCCAACACACAGCCACATCATATCACCACCATCTGCCTTTGCGCTTCATCTCCCGAGTTATGGCATTGTCGTCTAGGACATCCAGGAGCTCTTGTTTTAAATTCTCTTCATCGAAACAAACTTTTGTTATGTAATAAGTTTCGTAATGATTTCTTTTGTCAGTCTTGTCAACTTGGGAAACAAATAAAACTTCCTTTTTATAATTCTTTGTCATTTACTTGTATGCCTTTTGACATCGTTCATAGTGATCTTTAGACCTCTCTAGAGTTAAGTTTCGCAGGGCATCGTTATTATGTGTTATTTCTTGATGACTTCACCGATTTTTTTGTGGACTTTTCCAATCAGTAACAAATCACAATTCTATTCCATTTTTTCACAATTTCGTGCTCACATTCAAACACAATTTGAACGCCCAATAAAATGTTTTCAATGTGACAATGGCAAAGAATATGATAACAATCTTTTTCAAAAATCTTGTGAACAAAATGGAATGTCCTTTAGATTTTCTTGTCCTCACACCTCCCCTCAAAATGGGAAAGCTGAAAGAAAAAATTATACAAGTAAATAACATCATCCGCACCCTTCTTGCTCATGCTTCTATTCCTCCAATGTTCTGGCATCATGCTCTTCAAATGGCCACTACTTACACAACATAATTCAAAATAAGAAACTTAATCTTCAATCACCCACAAAAATTCTCTACCAAAAAGACCCAGCTTATTCCCACTTTTGAGTATTCGACTGTCTTTGTTATCCCCTGATTCCATCCACCACTAGACATAAACTCCAACCTCGGTTTACACCATATATTTTTCTAGGTTATCCGCCTAGTCATAGATGTTATAAGTGTTATGAATTATCGAGTCGTAAAGTCATTATCTCTAGGCACATTTTGTTTGAGGAAAATACTTTTCCGTTTTCTACCATGAATGCTCCTACAGTGTTAAACTACAATTTCTTAGATGACAGCATACTCCCTATTTCTCACTCATAATTATATACTACACCTCAAATGACCTCTTCTCCCCACATAACTACTCCTTCTCCACCTTCACCGACGACCGACACATCTCTCCTTCTCCACCTTCACATACGGCCCAACAATCATCTCCCTCTCAATCATCACCTATGGCCCAAGACATCTCTACCTCTCAAACTACACCCACATCCCATATAAATTCTCCCTCCCCAACACCGGCCTGATCCAAAACACAAACTTCTCCTACCTTCCCACCTCAACATATCATCACACATATCTCCCCACCTGCACCTCTTTCTCCTCAAATGAAAATCCGCTCCCAACATGGTAGTTTTAAACCTCGTCTACTTTTCAACCTACACACATCAACCCCTCAATCCATTTCTCCTTTACCCACAAATCCAATTGATGCATTAAAAGATCACAATTGGAAGATGTCCATGAAAGACGAATATGATGCTCTTATTAATTATAAGACGTGGGACTTAGTTCCTCATCCCTCTAATGCTAATGTTATTCAAAGTTTGTGGATTTTCAGGCACAAGAAGAAATCTGATGGTTCTTTTGAGCATTACAAATCTCGTCTTGTAGGTAATGGTGCAAATCAACAATCTGGTATTGATTGTGGTGAAACATTCAGCCCCGTTGTTAAATCGGCCACTATTCACATGGTTCTTAGCATTGCATTATCCAAGTCGTGGTGTCTTCACCAACTAGATGTCAAGAACGCTTTCTTGCATGGAAATCTTGATGAAACAGTATATATGCACCAGCCTTCTGGCTTTCGTGACTCCCAACATTCTAAGCATGTCTATCTCCTCAAAAAGTCACTTTATGGTCTCAAACAAGCACCTCGTGTTTGGTACCAAAGATTCACTGACTACTGTTGCCACATTGAGTTTCTCTCATTGCATCTCTGATCATTCTTTATTCATTTACCATCACGGTAATGATACATCTTATATTATCCTTTATAGTGATGACATCATTCTCACTGCTTCTTCTGATGCTCTACGTAACTATATTATGTCTAAACTTAGTGTTGAGTTTTCCATGAAGGATTTGGGTCCTCTGAGTTATTTTCTAGGAATATCTGTCACTAAACATACATGTGGTCTTTTCTTATCCCAAAAGAAATATGCAGAGGAGATTGTAGACCGAGCTGGCATGTCCTCTTGCAAGTCATCACCTACACTGGTCGACATCAAGACAAAACTCAGTGCTTCTTCTGGGAATCCTATATCACGACTCGACAGAATATCGGAGTCTTGTATGTGCTTTGCAATACTTAACATTCACAAGACCTGATATCTCCTATGTTGTTTAACAAGTATGCTTATTCATGCATGATCCTAAAACACAGTATATAAGCGTATCATTCGATATATTCACGATGCTCTTGATTTCGGCCTTCATTTGTATCCCTCTTCTGCCAGCAAACTAGTGTCTTACACTGATGCAGATTGGGCTGAGTGTCCAGACACCAGAAGATCCACTTCTGGCTACTGTGTCTACCATGGTGATAATCTAATCTACTGGTCTGCCAAGCGTCAACCCACACTTTCTCGGTCCAGTGCAGAAGCTGAATACCGCGAGGTCGCGAATGTAGTATTTGAATCTTGTTGGATTAGAAACTTATTATTGGAACTACATTGCCCCATAACAAAAGCTACTTTGGTTTATTGTGATAATGTGATTACAGGTTTACCTTTCTGGCAACCCTGCTCAACATCAGCGCACCAAACACATCGAGATGGATATTCATTTTGTGCGTGAAAATGTTGCTCGTATACAAGTAAGAGTTCTGCATGTTCCATCACGTTATCAAATTGTTGACATCTTTACCAAAGGTCTTCCGTTGCAACTCTTTCATGACTTTCGTGATAGTCTCAACATTCGTCAACCTTTAGTTTCGACTACGGGGGTATTAGACCATATACCCGTTGGGGTATATATTATGTGAATATCTCTATATTTACGAATATCATTATTGTAAATTAAGTGTAAATTGATTAGTCTTGATTAGTCATGAATGTATAGGATTTGGTTAAACCGTGATTGTATATATACAAACCAAAAAATGAATGGAAAGGCAAGACCTATTATTTTAACAGATGTACCTACGAGAAATATAAACAACTAATTAAAAAAATGCAATAGTACATATACGGTATATGTATACAGCTTTGGGCAACCAAAGTTATCAACATAACATTTCTCTTTCTTGTATGAAGTCTAGCTCATCTCCTTTCGGTTCGACGTTCTCCTTGATGTTAGGATGCAAAGTAATTCTCTTGCGGTCGTGTGTGGAGTTGTACGATATGCCTAATGAACACGGATAACTTGTCAGCCCAGTTTCCTTTGCCTTCATCTTACCTTTGTTTTAGTCATCGAATAAGAAGTCGATTAGGGGCTTCAACTTCTCTTGTTTGGAGATGTTCTGTGATGTGAAATGTTGTTTGACCATCAATGCCCTAAAATTTCTTGACCTTGAATAAAGTATTGATGTTCTAGGATATTTGTTTTGAAGAAAGTAAGATTTTTATTATTATTTTTTTTACAAAATGAAACATAAGATGTTCTTGACAAGTATTTTGGCAAGTTATTTCGTGTCGATCCATTTAATAAAAGATGAGTGTTATTTAAACAACTATTTGGTTGATAACTTAGGGGACAACCATAATTCACAAAGAAAAAGTATGTATTTGCACGAAAACCAAAACAATAAACAGATAAAGTAAAAAATAATATAAGTATAAGAGAGAAAGTTGTCATAAAAGTTATCACAAAATATATGTTCAAATATCATCTCTCTAATCAAGTAATCTACTACTATCACGATAAGTTTTCATAGTTTTGCTAAAAGAAAAATGGCTTAATTGAACTTTTAGTCCCCGAACTTATTTGTTGTTTTCATTTTGGTCCCAAAACTCTAAATTTTTCCCGTTTGGTCCCTCAAATATACATCCGTCAGTCAAATTGATCCTCTCCGTTAGTTTTTTAAAGCCTAATATTTCAGATATGATTTCAGCAATTAGATTGCATGACCATTGTATGTAACGGTGAATCACCAACACCAAATTTCTTTATTTTTCTTCATCTTCTCCCCTTTCTTCTCTTATCCTTTCTCTTCTCTTATCCTCTCGTTCTCTTCCTCTTCTCTCTTCTTATGTTCCCTTTCTTCCTCGTCTGATCCTCCTCCGTTAGTTTTGTGGCAAATGGCAGGAGCTTCATCAAATATTATTAGGCAACTTCTGGGTCATTGAAAATGAGAAAAAATTAAACCCAGAAGTTGTTGTTTTAAAGTGTTGATGAAGCTAGTTGTTGTTATTGATGATTATGGATTTTTGTTTTTTTTTTTTTACTGTTTTTATGTTTTTTTTGGGTTTAGTGCTAATGATTTATGAAGATGGTGATGATGATGAAGAAGACAATGAATATATTTGATGAATGTATGAAGATATTGACGAAGATGAGGATGGAAGAAGATGAAGAAATGTTAATAAAATTAGATGTTAGTGGTGTACCTGTTAGATACAATAAACCTTTATAATCTAGCCGTCCCATTTTTGAAAAAAGATCAAAGAGCTGAGATTACAAATTTGATAAGGTCTACAGGTGGACCACCTACAATGTTGGTCCACCTAATACATTTGGGGTTAAAGTTAACTGACATGGATCAAACTAACTGACAGGAGATATATTTGAGGGACCAAACGAGAAAAATTTAGAGTTATGAGACCAAAATGAAAACAACAAATAAGTTAGGGGACCAAAGGTTCAATTAAGACAAGAAAATATAGTAATGATTGATTGACTTTGGAATTTATTATTACTTTATTCTACCAAGTCCCAAATAATACATCTCATTATCTCAAGTCTGAACAAGTTGCGAGGCTGCAACAACTACTGCTATCCTACTTGTCAACTCTCTGGACTAAATAGAACGATAAAATCCTATTAAATTCAATTATTTTATATTTGGGGTTAACAAATTGAGTTGCCTTAAAATATAATTTGGGTGAAATGCTGTCACACTTAGAATCAGCAGTACGACTCTTGTACCTGAAGGAAAAAATAATTCAACTGTCCCTAACACATAAAAAACGAACAAATTGCACGAGTTTTTCCATAATTGCAATTTGCGTGTGCATAGTGGATTAAGTAATAAAGTTGGCTCTCATAAGAATAACGTAATAAAGTTGGGTTGGTTTTGTTAGAAAAGTTGACTTGGTGTAGGAACTAATGTATCAGTGTATATGTTCTCAAATCATATATTTTTTGCTTTTTGCTAAGTAGTGTTCCGGAGACTTTTTAAGTATTCTATATTAAAAATTTATTCTTTAAAAAAGTTAAATATTTTAGTTTTTAATGCAATTTAAAAAAGTTAAATATTTTAGTTTTTAATGCATTGATTATTCAAATTTTCATGAAAAATTTATCATTTAAGATCCTTAAAAAGTGTCTCAGACACTCGTTAGCATTTATATTTTTTAAAGGATATCAATATCATCCCACCAAATAATATCATCATAAACAAATCCATCAGCCACAAACATTTGTAATTAAATTTGTAATTAAATGAAGGAAGTTAGACCATAAGGTATGAAGCTTACAGTGAACAATCTTTTGATTAGAGAAGACTTGATCAACAAGCATAGAATCACATTATAGCTAAAGGTTAAACCAACCCCCTTATCATAAGCAATTTCAACGGATAAAATGAGCAATTTCAAATAGCTTTATTACATTCTTATTTTTTTTTCTTTATACACTCTTGTTTTTATTATTTGATGAGGGTATATGCAAACTCAAAATATGTATCAAGAATTTTTTTATAGCGTCAAATGTTATAGGATAAGAGAGACACTGCAAACACAGTTGTAATACGATAGATATACAATTGCACGTATCATCCACAACACTAAATTATAATAATCAGTAATCACACATATATCACTTATCATTTACGTATAATTAACACAATAATAAGTCCCATGGTTACTTACAATTATAGACAAGCGCTGAATAATCATACATAAAAGTATTATTTAATTTCACTATATTCAACTCATTAAGAATCTCTACAGTGGATGATGTCACATACATGAACCTTTGGGATATACCATGAGTTCTTTCCCTGTTCATTATTAGTCAGATGCGGCTAAGTGGATTATCTTATGTTAATTAATCAAGATTAATTAGTTTAAATCTTTGTATCCAACCTTTGAGAACCCAATTGGCTCATTACATTGTCAACGCTTTTCCATACTATAAATACAACACACTCCTTCTTCATTCTTCACAACAATATTCATCAGTTCCCAAACCAATTACTTTTCTATTTACACCCCTCTCATTACTAAAAACAGCTATATCAATGGCTGATATTGAGGGATCACCAGGTAGCTCCATGCATGGAGTCACTGGAAGAGAACAAACCTTCATGTCATCAGTTGCTTCACCAATGGTTCCAACTGATACCACAGCCAAATTTGCATTACCAGTTGATTCAGAACACAAATCCAAAGTTTTCAAACTCTTTTCAATGGCCAATCCACACATGAGAACCTTCCATTTATCATGGATATCTTTCTTCACTTGTTTCGTCTCGACATTCGCAGCTGCACCACTAGTCCCTATCATCCGGGACAACCTTAACCTCACGAAAGCCGACGTTGGTAACGCCGGAGTCGCGTCGGTTTCAGGTAGTATATTCTCAAGGCTTGCAATGGGTGCAGTTTGTGACCTATTAGGTCCACGTTATGGTTGTGCTTTCCTTATTATGCTAACTGCACCAACAGTATTTTGTATGTCATTTGTTGAAGATGCTGCTGGTTACATAGCAGTTAGGTTTATGATTGGTTTCTCTTTGGCAACATTTGTTTCATGTCAATATTGGATGAGTACTATGTTTAATAGTAAAATTATTGGACTTGTTAATGGTACTGCTGCTGGTTGGGGTAATATGGGTGGTGGGGCCACTCAACTTATTATGCCTTTGGTGTATGAGTTGATTAGAAGAGCTGGTGCTACTCCTTTCACTGCTTGGAGAGTTGCCTTTTTTATCCCTGGTTGGTTGCATGTTATCATGGGTATTATGGTCTTAACATTAGGCCAAGATTTACCTGATGGTAACCTTGGTGCCTTGCAGAAGAAGGGTAATGTTGCTAAAGACAAGTTCACAAAGGTAATTAATTAGTTAGTCACTTAATTTGTGTCATTGATTGGAACCACAACACAATTAATCAATTGACGTTAAATTCTTTCAAGCTGAAAGTATATTAAATAATTTGGTTATGATATTTTTTTTCAGGTGTTGTGGTATGCTATAACAAATTACAGGACATGGATCTTTGCCCTGCTTTATGGTTACTCTATGGGAGTTGAATTGACGACTGACAATGTGATTGCTGAGTATTTCTATGACAGGTTAGTTGAGATGCTTAGGATCAAACAATTTAAGTCCTCAAGATTGTATATATCTACATGCTTAATTAATGTTTTATTCTTCTAAGAAATCTCTAATTAATGAATGGATAATAATATATAACAGGTTTAACCTAAAGCTACACACAGCTGGAATAATTGCTGCATCCTTTGGAATGGCAAACATAGTTGCTCGTCCATTCGGCGGATATGCATCAGATGTTGCAGCAAGATTATTCGGAATGCGAGGAAGGCTATGGACACTCTGGATCTTCCAAACCCTTGGAGGAGTTTTCTGCATATGGTTAGGACGTGCAAATACCCTCCCAATTGCAGTACTATCCATGATCCTCTTCTCAGTTGGAGCACAAGCTGCATGTGGTGCAACATTTGGAATCATTCCATTCATCTCAAGAAGATCTTTGGGAATTATATCAGGTTTAACTGGTGCTGGTGGAAACTTTGGTTCTGGATTAACACAGTTGATATTTTTTTCAAGCTCAAAATTTTCAACAGCTTCAGGTCTTTCATGGATGGGTGCAATGATTGTTGGTTGTACACTTCCTGTTGCTTTTGTTCATTTTCCACAGTGGGGTAGCATGTTCCTTCCACCTTCAAAAGAGATCAATGAAGAACACTATTACACTTCTGAATGGAATGAAGATGAAGTACAGAAAGGTTTGCATCAGTCAAGTCTTAGGTTTGCTGAGAATAGTCGTTCTGAGAGAGGAAAGCGTGTTGCTTCTGCAGCAACACCACCAAATACTACTCCTAGCCACTAGTAAAAGTTATGCCCCACTTCATTTGTTTCATGTTTAAGGGCTAATGAGTTTCCTATGTTTTATTAATAAGTAAAGTTATTTTTCTTCATATTAACAAAAGAAACAATGTAAAAATGAATCAATATTGGTGTAAACTTTTACACCATTGAAATTTATGTATTTATATGATTTGGTTTATTTTCTCTTTTGAAGTGATTTTTTTTTAATAAACACTATTTAAGCACAAAGAATGAAAAAACATTGCACAATAAGTAAAGTTACAACCCATTAAGAGAAGTTACAAATATGTCAAAATCACTAACAACATTGAAAGATGAGTGTTATGGACACTCTTTCTAATACTCTCTTTAACACTCATTTTTTTATAGGCTAAAATTCAGGTGGTAAAGTGGTAAGACACACATGAATGTTCGTTTGATAAGAGAATGAATGTTAAAGTATTTGAAATAGAGTGTTCATATCATTTCTTAAATTAAAATATCTAAAAGATAGTTCCGTTGATGATTTAGATCATATTCAAAACCAATGAGATTTTGCTTTAAAGTCTAATCTACCGTCAAAATGAATTTTGACTTTGTCAACTATATTCGTCACAATGTGCTCTTTCTAGATTAATTAAATATAAGCCAACCAAATTATTTGAAGCATTTCATTTGATTATTTTGTAAACAAATAAAGACCACTAAATTGATGAATATGTGACGATGATGATGGTTACACAAAAAAAAAAAATCAAAATGTATGCGGAGAAACTAAGTTTTAGGTTCGATTCGTCCCCATCATATTACATAAACCAGATGCAAATGGATCATCTGGAGAATCTCCTTCAAGATATTTGGAATTCTTAAGGGGAACTACACACTTACTCCAAGTGTATTGATCATGTAAAACTAATCTCTTGGGGATAGTTTGTGATTAGGAAGGGTAGAAACAAGGGATATCACTTTTCTTTTTGGCTCTCTAACCCCTTTGTTGTCATACATTCTTAAATGTGAGTGTTAATTGGATACGGGTTAGAGTACCTCTTGTACTCTCTATAAATAAATACAATTTGCTTGTAAAAAAACTTCAAACGTATTGATAGATATAGTTTGCGGAATATAGTTTTCTCAATTTCTCTCCTTACTAGAGAAAATAAGAAATGATTAACAAATAGTTTCAGTTGAATTTTGACACATGAACATATGAAAGTTATAGTCTTATTTCCATTAGAGTCCTCTATTTACATTGAAACTCAGAATTTGGTCAAGGGAAATAACTATTCGAAGAGTTTTTGCAATGTGCAAATTGAACTAAGCCCCTTTATGTTTTGATACTAATAAATGTTTGGTTTGGTGGTTGGAGTTGCGCCCCTTTTCACAAAGTACGTGGGTTTGAATCTCATTAGATGCAACTTTTGATATTTTGTCTGTTTTTATTAAAACAATAAGCCATCAAAAAGTAAAAAATGCATAACGTGATAATAGAACCCAAGCATAAATCACAATGTTTAACAAATATAAACATTCCAAACATGCATTTTAGAAATATACTCACTTTCCAACTTTTCACTTTCACCAAGTGCATTATCATCCACTATGATGTTTTCCTGAACATCCCTTTCATCAAATATATATCATCTTTAACATCTACTCCATCACTAAAATTGTGGCCCTCTGCTTCAGGTAAATTTGATATGCACTTAGCTTTTTTCCCTTGGTCTCCCTACCTTCTTTTTCTCTTTTTCACAATCAACCTCTAAACCACGTGGATTTTAAAATGCAAAAATAAATTATCATCACTATCTTCTTCGGAGTCTTCCAAATATATATTCATTGCACTATCTTGTTTATAACTCTCATCTTCACTTTCACCTTCATCATTCATACCAGGTTCATCATAATTCACAACATGTTCCTCTTCCACAACATGTTCTTCAGCTACATGATCATCTTCAGCTACATGATCTGGAATAAAATTATTCCAGATCCTTTGAGTAAAAAGTCTATGTCTTTCACTTTCCAAATCAAAAGTTAAATTTCAGAATTCAAGTCGGAGAATCATTAAGTACAGAAATAAATTCATGGATATAATGAAATAAAGATTATATATAACCAGACAGATCAAGTATTTGCATCAGAATCATAACTACCTACACATAATCCCAACACAAAAAGGAATTTAGCCACATATACACATGGTAGCTAGTACAAAGAGATGAAGATAAGATGAAGTAGAATTCAACACTCGAAGATCCAAAATCAAAATTCGGTCACCTTATTAGTATCACTCTTAAGCTCTATCTCCATGTGTTCCTTACTTCAAAAAATGATAGGATACTAAAAGCTATGATATGAGCTTGTATTTATAGATTTCTGAAAGTGGAGATTCTCTAAGAGGGTTGTTGCTCGTTTAGAGAATTGACGTTTCTTTACAAGAAGGTAATTTTCAGCTCATCCTTGAGGTCACTAAACCTTCATAAATTTTCTAAGTGAAATGATGCTCCCTGAGATAATTTCTCTTTGAAAATACCTCCAACTCTCTTACTTGATTCACTTACATATCTCTTAGTGAACCTTCCTTCCTTGTTCCACCTTGACTTTGTGTGACTTTTCGCTTCTATCTAGCTTGAAAAATTGTCTTATACGCATAATCTTCAATCTTTTTAATCCAAACATCTTTTGGTAGTTAAAAACTTATAAATACAAGATAAACAAGTCATAGTAATTGTGACAATACTTGAAATCTAGATATCTAATATTTACAACTAATTATGGAATTTGATGATATTTCTTGCAAAACAAGTTAACCATTGACCTAAACATATATGTGAATTTAAGTAGAATTAGCACTTTTCAACCTTCCCGAACTTATAACTTTGTTTGTACTCAAACAAAAGTCCAACAAAAAATGATTTCATAACAAGTTCAAACATCCATATTGCATAAATCATTCAATGATTGTGATCATTCAAAAACTTTGGATTAAATCATTTCATGTTTTCATGATTCATGAAATGTAAGGTCAAAGTCAAATCTCATAATCATCAATGAATCAAAGTATGAATTAGAAATAGTTGCTAATTCAAAGTATGATAGCACTCCAATCAATATTCAATCTATCAGAATCACAATCCTTACATCAGTGTATCACTCAAGCAGGTGGTGTTTATCTAGATCTAGGCAGGCATCAACAACAAATCAATTTTGAAATACATTTCAGCATAATCACAAAACATGTAACCCAGTCATGGGTCGTTAAGGTCTTTATCAAGGTTGAAATAAAATTATTTGTTTTTCTTTGGATTCAAAAAGCTTGAGAATAAGAGAGTTTATTTAATATAGGGTTAAATAAGTAAATGGTCCCCATAAATATACCAACATTTGATTTTAGTCCCCCTAAAATATTCCTTAGGCTTTTGGTCCCTCCAAAATTTTTCATCCATGAAATTAGTCCCTACTCTACATTGAGAACAAGGACTAATTTCATGGATGAAAAATTTTGGAGGGACCAAAAGCCTAAGGAATATTTTAGGGGGACTAAAATCAAATGTTGGTATATTTATGGGGACTATTTACTTATTTAACCCTTTAATATATGCAATTATTTACACTCATACACTCTTTATTTTCCATCCACAACATTACTGGTGATCCTTTTTTCTTTGTTATTTCTTACAACTTTTTTTTCTCTTTTCTTTTGAAAATTCAATTGCTTTTCATTTGTGTTGTCAATATAACATTCATACATTAATCACCAAATTCAAAATACTTGAATTATCATTGATTTTTCTTTACAACAAGGATATTATCTTCCTTAAATTCAATAAAACCCTCAATGAAAAAAAATGCTCGTTTCCTTAGACAAAAGGACATGACATTTTTTTTTCTTTTATTAGTTAAGGGTTGCAATTTTCATTATTCGCACAAAGGAAGTTGCCAACTTTTATTTCTGGAAAGACCCATATCTGTTTAAGATAGGTCCTGATATGTGATGATTTCACATAAGTCATTATTTTTAGAGTACTTTTTTATTAACTTTTTAGTTTATTTTTATTAATTGATTGAATTGCATGTTTGATCCCTTATATTTATTTCAGGTTTTAAGTTGGTCTCTTATGTTTTAAAAATTTTAAGTTGGTTCCTTATGTTTTAAAAGTTTTAAGTTGATCCAAAACGGTAGAGGTGTATGTGGGTCGGTTTGGGTTAGGTTTGACCAAACCCATGACCCAAACTATATATGGTACTCCGGTTTGGGTGTGGTAAAATAACAACCCGTTATACTATTGTGCCGGTTTGGATAAATCTACTAATTTCCGGTTTGGGTTGGGTTGGGGTAATGGGTTACCCGAATTATTTTTCTGTTTTTTTGTTAATATTAAATGACTAAATGACGAGTCCTTATATTTTTTTTTCATAAAAAATACTCAACTTTTTTATTTTCTAAAAAAGTTGTATAACTTATTTTCACTATATTTTAGCGTAAAAATAATAATAAATGATAATATCAAATAATGAATTTCATCATAAGATACTTGTAACAAACTATAGTTGCATGACATAAAATTACATTAACATCAAAACAACCAAAAAGTGCAACATCCAAATTTATAACTCTAGCATGTTTTGATTTTCAATATAGAGAATGTTTTTTGTCAATATTGAAAATTATAGTTGATTTATGACCAATATCTTTTGAATTCTCCTTCTTCCCAATGAAAATAAAAATAAAAATGTTAGCATTATTGGGTAATTGGGTTTATTGAGATTGAATCTGATTTTACCTGGAACCCGTTATTTTTTATGGGTTTTTCATTTTTAAAATCATACTCACCCAACCCATCCCACTTTTTTTGGATGGGTTTGACCAAGTTTTTCGGGTTTGACCCAACTCGTCTACACCCCAACAAAACGGTAGACACATTAAAATAAGTTAGTCCCTTCCATCACTTGGTCGTTTAGATATATGGGTTGGGAATATGAGTTTTGGTATTAACTTATTTACAAAATCAGTTTTAAAACATTTTTTAATATTTTTTTTATTTATTAAACTCAATAGTATATGGCAAAAGGGAGTAAATTATTCCAACGTACGTAACGTTTTCAACTAACATGAAACTTTTAAAACATAAGGGGTTAACTTCAAACTTTTAAAACATAAGTAACCAACTTGAAAATACCTAAAATAAACATAATGGATTAAACATACAATTAAGCCTTATTAATTTAGTGTTTACTTTAGAGACATTTTGGAGGAAGTGTGCTAAATTGGCCAAGGAGAAATGCAACACGAAGACGGACCCAAGAGAGTTCAGGCTGCGTGTTCCATTGTAGGAGAACCAATGATGATGCAAGCAACTGTATGTGGATTAAAAATCTTCTTCTTGAGGGGGAGCATAATGAATTGATAAATTGATAGGAAGATTGTTATGTAGGAATTGTGAGGTAGATGTTCTACAATTCTTAAAAAAGTGGACGTTGAACACTTTATACATGAAAACACTCATAAACCTAATGCCTTAAGGTTTGAAGTTATGATGAGATATCCAACTCACTTATGTGGTTGCTCTTGACTCAATATGGATGATCCTCCGGGGTCCTCATGACCCAACTAGTTGGATCCTAGTTTATTTTTAAACGGAAAAAAGTTGGGTCTTGTTTGTAGTTGTTGAAGCCAAGTGAGATGCGGACAATGACACTTTCGACCCTCAAGCAACGAACAATGGAGAAAATCCATAAGCAAAAGAAGTCACCAATCATAAAATGTTGCCAACTGTATGGCTTTTCATTTGAATGGGTATGTAAAATTTGTAACCAACCCTAGAGAGATGAATGATTACAGACCTCAACGACCGGTCTGTGGCGTGAGTATATTCAAAAGGTAGCTCTACGACTTTTCCAGGCAGATAATAAAAAAGTATCAGTTCTAGTTGGATGAATCAAAGGCAGTGGGTGATACCAATTTGACGACAATGGAAAAAGTGAGGCGTGAAATCGATGAACATGGAAAGAGGCACGGAACATTTTATTTTTGTAGTTTATTTTTGGATTATAAGTTTTAATTTTAACATTTAAGTTCTTTTATAAAATATAAAGATCAATACATTTTGCATGATTTGCTGCACATGATTGATCAAATTTTGTGAAGCATGGGTACTCCAAACATGGAGAAGTACCGGTACCGGGTACGTACCCATATCGGGTACGCGTACGGTACTAGTAACTTACGTACCGAACCGTACCAATTTTTACTTAATTATTTCGCCGTAGTTGATGCAGCAAAAACATACGGGTAGTGAAAAAATAACCAAAATTATTTTGCTTTTTTATTGTATTTCAATTCTCTCTTCTGCTTTTGATGAAAATATATAGCGGAGAGGATGCACAAAAAAAAGTAAAACTCTTAAGCAACATGATAATAGAAGTGTCCTTAAACACATGATCAAAATACAAATAGTATTATACTATTTTTTTATAATTGATTTTTTTTAAGCATGTTTTTACAACAACAATGATAGTAATTCACTTAATTTTTTTTTTTTATGTTTTATATCAACGTACCCGTACCTTCATTTTTTAAATTTTGCCGTATTATGTCCTGGTACCCATACTCGTACCGGGTACCGTACCCGTACTCGTACCAGGTACCGTACCCGTACCTATGCATCATAGATCAAATGGATCGGATTGACCCAAATGCACCATACATTTCCCGCTTCAAGTTAGAGGATCAACCCTTGAACCACATGTCTTAAAATTTTCTTTACACTTAATTCAATCATACAAGACTAGTTTTAATGTAGTACTCAAATATGATCACATATTTAGATTTTTTTTTTGAGGGAGATCACATATTTAGATTGTGCTTCCTTCAATGTAGGACTCAAATTTGATCACATATGTTTTAGAAAGGAGCAACATTTTTTCTCACGAACGACTCATGAAATCAAAATAATCAATTAAATTTTTTTAATGGTGGAAAACACGTCAATGAAGTAGCTTTAATGTACTACCACATTATGTTTTAAGTCGTTCGTAATGCTCTTGGAAAAAGACAATCAAAGTTGGTCCAATAATTTTTAATGGAATAGCATCAAATGACACCATGATGTCAAATTAAATTCGACACCAAATTATAACCATTAATCCAACTTTAATCCGACGTCACTCATCAATTCATTAAATGTTCATATGCTTGATCAAATTATCCAAATTTTAATTTTAGAAACAATTTATTCTTTCTTCTCTTGATTAATTATTTACCAAAAATTCTCTGATGATATTATTATGGTTTCTTTACAATTCATTGTCATCCTTGTTTTTTTTAAGGGCTTATCATCCTTATTTCTTTATTCCTATTAACCTTTTTTATTTTTATTTTTCTTAGAAGAACCCAAAGAAAATTGATTTATAAACAGTACCAGGGATAATGAATGAACTATTGCACCAAAAAATTAAAAAGAACATATGCTACTAAACGAAAGCAAAACACAAATGTTAGAACACCCGATACAAGATAATTAGCAGCATTAACTCAAGAATAATATCATCCAACAAACGAAATAGTAGCCAATACAAACAGGATACAAAGATGATCGAACAAAGATCAGTAAATAGAATAATCATCTACCTATTAGTGCAAAATATAACGAAAATGGTAAGTAATTAACCAAGAAAAGAAAGAATGTGAGCATTTAATGAATTGATGAGAGACGTCGGATTAAAGTGGATTAATGGTTAGGATTTGGTGTCAAATTTAATTTAACACCTTTGTGTCATTTGATCCTATCCCATTTTTAATAGGCTGAATTGGTCCATTGATATTTAATTAATTTTCAGTTTTCATTTTGATTTCATATATCGTAAAATCAACGTTTTAGTCTCTTATGTTTGTTTCCGTTATTCAAATAAATATCTTGTTGTAAACTTTAACATCAAATGTCTATGGTGAACCAACCTTAAGAGTGGTCCACTATAGATACTATTAATAATTTTAATTTAAACTGTTTGATCCTTTTTGATCCTTTTTTAAAGGAGAACCATTGAATTACGCAAGTCTATTTTATCTTACGATGAGTCAACAACACCTAATTAATTTTCTTTTTCTTCATCTTTTTCCCCAACCTTTTCTTCATCTTCATCATCATATATTATTTATTCATACAACAACCTAGAAAATCTAAAATCTAAAATTATTCACCTCTTTTCAATTCTTCCACCATACTTAGATTAAACAATTAAACAACAGCAGAACCAACATTATCAGATTAAATTCCTTCAAAAAAAAAAACATTATCAGATTAAATAATTAGCAACAACAACATCATCATCATCACCAATTCAACAACATTATCATCAAATCAATTCGACAACAACATCATCATCAATTCTTAGAACTACAACAGAACCAGCATACTCAGATTAAACAATAGGAACAACAACAACATCATCAATTCAACAACATCATCATCTACCCAGAAATGCCATAATTAGCCGATGATGGAATACTCCAATAAAGGAGACTCCAACAATCACAACAATATTTGAAAAAAGAGCTTCTCATGGATCTATGGTAGAAACATTGATAAAAATTAACATTGATTAATGCTGAATTCAGATTTGGAAAATAAGGGAAAATTAGGGTTCAATAAAAATTAGGGCTTTATCCTATAAGTGTACAAACTGAACAAGATGATGTAATTAAATAACAATAGTAGGAAAGGAAAATCAAGATGATGTTAGAAGAATAGATATTTAGCCTGAAGAAGAGAGCACCCGACGGTGATGCCACTGTTCCGGCGTAGTTACCGGAAAAACAAGTTTACCATGGTGGAGGAAGAAAAAGGGTCGACGGAAAAATTGCTCCTTTCGTGAAATTTATTGAACCATTGGAAAGTACTAGTCGAGGGGAAAAAGAAAATGGTGTTAATTTTTCCGATCTGTGAGCATGGTGGCTGGAGCGACGTCGGGAAGATGGTGGCTGGCGGTGGGTTTATACTTAGGAAGAGGAAGAAGAACGTGTGTTCTGAGTTCTGTTTTTAGGAAAGAAAAAAATAAAACGGAGAAATCATAGGAAAATAATAAAATGAAAGACAGAGACATCATCATCACTCTTCCTCACTTTTGGATTTTTCTGTGTAGATGATGATGGTGTTGATGAATGTGATGTTGAAGATGATGAACAAGAGTGAGAAAGAAGATGAAAAAAAAAATTAATTAGGTGTTGTTGATTCACTGTAAGATAAAATGGACTTGCGTAATCTAATTGTCCTGCTTTAAAAAAAATGATCAAACCGTTTAAATTAAAATAATTAACAGGATCTATTGGTCCACCATAGATATTTGAGGTTAAAGTTAACGGTCATTGATTTATGTGAATAACAGACAAACATAAGGGACCAAAACGTTTATTTTACAAGATATGAAACCAAAATAAAAACTGAAAATTAAAAGACCAATTAAGCCTTTTTAACACTAAGATAGACCTACAACAAGTTTTTTTTTTTGTTACTGACCTAAACCAAGTTTTAATATGTGGAGCCTTTTTTATCAGGATATATGTAGCATTTTGGTTTAGAAAATTTAAAGAAAAATAAATTTTTTGTGGGTCTAAATCAATGACTTTAGAAACATTACCATTAGGGAGACCCTGCACACAATTCGCTACAAATAACTTACTCCTTTGGGAAATAATTGAGCAACTTGAATTGAAGCCACCCACGAAACGGTCCCCTCTCTCCATTGCCAATCTATAAAATAGCATAAATTATAATTTATTTGCACACCATCCTCATTAATATATTTTTTTCTATTAATTATCTTTTGAGTAATAAAAAAGCGAGGATCACACATTCATTCTAAGACAAGTTTCTCTAGCTTTTTTATTCCAAATAAAGGTGAAAGATTAGTATGAAGAAAATATTGTGCGCACGATACATTTATCAAATAAAAATTGAATATTGAGTTTGATACTTAATACTTATTTGGACTTTGGTTTGGACGTGTTGAACATCACCAAATACCTAACCAATGTTGACAAGAAGATGATTAATTCCTTGGTTTAATTTCAATAACCTCTCACGGTCTCACCCCTTCTTTTATATGATCACATTTTTGTTGAAATAGATTGTCTCTACTCTCGCATCATTGAATTAAGCTGTTACTATTAATCTATTTCAACAAAAATAGATTAATAAGAAGTTTTGGACATTCCAAAATGAAGAATTCACTTTAATATGTAAAGTGAAATATCAACTATCAATTACTCACTCCGTCCAAAATTATAAGACATTTTGAATCTTTTGTATGCATTAAGAAATGTAATTAATAAATTGAAAAATTGAAAGAAAATAGATTAATAAATAGTTAAAGATATAATAGAAGAAGTAACATTAAAAGATATTGGTATTGCAAAGCAACTTATAATTTAGGACAATTTTTTTTTTCAAAATTACTTATAATTTGAAACGGAGGGAGTACCAAATTAAAAGTAGATAAAAAGTAACAAAATACAAGTTTATAAAAAAAATCATATAAGTTTAAATAATACATTTGTTTTTCTTTCTTTACACTTTAATCATTTATAGTATCCAAATCTCAAATTTTGATGGTCCTTTTGACTTCACGTTTTTTATCCATTTTTTTTATGCCAAATGTATTGTATATGAGACGTCTTATTAAAAGTATATATATGAAACATAACCATGTACATGCCTCAATATCCAGATTCCGGAGAATTCACAAATTATTTTTCTCTAATTTCTTTCTTTTTGTTTTATTTTCTATTATATGATATATCAGTCTATCCTTTTAGACCTGCCTCAATATCGTAATAAGATTGAAATATTGGTTGTCATGCCCATCTCTAGCTAGAAGTTATTGTCCAACATTGGGTAAAATAGTGAAGACTAAATGTTAATAAGTGAGTTGAAATCTATATAAAAGTCTCATTTAACTTCTAACAACTTTTGAATACTTATACTTACATGGTACTTGGACTGTAGATCCTATCATTTAGGCCTTTAGGCCCCACGAACAAGGGCTTGTACCCTTAGAATCAGGCTAGGCGCTCTCCAGAAGGGTACAAGGCCCACCTGACAGTCACATGATTTTGGGGGCCCAAAATCATGGCTGGATAGGCCCATATCGGGACTATAAATAGAACCTTGGGATCAATCCCAAAAGGGGGGGACCCTAGTTTTCTGAGATGGTACTCTCAGCGAGTACAGTGGCGCTAGAAGGAGGGGGCTGAACCGAACCAGCTTCACCATTTTTCAATTTCTTCCCCCAATTCAGATATCACCATTTTCATACTCTCTTTCACTTCATTTCTTCATCGTCTGAGGAGGAGACGGAAACCCCACTTCTCTTCTTCTTACTCTGACCCATTTTCTTCTCTTTTCTATTCCTTTTCTCACTCAAATCAAATCACCGACTCACCACCTCATCGAACCGCCATGTCGACACCCAACCGTTCCTCATCAGACATCATCGATTCAACCCCCTTTCTCACCAATCCCGGCGGCGTTTCCTCCTCCGATGACCTCAACAACTCTGGTCGCCGTCGTCGCCAACGTCTCCTCCAAGCCACACGTTTCCTCCGTCAAGCAAGTGGCCGTCGAACTATGCGGGAACCATCCGTCGTTGTTCGCGAAGCTGCGACAGAGCAATTAGAAGGACGACAAAGCGATTGGGCGTATTCGAAGCCGGTTGTGATTCTCGATGTCGTTTGGAACATCGCTTTCGTCATTGTGGCAGGAACGGCGTTGTTTTTGAGCCGGAATGAAGCGCCGAAAATGTCGTTGAGGCTGTGGATTGCGGGATATGTACTTCAATGTGTTCTTCATATAGTTTGTGTTTGTTTTGAATATAGGAGAAGGCGAAGGTTTCAACGTTCTTCGTCTTCAAATGCGATTGCAGGTTCAGATCTGTTTCGAGCCTCATTTTGTGGCGGTCTGTGTTAGTTTTTGGTGAGCTATTGCAGTCTGGGAGTTTTGTTGTTAGTACGAGTATAGTGCTTTTTTGGTTGGGACTGGTTGGCTTGAATGATTGTGTTTCAAGGCTTTGTGTCTGGTTCTGGTGTAGATTTTTCCGTGGTTTGAATGATTATGAGGGCTGGTGCTGTTATGGCTAGTTTATTTGCTGTGCAAAGTTATGTTGTGGCTATGTTATGTTTTGTTCTATGGATTTATGTTCAGATTCTTTGTTAGGGCCCTCTGATAGGGTTGGTAGTGGGAATTTCAGTTCAAGGGAAGGTTCTCGTTCTGTTGTTTCTGGTTCTAGTTATGTTTCATTGGCGCAATTTGATGAAGAGAGTACTAGTGTTGCTAAACATTTAGAATCAGCCAATACCATGTTTTCATTTATTTGGTGGATTATTGGATTCTACTGGGTATCAGCTGGTGGTCAAGCTTTAGCCCAAGATTCTCCTCAGCTTTACTGGTTATGTATAGTCTTTCTTGGTTTTAATGTTTTCTTTGTCGTTTTCTGTGTTGTGCTGGCCTGTGTCATTGGTATCGCTGTTCATGTGTCATCGTCGTTCCTTTGCCTTAATCGATTTTCCGTACAAATTGGATAATTTTCTGTTGCGAATTGAATTGATTTGTGGTTGTTGGCTACTTTGTCAATTGTCAATATTTTTTCATCTTGTTGGTGGTAAGGTGCATTATATTCAAGTTAGGAAGAAATATAAGGGAGGTTAAGCACTAAATATTGTGCTTTAAGTTCCAAAAATTACCATAGGCAAGATCAAGTGGTCTAGCAATGTTTTTGGGTGTGTTCTATTAATAGCAACAACTGATTTTCTGGTTTTTTCTGCTACGTGTATGTTGTTGATTGTACGGTATTTTTGCTACTTTATTGCATAGTCTTCAGTTCATGTTTGTGCAAAAAATAGTATAATTATTTGTATGTAGTAATGGGGCCTGATAAGGGAGTTTTCTTGGGTGATAAAATTCTATCAACAATTTGATAAGGAGTCAATATTGCACTTTATATAATAATAGTACTCAGTGGCTAGTGCATTGGGTCCTTGTTCTTGAATTTCTATCACAAAGGTGGGCTGGAGTGATAAAGAGGAAATGAGAGTTGTTGAACGAAGAGTTGGAGGGATGTGAGTTGGTGGCAAAAGTTGAACAATTGCATACGGGGTTACTGTCATGGAATTTGTGTTGATACTATCACATTTTTGAGAAGCTTGCTCAAGAATTTTCCAGACTCGCAAGGTACAGCAAGAAGCCAACAATCACTTCAAGACCAGAAGTTGCTAGGCTCAACTAATCTTTGAAGTGACTCTGCAAATTTAGCTGTTTCAATATCTATGGTAATAATTGTGAAAGTTTAATACTAATATCTTTTTATACACATAACAAGTGAATGAACTTATTAGACAGGTATTAAGTCTGGATTTAATTGTTTCACAGTGTTAGTATTGTTAATGCATATATGGTGGTGTTGCGTTTGTTTTGGAAGGAGGGTACAATCTTATAATTGCTGCAACTGGTATACAAAGTCTAAACTGTGTTTATTACTTTATTTCCAATTATTTCAAACTATTTGGTGGTAAAAATGAGCTGGTGAAGCTCAACATAACAGGCACATTTAAGTTTTAGCTCACATTTCATTGTGCTAACACCAAAATCCGTGAAAATTGTTGTTTGTCAACATGGCGTAAGTACTTGTTAGTTGTTATTATACTCACATGATTAATTAATAGCACTACTATTCTCTACATGCTTTCACTGGGCTAGTTTGAATTCTTGCATAGGTGAGATACGAAGTGTTGCACTTTAAAGATTTGAAGTAAAAGATGGCGGCACAATCCGGCAATATCCGAAGACAAAATGAAGCTTGCACTCGCCAAACCCCAGTGAGGGTTGCACACCTAATTCCTTAACCCTATAAAAGGGCTCTAAGACGTCGTGTGCTAAAATGAAATCGCCGCCTAATTCTTTAACCCCAAAGGGGCTCTAAGACGTCGCGAGCCGAAAATGAGATCGCCACCTAATTCCTTAACCCCAAAAAAGGGCTCTAAGACGTCGTGTGCTAAAATGAGATCGCCGCTTAATTCCTTAACCCCAAAGGGGCTCTAAGACGTCGCGAGCCGAAAATGAGATCGCCACCTAATTCCTTAACCCTAAAAAAGGGCTCTAAGACGTCGTGTGCTAAAATGAGATCGCCGCCTAATTCCTTAACCCCAAAGGGGCTCTAAGACGTCGCGAGCCGAAAATGAGATCGCCACCTAATTCCTTAACCCTAAAAAAGGGCTCTAAGACGTCGTGTGCTAAAATGAGATCGCCGCCTAATTCCTTAACCCCAAAGGGGCTCTAAGACGTCGCGAGCCGAAAATAAGATCGCCACCTAATTCCTTAACCCTAAAAAAGGGCTCTAAGACGTCGTGTGCTAAAATGAGATCGCCGCCTAATTCCTTAACCCCAAAGGGGCTCTAAGACGTCGCGAGCCGAAAATGAGATCGCCACCTAATTCCTTAACCCTAAAAAAGGGCTCTAAGACGTCGTGTGCTAAAATGAGATCGCCGCCTAATTCCTTAACCCCAAAGGGGCTCTAAGACGTCGCGAGCCGAAAATGAGATCGCCACCTAATTCCTTAACCCTAAAAAAGGGCTCTAAGACGTCGTGTGCTAAAAACTCTCGATGGGCTAGCACCCATGTTGGGGCTAGCACCCGTATTGGGCTAGCACCTATGTTGGGCGAGCACCCATGTTAGGGCTAGCACCCGTATTGGGCTAGCACCTATGTTGGGCTAGCACCTGTGTTGGGCTAGCACCCATGTTAGGGCTAGCACCGATGTTGGGCTAGCACCCATGTTAGGGCTAGCACCCGTGTTGGGCTAGCACCCATGTTAGGGCTAGCACCCGTATTGGGCTAGCACCTATCTTGGGCTAGCACCCGTGTTGGGCTAGCACCCAAGCTAGGGCTAGCACCCGCGTTGGGCTAGCACCTATGCTGGGCTAGCACCCTCGTTGGGCTAGCACCTCGTAATTCAAAATTTTTCACATAGTTTCACAACCAGTAAGTCTCACTTGTTGGGCAAGAAGTCATATACAAATTGGACCGTAGATCTCACTATCTAGGAATTAAGACCCCAAAGCCAAGGGTGTGAACCCTTAAAATAGGGCTGGACGTCCTCCAAGAGGGCATAGGGCCCACTTGACAATCACAAATAGCCCTTTGGGGGCGCCCTCAGCAGCTTACGAGGGCGCCCAAGTCATGGTTTTGGCCCTTTTACGATTTAGGCCCAAAACCATGACCGGGTAGGCCCAAAAAAGGCTACAAATAGTAACCTCGGGACCATTCCCGAGGCATGACCTAGACACAGCACAGAAACCCTAGTTTCTAGAAGTATTGTACTCACTGCCAGTACAGTTGGCGCCCACCGTGGGGCTACGGTAAAACTGACCTAGCCACCGTCTCCCAGAAAGAAACGATCGATCCACGGCCCCTGAGAGTCATCAGAGCGCCGTTTACCCACCATATCTCCCCGAAGCAACCTCAAAAACTTCGAATCCGCCGTGATTCAACCCTAGACCTACCCCTAACTCCATCAAACGACTGACCCACATCTGTTCGGAAAACCCTGATCTAAACCTAGGACTCGAGGTTTAGGGTGCGAATCTCTGACCACCAGTCATAAACTCAACATACAAACTCAAACTACCGTCATCGCCGGCGCGATGGCAGACCCCGCAGCCTTAGAGGCTCTACAACAACAGATCCAGCAGCTTCGCGACCACAATGAAGCCTTGCAAGCAACCATGGAAACCATCCAACAGCAGCAACACGCCGAAGGAAATGGGTCTCAGCAAGATGAATTGGCCGACCCCGACCCTCAACCACTGTCCGCCGAAGTTTGGAACGCGCCAGTGCCAGAGAATTTCAAGCCGCCATCTCTTTCCTCCTTCGATGGAAAAAGCGACCCAGTGGAGCATGTGACCGCCTTCAACACTCAAATGGCCGTCATCGGTGCGGCCGATTCTCTCAAGTGCAAGTTGTTAGCAGGGACCCTGAAAGACGCCGCCCTGAGGTGGTATATGAACCTGCCTCGATTTTCCGTCGTCAGCTACCAGGATATGACGCGCAAGTTAACGCACCAGTTCTCAGCAAGCCGCCACCGCAAAGTCTCGTCTACCAGCCTTTTCAATGTCCGTCAAGGACCCAACGAGACTCTCCGCGAGTATCTTGCACGCTACAATGACGCCACCATCAAGGTCATTAACCCCAACCAAGAGTTGTTTGTGGGAGCCTTCCACAACGGTCTCCGCGCTGGCCAGTTCAACGAGTCGTTGGCGCAAAAACCAGCAGACTCCATGGAAGAAATCATGTCCAGAGCAGAGTGTTATATAAAGGGGGAAGAAAGCAACGCCGAGAAGAAGGCAAGAGATTCCAGGGAGCGTGCTCCCTACGGATATGATCATCGACGCAATTATTACCCATCCAGTAGCAGGGACCGAGCGCCATACAAACGCCAAGGTCAGGATAGGCGCGCACCCCCCCAGAATCCTTCACGGCCCTCAACACTCGCCGTGAACAAATCTGGAGAGAGGTTTGCCATTCCAGAATCATCCCTGAACCTCAGCCGCCGAGAGGAGCAATCATGGGGAACGATAAGGACGCCTGGTGCAAATATCACCGCATCAAGGGACACACTACAGACGATTGTATACATCTGAAAAGGGAAATAGAGAAGCTAATTCAGAACGGCAGATTAAGGGGATATGTGAAGGAAGGTAGAGGAGAAGACAGGCGCCCCCACGAAGACCCCCAGAGAGAAAAAGATGTGGCGAAAGAAGGAGAGCGCCACACCTTGAACACCATATCTGGAGGTTTCGCAGGAGGCGGGGAGTCCAGCACCTCCCGGAAGAAGTATGTCAGACAAATAATGTTGCTTGATGACCACACCAGGAAAGGGTCAGAACACCAGGTGGATATCACTTTCTCAAGTGAAGACCGTGGGGGGGGGTAATTCCCCACGATGACGATCCCATGGTCATCACCGTCCAAATCTTCAACTGGGATGTTAAGAGGGTATTGATTGATCCCGGCAGTTCTGCGGATATCCTCTATTATTCCGCGTTTGAGAAGATGGGTCTAGACGAGGAGCAGTTGCAGCCTTTTAAAGGGATACTGGCCGGCTTTACTGGGGAACAGGTGCACGTCCGGGGATACATCACGCTGAAAACGACGTTCGGCACAGGTGATAATGCTAAGACCATCAGAATTAGATACTTGGTAGTCAACTCGCCCTGTTCCTACAATGTCATTGTAGGCCGCCCAGCCTTTAACGCCCTCGACGCCTACCTTTCCACCAAATTCCTTGTCATGAAATACCCGCTAGATGATGGGCGGGTTGGTACCATTAGAGCAGACCAGCGAGCAGCCCGAGAGTGTTACCACAATAGCTTGAAGATTCAGAAGGAGAAGAAAGGAAGCAGTAACCTAAAAGCGCACCGAGTGAACCTCATTGTATCCAGCCTAGAAGAAGAAATTCATGTCCAGGAAATCAAGAAGGTCGAGGAAGAAGATACGGAGCCCGAGGAGGTCGAGAGGGTCGAGGAAGAAAGTACTCCCTTCTTGGTACCCCACTTGAAGCCAGTCAATTCGAGAGCCAATGCTGATGAAGAAAATGCAGAACACGGAGAGGCCAGGAAGGTTGAGGAAACGAGTACTCCTTTCCTGACGCTTCGCCCAAGGCCGGCCAATCCAATTTTCAGGACCAGGAAGGAAGAAGTAGAATGTGATGAAATCAAGAAGGAGTTGATATTGTGGACAGAACCAGCTAACCGCAGGATGATGAAAAAGATTGAGGACAGTGCAGGACGGAACTCGCCATGACAACTCAAGGGCGAGCTGGAGGGAAGACAAAGCCTTTTTAGTTCCTACCGTTTTTTATCTTATAAATTCGCTTTTTGTACAGTTAAGTAGTAAGACAGTAAGGGGCACTCTTTTCCCCCCGCAGTAATGGGGGTTTTTAACGAGGCCCCGGTTTTTTATTAATGTTATATGTATATATTGTTTGTCCATCTTACTCTCATTGCATTTAGCAGATCGCCATTGCCGAATCTCAAATGAGCTCGCC
Source organism: Medicago ruthenica (assembly GCA_018208015.1). Lineage (NCBI taxonomy): Eukaryota > Viridiplantae > Streptophyta > Magnoliopsida > Fabales > Fabaceae > Medicago > Medicago ruthenica. The sequence goes on from CM031374.1 coordinate 39,877,781, forward strand.
GTATGATATGTTAACCACAAAGAAAGAGCCACCTAATCCCTTAACCCTAAAAGACAGGGCTCTAAGACGTCGTGAGCTTACAAAGAAAGAGCCACCTAATCCCTTAACCCTAAAAGACAGGGCTCTAAGACGTCGTGAGCTTGAAATAAAATCGCCGCCTAATTCCTTAACCCCCAAGAGGGCTCTAAGACGTCGCGAGACGAAAATAAGATCGCCGCCTAATTCCTTAACCCCCAAGAGGGCTCTAAGACGTCGCGAGACGAAAATAAGATCGCCGCCTAATTCCTTAACCCCCAAGAGGGCTCTAAGACGTCGCGAGACGAAAATAAGATCGCCGCCTAATTCCTTAACCCCCAAGAGGGCTCTAAGACGTCGCGAGACGAAAATAAGATCGCCGCCTAATTCCTTAACCCCCAAGAGGGCTCTAAGACGTCGCGAGATGAAAATAAAATCGCCGCCAAAATTCCTTAACCCCAAAGAGGGCTCTAAGACGTCGCAAACACAAAACAAGACCGTCGGGAAAACCTTATAAAGGAACCCTGTAGCATCAAGCGCTAAAAGAAACACGCCTACAACGATCGACGCCGTTACAAAATAAATAGAATCACCGCCCAGGAGAGACCTTCCGAAATGCTTAAATTTGCAGGAAAATAAAAAGTTTAAAAGCGGAGATAATACATCACGAACACAAATTCAAAGCAGAGTAATGAATTTAAAAATAAGTCAAGGAGTTAAAATTACAACAAACAAAATTAGGGTTCGTCCACTAGGACGCCATCTACAATGATTTTAAAAGGATCAAAAGCGGAAGTATCGGCGCCAGGATGGAGGAGGGCAAATTGCGCCTTGGCTCTTTCAAAGCCGGCATCAAAGTTCAGAGCCAGCTCGCCCTTCGCTTCAGAAACTTCGGCCTTGAGTTGAGCCTCCCTTTCTGCTCCAGCCGCGACATCGTTTTGTAGCGTGGCGATGACACCGTTCTTTCCAGCAAGATCTGCCGCATAACCAATCTTCAGATCGGAGATGCGTTTCTCAAACTCAAGCGTCACCGCCTCCCTAGCCTCCCGCACTTCTTTCTCCCTAGCATTCCCGGCCTCCTCCAACTCTTTCTCCAACGCCCTCACCGTAGCTTGAAGGGCCTCCTCATTCTGCACCACTTCCTCATACTTGCGATCAACCGAGTCTATAAGCAACATAGTCCACAGACAATGGATCCCCATATCCTTCATCATAAAAGGCACAGCGCCCTGACTTCCCGACTCTGCATCCTCAGGATTAAATACCAGCCTCTCCTTCACGTAGGCACCATAGTCAAAACCTTTGTCCCAGAAGGACGGCACCGAGCTGCTAGTTTTGACGGCGCCAATCAGGGAAGGAGAGGGCGTCTTCTTCCCTTTTTTCTCTGATACCGCCTTTCCTTTATTATCTTTTCCGGGCGACCTCCTATCGCGCGGAGCCGCCGGAATGCTCTCAACTGGAACTTCGATCGGGTGATCAGCTTTTCTCTTTGGTTTACGAGTAATAAGCCCCGCGGGATCAGTAGTCGCCGTCCCCTCAGCAGCCTTCTTTGCTTTCATCTCTTCAAGATATCTTTTCCTTTCTGCCGCAGTCATGGGCGCCATGTCCTCTACAGAAAATAAAGCAAAAAGTCAAGGGACAGACAATATAAATACAAAACATAGGCTTGAGTAAGTGAATGTGACTCACGTAAATACTCGTCTAGGCTATCTACGTCCCCTTCCCTGTTCAATAACTCCCGGATATTCATAGGCAACATCTTGTCCAAAAAACAGACGACGCCCTGGTCATACGCGTCCAGCTTCTCATATTCAAAACCCATGATGGACGCCGGAGCACCCGTCCAACATGTGGGAAACCTCAGCTTACCATCCACCCATACCGCGGCTGCCTCACAACCCTTTCGCCCCCGAACCCGAAGGAATGTTTGTCTCCAATTTTTGTAATGAGAGGCGTAGGGCGGGAACAGCCTCTTACCAGGGTGCGCGCTGACAGACACCCAAGACTGCTTATCCACCCCCTTCGTGCCATAGAAAGTAAAAAAGGATCCAATCGAGGGCTGGAAGCCCAATCCTTCACAAATAATCTCAAAAGCGCGGATGAAAGCCCAGCTATTCGGCTGCAGCTGAGAAGGCGCGACATTGAGACAGTTGAGTATGTCAACTTCAAAAGGCGTGAAGGGATACTTCACACCCAGATCTTCAAAAACGGCGGTGTACATATGGAACATCTCGCTCTTCAAACTCTTCGGCCTCTGAGCGCACACTTTCTCGCCCGGGCGACAAGGTTCCAAAATCACGTCCTCCTCAAATCCCGTAGAAGACACGTGCAGCTTACTCCGGAAAAACGCCACCCGTTGCGAATCCAAATACACACTCAGAACGAAGCACCTCGTCGGCGAAACTCTCTTGTTCTGAATCACTAGAAGACGCCATGTAACAAATCCCCTTCCTACAGAACGGACCTGGGCGAACAGAACGAACAATAGAGTCAGATGAATCCCCACGAATACTTCCCACTTCACCCCTATCCGAACCACTCGAAGACTCCGTCACAAGGGAGTGGCCATAGTAGGCCTTATCGAACACCACCCAATCCATGGTTCCATCAGAGCGTCTCGCATGCCTAACGCTCTCCCTCCACAACCTACACCTCTCCTCCGAATCAGCTGGGGATAACTCCCTACCCGCCGCATCGCACTCTCTAATCCTCACCATACTACGGATATTAAAGTAAAAAGAGCGAGATCAAGTAAGGGTACCTGGATCTAGACGAATGGAGGGCTTCAGAAGCGAACAGTAAGCTGCATTTCCTCCACGAACAACGCAACCGCTTAAACGAGAAAAAGAGAACGAGTAGGAAGGAAAAGATGGAGACAAAGGAGGAGAAAAGGATAAGGAGAATCTGAAAGTACAAGCGAAAGTAGATCTGTTTCAGTTAAAAGCGAAAAAGCCTGGGGAAACGCGCAGATGACGTCACTTAAGTTGGCACGATTTCCGAGAACCGCTACGATTCGGACACGTCAGCAAGAGCGAACGGTCGCCTCACGCCAGCCGTCGGAATAAGCACATAATATATCAGAGTATTTAACAAATAACGGGATGTCACAAAATCATGAAAACATAAAACATACTTATTAACAAACAGGCTCCTCAAGATAACAACATCATGTCTGAAAATCTCTTTATTAGCAGCGGAAAATAATTATAATATCAACTCATAATCAGCACTATGGCATAAAAGCCGAAACATTCGTCATAATTCAAAACTCAACATAAAGTGAATACTTTAATAAAAATCAGCATTGGAGTTTATAAAGTTAACTCCCAAAAACATAAGACAAACGTATTCCCAGTGTTACATAATATCAGAGCATCACGACCCCAATTCTATATACCACTAGGTACTCCTCGTCTAAGCGTCACAGCAAGCTACTTCGAGTTATCTGCACATTGTCAATATAAAGACAATGGACCAACAAAAACAAAAGGGTGAGATATCAAACAATCTAAACGAAAGCATAATAATGAGCAAGTAAAAACATAAGCACAGGATCATACTTCATTATCTCACCAATCATTTCATTCATGTTCACACATCATTTTCATAAACAATCATCATCACCAATATTCAAACATCATCACATCAAGCACATCATGAACATCGCCACACGTCACGGTTATAACAATTTATCATCGACACATAATGCAATGAGACCCGACTTCACCTATATGCATGTGGTACCAAACGTCGCAAAATAATGCCAAATAGGGCATGTCAGGCCGGAGCCCCACGTCACTTTGCCAAACAAGGCTACGTCGCTTTATCATAATTTCAGGCCATCGTTACAAGATGCAATGAATGAGACTTCTAAAATGAAACAACAAAATACATGCAAGCATCGTACATAAACCACATCGCTGCCATATAAGGCTACATCACTGTCACTGTCATTCAAATTCACAATTACATATAACATCGTATTCAAACAATCAACAATTCATCATACAATTTTGTAAAACCATAACAAATTATACATAACATATTTCCATGTCAAACCAAGGATACTAGAAAGATATCACAATTATCAACAACTTTCATGTTTATACCAAAGACCAATTTAAAACAGAGACGTGTGAAAAAGACGCAAAAACACGAAACAGAGAATGCTGTCACCGTACAATTTCACTAAGACCTCCTTGGAGTATTTTCATCATACCTCAAAAACTAAAAGTCATTTTCACGTCAAACCAAAGCCACTGGAAAGCTAACAAAATTATCTAAAACCTTCATGTTTACACCCAAGGCCAATTCTGTACCGATCAATACCAGTTTTCGTTTCAAATTCGGAAAAGTTGTGCAGAAAGTCCATAAAAATTCACTGTGACCTACGTGCAGTAATTTGACCATAACTCAAGTTCTATAAATCGTTTTGACGTCAGACCAACGGCATTAGAAAACTAACATCCATACCTACAACTTTTGTGTTTACACCTAAGACCAATTCTGTACCGATCAATACCAGTTTTTATTTCAAAATTCGGGGCAGAGATAAGAAAACTCAGGAAAAGCAACTTATATTATTCAAACTTCTCATTCATTCAAAATCATCACAATCAACAACAACAACTCAACCTAATTCATACCCAATTCATAATATGACATTAACAACAACAATCATCACAAACCACAATTATAATGCACAACAACAGCATGTATCATGCCAATTTCATCATCAAAATCGCAGACCTCATGAATTGAACAAAAGGGTCAAAATCCATACAATCACATATACCTAGAGTCTACCATACCCCATCATTATGCAATCGCTTAGAATGTAAGAACCCCACCCTTACCTTAGGTTTTCCGGTTCTAAACTCTATTGATCGCTTCCCGTAGAATCCCTTCCGGTCTCTCTTGCCTCAGCTTCGTTCTTCGCTCTTTGGTTTTCTCCCAATTTTGTTTTCACGATATGTTATGTTTTTATTCCTCTTCTCATCATAACATACCCCTAAATCCTAAATGCCACAAATGCCCTTTCTTATTTTATAATTCTAATTAATTAGTTTAATTTACTAATAATCCAATTAAATTATTAACACTATTATTTAATTAAATACTATAATTTTTCTTTATTCAATTAAATAAACCCAACCACCAATATACTAATAAATATCAATATTTCTCACATTTGGGTTATGCCTTCTAAGGATCTAATTCGCTCAAACTCATATTCCTTATAATCTAAGGTCACTACCCTCTAACAAGGCACCAAAACACCAAGAACATCACAAACACAACAAGACATCACACATACGTCGCATCATCAATTAAAATAACTGAAAATAATTCCAAGTAAATCCGGGGCGTTACAACTCTCCCCCACTTGAATATTTTCGTCCTCGAAAATTACCTGACTCAAACAGTATCGGATAAGAATCTCGCATCTTGCTCTCTAACTCCCATGTTGCACTTTCTCCGGCAGCTCCGTCCCAAACCACTTTCACTAAAGGAATCTCCTTGCCCCTTAACTTCTTCATTTCCCGATCCTCAATTCGTACAGGCACAGTCTCAATGGTTAGATTGTCCCGCACTTGCACGTCATCCATATGAATTACATGAGATGGATCTGAAACATACTACCGGAGTTGCGACACGTGAAACACATCATGCAAATTTGATAGGTTCGGTGGTAAGGCCACCCTATACGCAGCATTCCCAACCCTCTCAGAAATCTGGTATGGTCCAATAAACTTAGAAGTAAGCTTCTTCGACTTCAAGGCACGACCTACACCTGTCACTGGTGATACTCTCAAGAATGCATGGTCTCCTGCTTGAAACTCAAGATCTCTCCTCCGCTTATCATGGTAACTCTTTTGCCTACTCTGCGAAGCCTTCATCTTATCACGAATTAATTTCACCTTCTCAGTAGTCTCTCGTACAATCTCTGGTCCCAACACAACTCTTTCACCAGATTCATGCCAACACAACGGCGTTCTGCACCTCCGACCATACAATGCCTCGAAAGGTGCCATACCAATACTAGCATGGAAACTATTGTTATAAGTGAACTCGATCAGTGGTAGAAAACTGTCCCACGTTCCGCTTTGTTCGAGAACACACGCCCTCAGCAAGTCTTCCAACGACTGAATGGTCCTCTCCGTCTGTCCATCAGTTTGTGGGTGATATGCCGAACTCAACTTCAACTTAGAACCTAATGCCTCTTGTAGACTTTTCCAAAAATCTGAAGTAAACCTCGGATCTCTATCCGAAACAATGCTCGACGGGACTCCGTGCAACTTCACAATCTCGCGAATATAAATCTCTGCTAACTTTGATACAGGAAAACTAATATTGATCGGAATAAAATGAGCCGACTTCGTCAGTCTATCAATAATTACCCAAATAGCATCATGCCCCCTCGGAGTATTCGGTAATCCTGTCACAAAATCCATAGATATACTATCCCATTTCCACTCCGGAACATCTAACGGTTGCATCAAGCCTGTTGGCCTCTGATGTTCTACTTTCGACTTTTGGCACGTCAAGCATGCATACACAAACCGCGCAACATCTTGCTTCATTTTTGGCCACCAAAATATCTTCTTTAAGTCTTGATACATTTTAGTAGCTCCCGGATGAATACTTAAATTGCTTCTGTGACCTTCTTCTAAAATCATCTTCTTCATCTCTGCATTATCAGGAATACAAATTCGATCGCGGAACCTCAACACACCGTGCATATCTAACTTAAAATCACTACCTTCGGGTTGATTTTCACCAACCATCAAATCTACTAGTTTCACATCCATCTTCTGAGCTTCCTTGATATCATCCAAGAAATCACTGTTAATTGTCAACATCCCTAGCATCACACTCTGGGGTTTTACTTCGCAAACCAAATTCATGTCTCTGAACTGCTCGATCAACTCTAACTCTTTAACCATCATCGCTGACATATGCAAAGTTTTTCGACTTAAAGCATCGGCTACAACATTAGCTTTACCAGGATGGTAATTCAAGCTAAAATCGTAGTCTTTCAACAACTCTAACCATCTTCTGTGTTCACAAAACATCAAATAATTGATTAGAAATGTCTAAGGACAGTACTCAACTGTCACTAAACTAAAGACTCGACAACCTGGCCGGATGGACCGACCTGCTCTGATACCAATTGTAACACCCCGATTTCCCCGCGCGAATAAGCACATAATATATCAAAGTATTTAACAAATAACGGGATGTCACAAAATCATGAAAACATAAAACATACTTATTAACAAACAGGCTCCTCAAGATAACAACATCATGTCTGAAAATCTCTTTATTAGCAGCGGAAAATAATTATAATATCAACTCATAATCAGCACTATGGCATAAAAGCCGAAACATTCGTCATAATTCAAAACTCAACATAAAGTGAATACTTTAATAAAAATCAGCATTGGAGTTTATAAAGTTAACTCCCAAAAACATAAGACAAACGTATTCCCAGTGTTACATAATATCAGAGCATCACGACCCCAATTCTATATACCACTAGGTACTCCTCGTCTAAGCGTCACAGCAAGCTACTTCGAGTTATCTGCACATTGTCAATATAAAGACAATGGACCAACAAAAACAAAAGGGTGAGATATCAAACAATCTAAACGAAAGCATAATAATGAGCAAGTAAAAACATAAGCACAGGATCATACTTCATTATCTCACCAATCATTTCATTCATGTTCACACATCATTTTCATAAACAATCATCATCACCAATATTCAAACATCATCACATCAAGCACATCATGAACATCGCCACACGTCACGGTTATAACAATTTATCATCGACACATAATGCAATGAGACCCGACTTCACCTATATGCATGTGGTACCAAACGTCGCAAAATAATGCCAAATAGGGCATGTCAGGCCGGAGCCCCACGTCACTTTGCCAAACAAGGCTACGTCGCTTTATCATAATTTCAGGCCATCGTTACAAGATGCAATGAATGAGACTTCTAAAATGAAACAACAAAATACATGCAAGCATCGTACATAAACCACATCGCTGCCATATAAGGCTACATCACTGTCACTGTCATTCAAATTCACAATTACATATAACATCGTATTCAAACAATCAACAATTCATCATACAATTTTGTAAAACCATAACAAATTATACATAACATATTTCCATGTCAAACCAAGGATACTAGAAAGATATCACAATTATCAACAACTTTCATGTTTATACCAAAGACCAATTTAAAACAGAGACGTGTGAAAAAGACGCAAAAACACGAAACAGAGAATGCTGTCACCGTACAATTTCACTAAGACCTCCTTGGAGTATTTTCATCATACCTCAAAAACTAAAAGTCATTTTCACGTCAAACCAAAGCCACTGGAAAGCTAACAAAATTATCTAAAACCTTCATGTTTACACCCAAGGCCAATTCTGTACCGATCAATACCAGTTTTCGTTTCAAATTCGGAAAAGTTGTGCAGAAAGTCCATAAAAATTCACTGTGACCTACGTGCAGTAATTTGACCATAACTCAAGTTCTATAAATCGTTTTGACGTCAGACCAACGGCATTAGAAAACTAACATCCATACCTACAACTTTTGTGTTTACACCTAAGACCAATTCTGTACCGATCAATACCAGTTTTTATTTCAAAATTCGGGGCAGAGATAAGAAAACTCAGGAAAAGCAACTTATATTATTCAAACTTCTCATTCATTCAAAATCATCACAATCAACAACAACAACTCAACCTAATTCATACCCAATTCATAATATGACATTAACAACAACAATCATCACAAACCACAATTATAATGCACAACAACAGCATGTATCATGCCAATTTCATCATCAAAATCGCAGACCTCATGAATTGAACAAAAGGGTCAAAATCCATACAATCACATATACCTAGAGTCTACCATACCCCATCATTATGCAATCGCTTAGAATGTAAGAACCCCACCCTTACCTTAGGTTTTCCGGTTCTAAACTCTATTGATCGCTTCCCGTAGAATCCCTTCCGGTCTCTCTTGCCTCAGCTTCGTTCTTCGCTCTTTGGTTTTCTCCCAATTTTGTTTTCACGATATGTTATGTTTTTATTCCTCTTCTCATCATAACATACCCCTAAATCCTAAATGCCACAAATGCCCTTTCTTATTTTATAATTCTAATTAATTAGTTTAATTTACTAATAATCCAATTAAATTATTAACACTATTATTTAATTAAATACTATAATTTTTCTTTATTCAATTAAATAAACCCAACCACCAATATACTAATAAATATCAATATTTCTCACATTTGGGTTATGCCTTCTAAGGATCTAATTCGCTCAAACTCATATTCCTTATAATCTAAGGTCACTACCCTCTAACAAGGCACCAAAACACCAAGAACATCACAAACACAACAAGACATCACACATACGTCGCATCATCAATTAAAATAACTGAAAATAATTCCAAGTAAATCCGGGGCGTTACATTTCCTCCTCCGATGACCTCAACAACTCTGGTCGCCGTCGTCGCCAACGTCTCCTCCAACCCGCACGTTTCCTCCGTCAAGCAAGTGGCCGTCGAACTATGCGGGAACCATCCGTCGTTGTTCGCGAAGCTGCGGCAGAGCAATTAGAAGGACGACAAAGCGATTGGGCGTATTCGAAGCCGGTTGTGATTCTCGATGTCGTTTGGAACATCGCTTTCGTCATTGTGGCAGGAACGGCGTTGTTTTTGAGCCGGAATGAAGCGCCGAAAATGCCGTTGAGGCTGTGGATTGCGGGATATGTACTTCAATGTGTTCTTCATATAGTTTGTGTTTGTTTTGAATATAGGAGAAGGCGAAGGTTTCAACGTTCTTCGTCTTCAAATGCGATTGCAGGTTCAGATCTGTTTCGAGCCTCATTTTGTGGCGGTCTGTGTTAGTTTTTGGTGAGCTATTGCAGTCTGGGGAGTTTTGTTGTTAGTACGAGTATAGTGCTTTTTTGGTTGGGACTGGTTGGCTTGAATGATTGTGTTTCAAGGCTTTGTGTCTGGTTCTGGTGTAGATTTTTCCGTGGTTTGAATGATTATGAGGGCTGGTGCTGTTATGGCTAGTTTATTTGCTGTGCAAAGTTATGTTGTGGCTATGTTATGTTTTGTTCTATGGATTTATGTTCAGATTCTTTGTTAGGGCCCTCTGATAGGGTTGGTAGTGGGAATTTCAGTTCAAGGGAAGGTTCTCGTTCTGTTGTTTCTGGTTCTAGTTATGTTTCATTGGCGCAATTTGATGAAGAGAGTACTAGTGTTGCTAAACATTTAGAATCAGCCAATACCATGTTTTCATTTATTTGGTGGATTATTGGATTCTACTGGGTATCAGCTGGTGGTCAAGCTTTAGCCCAAGATTCTCCTCAGCTTTACTGGTTATGTATAGTCTTTCTTGGTTTTAATGTTTTCTTTGTCGTTTTCTGTGTTGTGCTGGCCTGTGTCATTGGTATCGCTGTTCATGTGTCATCGTCGTTCCTTTGCCTTAATCGATTTTCCGTACAAATTGGATAATTTTCTGTTGCGAATTGAATTGATTTGTGGTTGTTGGCTACTTTGTCAATTGTCAATATTTTTTCATCTTGTTGGTGGTAAGGTGCATTATATTCAAGTTAGGAAGAAATATAAGGGAGGTTAAGCACTAAATATTGTGCTTTAAGTTCCAAAAATTACCATAGGCAAGATCAAGTGGTCTAGCAATGTTTTTGGGTGTGTTCTATTAATAGCAACAACTGATTTTCTGGTTTTTTCTGCTACGTGTATGTTGTTGATTGTACGGTATTTTTGCTACTTTATTGCATAGTCTTCAGTTCATGTTTGTGCAAAAAATAGTATAATTATTTGTATGTAGTAATGGGGCCTGATAAGGGAGTTTTCTTGGGTGATAAAATTCTATCAACAATTTGATAAGGAGTCAATATTGCACTTTATATAATAATAGTACTCAGTGGCTAGTGCATTGGGTCCTTGTTCTTGAATTTCTATCACAAAGGTGGGCTGGAGTGATAAAGAGGAAATGAGAGTTGTTGAACGAAGAGTTGGAGGGATGTGAGTTGGTGGCAAAAGTTGAACAATTGCATACGGGGTTACTGTCATGGAATTTGTGTTGATACTATCACATTTTTGAGAAGCTTGCTCAAGAATTTTCCAGACTCGCAAGGTACAGCAAGAAGCCAACAATCACTTCAAGACCAGAAGTTGCTAGGCTCAACTAATCTTTGAAGTGACTCTGCAAATTTAGCTGTTTCAATATCTATGGTAATAATTGTGAAAGTTTAATACTAATATCTTTTTATACACATAACAAGTGAATGAACTTATTAGACAGGTATTAAGTCTGGATTTAATTGTTTCACAGTGTTAGTATTGTTAATGCATATATGGTGGTGTTGCGTTTGTTTTGGAAGGAGGGTACAATCTTATAATTGCTGCAACTGGTATACAAAGTCTAAACTGTGTTTATTACTTTATTTCCAATTATTTCAAACTATTTGGTGGTAAAAATGAGCTGGTGAAGCTCAACATAACAGGCACATTTAAGTTTTAGCTCACATTTCATTGTGCTAACACCAAAATCCGTGAAAATTGTTGTTTGTCAACATGGCGTAAGTACTTGTTAGTTGTTATTATACTCACATGATTAATTAATAGCACTACTATTCTCTACATGCTTTCACTGGGCTAGTTTGAATTCTTGCATAGGTGAGATACGAAGTGTTGCACTTTAAAGATTTGAAGTAAAAGATGGCGGCACAATCCGGCAATATCCGAAGACAAAATGAAGCTTGCACTCGCCAAACCCCAGTGAGGGTTGCACACCTAATTCCTTAACCCTATAAAAGGGCTCTAAGACGTCGTGTGCTAAAATGAGATCGCCGCTTAATTCCTTAACCCCAAAGGGGCTCTAAGACGTCGCGAGCCGAAAATGAGATCGCCACCTAATTCCTTAACCCTAAAAAAGGGCTCTAAGACGTCGTGTGCTAAAATGAGATCGCCGCCTAATTCCTTAACCCCAAAGGGGCTCTAAGACGTCGCGAGCCGAAAATGAGATCGCCACCTAATTCCTTAACCCTAAAAAAGGGCTCTAAGACGTCGTGTGCTAAAATGAGATCGCCGCCTAATTCCTTAACCCCAAAGGGGCTCTAAGACGTCGCGAGCCGAAAATGAGATCGCCACCTAATTCCTTAACCCTAAAAAAGGGCTCTAAGACGTCGTGTGCTAAAATGAGATCGCCGCCTAATTCCTTAACCCCAAAGGGGCTCTAAGACGTCGCGAGCCGAAAATGAGATCGCCACCTAATTCCTTAACCCTAAAAAAGGGCTCTAAGACGTCGTGTGCTAAAATGAGATCGCCGCCTAATTCCTTAACCCCAAAGGGGCTCTAAGACGTCGCGAGCCGAAAATGAGATCGCCACCTAATTCCTTAACCCTAAAAAAGGGCTCTAAGACGTCGTGTGCTAAAAACTCTCGATGGGCTAGCACCCATGTTGGGGCTAGCACCCGTATTGGGCTAGCACCTATGTTGGGCGAGCACCCATGTTAGGGCTAGCACCCGTATTGGGCTAGCACCTATGTTGGGCTAGCACCTGTGTTGGGCTAGCACCCATGTTAGGGCTAGCACCCGTGTTGGGCTAGCACCCATGTTAGGGCTAGCACCTATGTTGGGCTAGCACCCATGTTAGGGCTAGCACCCATGTTGGGGCTAGCACCCGTATTGGGCTAGCACCTATCTTGGGCTAGCACCCGTGTTGGGCTAGCACCCAAGCTAGGGCTAGCACCCGCGTTGGGCTAGCACCTATGCTGGGCTAGCACCCTCGTTGGGCTAGCACCTCGTAATTCAAAATTTTTCACATAGTTTCACAACCAGTAAGTCTCACTTGTTGGGCAAGAAGTCATATACAAATAATTCCCGGGCAACAGTTTAATCACTTCGCCTTGTCCCAAAGCTCGTGCTTGTTGGGCTGTGGACTGTAGATCTTATCATTTAGGCCTTTAGGCCCTACGAACAAGGGCTTGTACCCTTAGAATCAGGCTGGGCGCTCTCCAGAAGGGTACAAGGCCCACCTGACAGTCACATGATTTTGGGGGCCCAAAATCATGGCTGGATAGGCCCATATCGGGACTATAAATAGAACCTTGGGATCAATCCCAAAAGGGGGGACCCTAGTTTTCTGAGATGGTACTCTCAGCGAGTACAGTGGCGCTAGAAGGAGGGGGCTGAACGGTCGCCTCACGTCAGCGAGAGCGAACGGTCACCTCACGTCAGCCGTCGGATCCCAGTAAGAGGCGTCCTCAACACGTAGTCCAAAGGACGCGGCGAGCTACACGCGGATTAATCACTTCGCCTTGTACCAAGACTTGTGCTTGTTGGGCTAACATAAATATTCCTGTTGGGCTAGCGCCCACACTCTCGAAGGGCTAGCGCCGCCCATTAAGGTACTCAAAACGAAACATGGAGCTAGTACCCATGTTGGGCTAGTATCCGTGTTGGGCTTGTACCCACGCAGGGTTTAAACACCCATGTGGGCTAGTACCCACGCAGGGTTTAAACACCCATGTTGGCTAGCACTCATTGAGCAAGCAGCCATGTTGGGCTAGTACTCATAAATTTTTTCATATGGCTTCGTGACTAGTAAGCCCCACTTGCTGGGCAAAAGGTCATAGACAAATCCCCCGTAAACAGTTTAATCACTTCGCCTTGTACCAAGACTCGTGCTTGTTGGGCTGTGGACCGTAGATCTCACCATCTAGGACTTGAGATCCTAAAGACAAGGGTGTGAACCCTTGGAATAAGGCTGGACGTCCTCCAAGAGGGCACAAGGCCCACTTTACAGCCATAAATAACGCCAGGTGACCTTCCTAAAGGGCACCCTTTAGGGGTGCCCTCAGCAGCTTACGAGGGCGCCCTAGTCTTGGTTTTGACCCTTTACGATTTGGGCCCAAAACCATGACCGGGTAGGCCCAAGAAAGGCTACAAATAGTAACCTTGGGATCATTCCCAAGGCATGACCTAAACACAGCACTGAAACCCTAGTTTCTAGAGAGATTGTACTGACTGACAGTACAGTACTAAAACTGATGCCTAAACTAAAAATAGGATTAAAATTTGAATTAAACCCAATTTGTTAAGACGATAAAAAAAAAATTATCGTATACAACATTAGTTTTAAATTAACACAATTTGTTAGCTTCCTTTGTGATTGTTGCGTTTGTCCTCACTGTTCGAATGAATACGTTTGTTTTTTTTGCCGTCGAAATATGTTGGAATTGAGTGAAACAGTATCTTGCTTTTGGCATACGACAATAGTAGTTGGTTACCGTTAATTTTATGAAGATGACGTTAACGTGTTACCCATGTAAGCATCAAAATTATTTGTATATATTTGTATTATTAATAATCGTTGCAACTTCATCAACATTTTGCAATTCACACGTACCAAGTCAAATTAGTGGTGTTATTACATAATTGTCAGTATCCACTTGGTTGATTATCAGATTACTAATACGTATTCTATGCTTCACGAAAAAGAGACATGGCAAATTAAACAATTAAATCTACAATAATTGAGTTGAAAAATGATTATAATATCAATTTAATTACGGATTCAATTCTACTTATCGAATATTATCAACTTAAACTAGTGATGATTTCACCGAGATCTGTGTTGTGACGTATTACACCTGAATTTATATATAGTTCCCACTTGCCAGCGTTACATATGATAGAATATTCAGCTTTTCTCGACTAAGAATATTCAATGTCTTATTATCTATCATACAGATGTGCACGAAAACTGAAAATTCCATATAAACATTAATAATTTGCATACTTATTAATTGATTATTGCATATCACCCACATACGCGTAAGTTCTTGTACAGTGTTACAGTGTTTTGATGTAAGCGAGAAACTCGTATTAAACTCAATGTCTTAATGTTTTAGGTAGAGATGTGTTGTTCAATTTCACTTGTATGATTGCTATTGACCAAATATTATAATTTAACCTAGTGAAGCCACTCCTCATGGTCCAATAATGTATAATAGAGCCCTCGTTCGTTCGATTTCAAAAAGAGCTGAAGATAACTCATAAATCCAATAGTTTACTGGTAAAGATGTAATGACAAATTTCATTTGTATGATTGCTCTATAAAAAGTAGTCCATTTTTGTTCTTAATCATTTGATTTTTAGATGAAATTGACCCAATAATATGTAAGCCGAAGGAAAATAATGTTTAACCAATTATTTTTTGGGTCAGAGTTTAAACTTAAGTTCTTTTATCTGATTCGAAAGTTTACTAATCACTTAATACTCCATTCACTTGATTAAATTGGTCAATTTGTTTTAGTGTAAAATGTAAGATAATAAGATATGTCATTTGTGGACGATTATAATCTTGTTTAATTACATGCACATATACTGAAAGATCATTATAATATCAACCATTACATCTC
This sequence comes from Medicago ruthenica, assembly GCA_018208015.1. Lineage (NCBI taxonomy): Eukaryota > Viridiplantae > Streptophyta > Magnoliopsida > Fabales > Fabaceae > Medicago > Medicago ruthenica. The sequence continues at coordinate 39,893,299 of CM031374.1, forward strand.
ACTTGAAGTTTTAAAGTAGGGGTTCACATTAAAGAAGAAAAATACACCAAATCCTATGCGTAAAACTTTACACCAATATTAATAATTCCTTTTAACATTTTATCTTTTTGCTAAAAAAAATTAACTTATTAAAGCATAGGAAACTCATTAGCCCTTAAACATGAAACAAATGAAGTGGGGCATAACTTTTACTAGTGGCTAGGAGTAGTATTTGGTGGTGTTGCTGCAGAAGCAACACGCTTTCCTCTCTCAGAACGACTATTCTCAGCAAACCTAAGACTTGACTGATGCAAACCTTTCTGTACTTCATCTTCATTCCATTCAGAAGTGTAATAGTGTTCTTCATTGATCTCTTTTGAAGGTGGAAGGAACATGCTACCCCACTGTGGAAAATGAACAAAAGCAACAGGAAGTGTACAACCAACAATCATTGCACCCATCCATGAAAGACCTGAAGCTGTTGAAAATTTTGAGCTTGAAAAAAATATCAACTGTGTTAATCCAGAACCAAAGTTTCCACCAGCACCAGTTAAACCTGATATAATTCCCAAAGATCTTCTTGAGATGAATGGAATGATTCCAAATGTTGCACCACATGCAGCTTGTGCTCCAACTGAGAAGAGGATCATGGATAGTACTGCAATTGGGAGGGTATTTGCACGTCCTAACCATATGCAGAAAACTCCTCCAAGGGTTTGGAAGATCCAGAGTGTCCATAGCCTTCCTCGCATTCCGAATAATCTTGCTGCAACATCTGATGCATATCCGCCGAATGGACGAGCAACTATGTTTGCCATTCCAAAGGATGCAGCAATTATTCCAGCTGTGTGTAGCTTTAGGTTAAACCTGTTATATATTATTATCCATTCATTTATTAGAAGAAAAAAACATTAATTAAGCATGTAGATATATACAATCTTGAGGACTTAAATTGTTTAAGCCTAAGCATCTCAACTAACCTGTCATAGAAATACTCAGCAATCACATTGTCAGTCGTCAATTCAACTCCCATAGAGTAACCATAAAGCAGGGCAAAGATCCATGTCCTGTAATTTGTTATAGCATACCACAACACCTGAAAAAAAAAATCATAACCAAATTATTTAATATACTTTGAGCTTGAAAGAATTGAAGTCAATTGATTAATTGTGTTGTGGTTCCAATCAATGACACAAATTAAGTGACTAACTAATTAATTACCTTTGTGAACTTGTCTTTAGCAACATTACCCTTCTTCTGCAAGGCACCAAGGTTACCATCAGGTAAATCTTGGCCTAATGTTAAGACCATAATACCCATGATAACATGCAACCAACCAGGGATAAAAAAGGCAACTCTCCAAGCAGTGAAAGGAGTAGCACCAGCTCTTCTAATCAACTCATACACCAAAGGCATAATAAGTTGAGTGGCCCCACCACCCATATTACCCCAACCAGCAGCAGTACCATTAACAAGTCCAATAATTTTACTATTAAACATAGTACTCATCCAATATTGACATGAAACAAATGTTGCCAAAGAGAAGCCAATCATAAACCTAACTGCTATGTAACCAGCAGCATCTTCGACAAATGACATACAAAATACTGTTGGTGCAGTTAGCATAATAAGGAAAGCACAACCATAACGTGGACCTAATAGGTCACAAACTGCACCCATTGCAAGCCTTGAGAATATACTACCTGAAACCGACGCGACTCCGGCGTTACCAACGTCGGCTTTCGTGAGGTTAAGGTTGTCCCGGATGATAGGGACTAGTGGTGCAGCTGCGAATGTCGAGACGAAACAAGTGAAGAAAGATATCCATGATAAATGGAAGGTTCTCATGTGTGGATTGGCCATTGAAAAGAGTTTGAAAACTTTGGATTTGTGTTCTGAATCAACTGGTAATGCAAATTTGGCTGTGGTATCAGTTGGAACCATTGGTGAAGCAACTGATGACATGAAGGTTTGTTCTCTTCCAGTGACTCCATGCATGGAGCTACCTGGTGATCCCTCAATATCAGCCATTGATATAGCTGTTTTTAGTAATGAGAGGGGTGTAAATAGAAAAGTAATTGGTTTGGGAAGTGATGAATATTGTTGTGAAGAATGAAGAAGGAGTGTGTTGTATTTATAGTATGGAAAAGCGTTGACAATGTAATGAGCCAATTGGGTTCTCAAAGGTTGGATACAAAGATTTAAACTAATTAATCTTGATTAATTAACATAAGATAATCCACTTCGCCGCATCGGACTAATAATGAACAGGGAAAGAACTCATGGTATATCCCAAAGGTTCATGTGTGTGACATCACCAACTGTAATAGAGATTCTTAATCATAGTTGAATATACTGAAATAATACTTATATCTAATTAACCATCGAACCTATTGTTTTGTGTTATTCACGGAACTAAATGTTGTCTTACAAATGTACAAGTGTGTCTGCAGTTATCTCTTATTGTCTTATGTCTTAGGCTAAAATAAATTCTTGATACATACACTTCATTTTTTTATATAAATCTTAATACATACTTTGAGTTTGCATATAACTTCAACAAAAAATTCCTTAAAAAAAAACTTCAACAAAAAAAAAACTAGAGCATAAGGAGCTGAAACAAGAATGCAATTTTGAATAACTTTTTACAACTCACATAGCACTCTTATTTGGATTTGGATCCTCTTAAGTTTTTTTTGAGGACCGTTTGAATATTTTAAAGAATAAATTATTTACTCCCTTTCTCTCTTTAAATGGGCCTCTTTAGTGTTCGAGATTATCCAAAACTATTGAATCCTCTCATGTATGTGTCCCTCTCTCCAACAAAAACAAGAGTGGAAGGAGAGAGAAGATGGGGAAAATAAAAGAAAGATGATGAGGTTTTGTCTAATGTGCATAAGATCTAATGTTAAGAGTTATCAATCCAATAATGTAAACAAGCTTGCACCATGTAAATTAATCTAATAAAGAATATTATGAAATGTTCAAAAAATGAAGAATATATAATATCATAGAATTTTTCACGAAACACTACCAAATAAAAACATAATAACAGAAAAACTTAAGGTATTTAAATTTTTCTAGGTATATACACTAAGCTACACTAAATGTCTCTAGTTTTTTTTTTTTTTTTTGTAAATTATAATCACTCACTAGCATTAACTGCTTCTAGATCTTCCTATTTTTTAATGTAAAGGCTCTACAAGAGTAGAATAGATAGGGTTCATCATCAAAGTAATTTGATGTTCAAGCAATAACAAGTTCTTTAAGCAAATTACAGAGTTTCTCTCTTTCTCTATGTGAGACAAGGTAATATGGAAATTACACGGTTCTTTAATAAAATTGGGCTCGTTAAGCAAAATAAAGACAAACTCAACTAATATAATTTGGTGAGTTGCCATTTTATTTTCACTCACATTTCTTGGCGATAAAATGGAATATAGATTGTTTTGTAAATACAGTTCAGTTGATAGTGATAAAAACAATAATATGTCGGAGTTGAGGTTAAAAAATGAAATATAGATTTTGTCTTTTTCTGTTTTAAATTTATGTCACTATTTATAAAAAATCAATAGTAAATGAAGATAGCAAGAAAATAACATTTACCAAACATTTTCACTTTAATCACATATACGAGATTTCCCCAAGTTATTAACTTTATAAATCGTGGTTTGCCAAACAAAAGTCTAAGTGTGACAACATTTGACCCAATTTGTTAACTTGTATTAAATAATTGAATTTAAAGCCTTGCTTCTATCGTTCTATCTCATCCAGCCAGATAGTTGGCAAGTAGGATAGTAGTAGTTGTTGCCTCATTGGAGTCCTTGCAACCAACGTTCAGACTTGAGATAATGAGATGGATAAACTATGCCTTGGCAAAAAAAAATCATGTTCTAAAGTGGCAAAGTCAATCAATCATTGCTATTTTTTTTCACAAATAAAAATATCAATAGGATTTTCTGATCTAAGAATGTTTTTCTATTAATAAAATTCTAATTTCAAACATTACCAAAAAAAATTAAACTTTCTGCTCATATAATTATGTGGCCTTGACATTGTTTTTTTTTCTTTAATAATTTAGGCTTGGCATGCAAAGCAATGCAAAGTCCAAGTCAGTCAATCATTGGTCATTTGGCTAGCTAGAGTTTTAATAAATATCAGCTTATCAGCTAAAACTAGAAATAGCGTTTGTGTTTTTTTTTTTGGTTTGGGGGGGGGGGGGGGGGAAGAGAATAGGGTTTGTGTTGAAATTAGAGAAGGTGCTTATAGCATTTATTGTTATGTTAATTTTTCCTTTGTTACCCTAGACTTTTAACGCTTCAACTCCTTAAATCTTTTATTTCAACCAATTGAGATATCCAACCCACTTGATTGTTACAGTTTATATCTTACAACATGAAGACATGAGTGCTCAAATGGTTGAAGTTACAAACATTGAAGATGTAGCATTTTTTTTTAGGCAAATGAGGTGCAGATGTATCTGCAACGCCTTAAGTAGATTAAAATAAATACTTGGGAGAGGGGCATAAAACCTAACCTGGTGACAAAAAAAACAAATACGAATCAACCCCAAAGGGTATAGAGCACACATCATAGTTTCGGACAAACAATCACATACAACATACAACTTGCACAATCCATTAGCTTCACTTACGAAACTGAAACCAATTTGCAAAAAAATACAGCGTATGAGTTTAATAAACTTAACCAAGATCTTTGATGATGGAGTATGAACCTCACTGCTAACACGGATACAAACAGGTCCATCCACCCACCACCCACTGCTTCCACCAACACAACAAGTCTCAAAAACGGCCATTTCTAGCCAAATAATCCAAGGTCAAACAGGAGCACTCCAAATGTTGTGTTAATACATAATTAGTAGCAAGTTGCCATAGAAATAAACTAAGGGTCAACAATCCACGAGGATCAGAAGCAAGATCTCGTAGCCTCAACGGAGTTCAACCAATCAACCCAGAAACCCGGATCCTAGCCAAAGCTCACGATAGAGCCACCATTAGGAACCCATCACCAAAGAATATGCACCAACAACCATGACGACGATTAACAACCACTGTCTCATAAGCTCCAACCAAAAGAGAATGTAGCCACCGCCGCACGATGCCAGATCTCATTGGTTAACACCCAAGAAGCACCAACACGAACCACAAGGGAACCACGGTTTTTTAGAACTTTCAGATTTGTGTTGACAACATATTTGGTTAAAAAACCATAAGAACTAGACAACCTAGATGAGAACACCCACGTTGTTTTCGAAGAAAACCATACGCCAGAGCGCAGGTGAAGACAGACCCCATAGGGGTTCAACCACCCAAACAACCGGCAACACCGCTCAAAGAGACGACGATGAACTGACAGATCTTAAAGGTTGGTAGCGCGGAGGGAAAAATGTCACTCATCGCACAACCATAGTGAGTCACTACATCTTTGATGGACAAATTTAGATTGGTGGAGGCGAAAGCCAGTGGTGGTTGAAGCTTTTGTTTTCTAGAGAGATGGGAGAGAAAGCGTACGAAGATAGAGCCTATCGTACCATACTGAAATTGAATATGGAGTACATATGTGATTCAAATGAGAGTTCAAGTTTCTCTATACAAAGAGTTCTAAAAATGTTATTCATGTGGTTTTTAGTTATAATTCAACAAACACATAATAACAAAGAGTGTCATCAATATCCATATATGTGTAAACCCACTTGGGTTGGCATGGTGGTATTGACTTGGAACCTGAGAGTGTGCTCCTCTTTAAAGTCGGTGGGCTAATTTAGCTTCTTCAACAAAAAAAAATCCATATATGAATATCGTAGATTCTTGATGAGCTAAGGGACTTTGAATGAGCTTGAAGGAGAAGGTTCCCAACCCTCAGAAACTAACATAACTATAACGGTCCTAACTTTTGTTTATATATATATATATATATATATATATATATATATATAGAGAGAGAGAGAGAGAGAGAGAGAGAGAGAGAGAGAGAGAGGTTGTCTGTATGTATAAAGAGTGCTACGGACTAGAGTTTCAGGGTTGACTATTATTCAAAATCATCAAACCCCTTCTGATAAGGTCTTATATATTCATCTTTTGTTCATAATTTGCACATCTTGAATAACATTTTGAAAAGGAAAAAACTTAGGTACAATTTCTTAGATGTTTTTTGTATGGTTCTTAATTAAATTCACCATGATTTCCTTAAATCCAAAATTTTCTCAACGTTTGTTATATCCAAAGAAAAAATTTATTTTTAGTTAAGAACCATACGGAAAACACCTAAAGAATTGTACCTAAGTTTTGTCCTTTTGAAAATTAGAGACAACCAAAGTTCTAGCAAAATTGTATCCTAATTCAATAAAGAAAAATTTGAAAAATATCAAAGAACATTCATAATTCTATGTTATTTTATTTTTCTTTTGTCCTGGGTTTGGTTTATACCCCAACTTATTTTTTCTTTTTCTTATTATTAATTTTTCTATTTTTCTCTTTTTATTGAGCTAATGCGTGTAAATTATCAAGTATATTTTATAAAAAGTTTGCGTGTAAATTACAAACAATATTTTATATAAAAAAATTTATATAGATTAAAATTATAAGTATAGATATCTTTAGTAAAAAAAAGTATAGATATTTCTGACTTTCAAATGTAACAAATTCAACAAATATTTATCTTTTTCAATGACAACAATAATATAACAATATAACAAAAATTCTTATCTTTTTTAATAACACCAACAATATAACATTATCATACAAAAATTCGTTTAAGGATATAATTGGAATAACAAAAAAGTCAACCCAAAATCTCCCTAAAAATGACTATTTTCTTTATATATAATACAGATATATGCTTAATCTAATTGTTAAATAGTCTCACATCGGATAAAATATGGCCTGAACGTGTGCATATAAATGGGGCATTCCTCAACTCACAAGTAGGTTTTGTATGGTTATATTAGACTCAATCTCAATTTCTAAGACTAATAATGGATATGCGGTGTATGTGAATCATAATATTTTCTTAAAACTACACCAGTTAGACAAAATCACTTCACAGTCATACTCATGCCATTTAAAATATTTAACAAGAAATTAAAGTTTTTTTTTTCACAGACAATAAATTGAAGTTTGCAACTTAAGAAAAGGGTCGTATTATATATATATATATATATATATATATATATATACACACACACACACACACATATTACGTATCGCCAATGCGATTCTTTTCAAAGAGCAAATTAGTGTTAACAAAAGCAGCAAAGTCTCTTTCTGCTTCTGTAATTGAAAGGTGCAGCACTTGATGTTGACCAAAACTACGCTAATACAAATCTCAATTCACCCTTTCACGATCTCCTAGAGTTCGTGTTTAACAACCTGTGATGTCATTTAGTTTTTGAGTACATGATAACAAGCATAGACCTTTTCAATCCTATTTTCAAAAGAACTGGTGAGCTTAAATACGTTCAGTTACTATATATTTACAAAATTTATTTTGACCATTTTTTTAACAATAACTTGATTTTTTTTTCTTGTAATTAGGAAGGTACCATGCTTTCGCACGAGTCACTTCTGATTTTGAGTAAGTTTCAAATCAATTTTATATATTTTTTTCTTATAAAACAATATTATTTATCTTTTTAAAAGAAAAACTACACATTTTTTTATATTTTCATATGGATAATATAAATGATTTTTCTATATAATATAATTTTACACAATTTATTGATAGTATTGAAAATATTATTGATAGATAGATCTTGGTCTAATAAATTGATGAATATATAGTATTACGTGAATTAGACAAAACTAATTGCAGTTATGTTATCCTTCTACCTATTGAGGTAATAATTTAAATTAAATCTTCAAGACACGGAATTAAATTAAAATTTGTTTTACATGTATAAAATTCAAAAAGAGGTAGTGGTCTCAATGTAAATTTGTAATTTAAAATAAAATTAAGCTTTGAAATTCTCAAAAACGAATAAGGTGACATTAAAAAAGTTTACGAGTTTAAGCTTAAATTATAGAAAGATCATAGAGGATAATTTTTTTTTTGAACAAAGATCATAGAGGATAATAAAGTATAAGATAATATTTGATTTATAAGAAAAAAGTAGTAGTTATTGTTAAATTATTGGAAAAAGTTATACAAAGAGGTGGGCATGTAGAGCAAGATTATATTTTCTAGAATTATTATTATGATAGTTGATGCTAGAGAACTTCAATTCTATAGAATTACGAGGTGGATATGTAGAGGTGAGTATTGTTAAATTGTAGTTATTCTATCTCCCTCTGAACATATAATTGAAGTTATTTCATCAAAAGATTCAAACACACAAAAGTAAAGTAAAAAATAGTTTTATATGTTGAAATTTGGGGCCTAATAACACATCCTTACAAAACCGGCTTGTAAGGTGAGGAGTGCGTCCTCTTCACTCTTTGGGCTTGGTGTGTGAATAGGTAGGTGACCCTTGAATTCGACAATCATTGCCCCCACTTATAAACACATTATCAGGTCATCTCCTATCCGATGTGAGACTCTTAACACACCCCCTCACGACCAACACTATTGGGCTTGGTTCGTGGGCATAAATGGTGGGTGGCCCAATAGCGGAAACCTGATAGCAGGTGGCCCAATTGGATCTTGAAGAGGCTCTGATACCATCTTAGAAATCATGGTTGGGCCTAACACAACCCCACAAAACCGGCTTGTGAGGTGAGGATTGCCTCCTCTTTATAAACTCTTATCAAGAGTCTTATCTATCTGATGTGGGACTTGGGTTTTTCCCAATACACCTCCTTCACGCCCATCACTCTTTGGGCTTGGTGCGTGAATAGGTAGATGACCCTTGAATTCGACAAGCTCTGATACCATGTTGGAAATCGTGGTTGGGCCTAACACAACCCAACAAAACCGGCTTGTAAGGTGAGGATTGCCTCCTCTTTATAAACTCTTATCAAGAGTCTTATCTATCCGATGTGGGACTAAATCCACCGAGTGTTGGCTGCCAATACACCCCCCCACGCTTCAGCCCGTCCCAATGGGCCTGAAGTGTGGACAATGTAGGAAGCTCAGCGATAGACCCGATAGGCTCGGGTACCATGTCACGAATTACGGAGTCTAACTCATCCTTACAAAACCGGCTTGTACACGAGTTTTGATTATTGGGAAAAACCCAAGTCCCACATCGGATAGATAAGACTCATGATAATAGTTTATAAAGATGAGGCACTCCTCACCTTATGAACCGGTTTTGTACAGATGAGTTACACCCTAAATTTCAACATGGTATCAGAGCTTGTCGAATTCAAGGGCCACCTACCTATCTACGCATCAAGCCCAAAAAGAGTGCTGGGCGTGAGGGGGGTGTATTGGGAAAAACCCAAGTCCCACATCGGATAGATAAGACTCATGATAATAGTTTATAAAGAGGAGGCACGCCTCACCTTATGAATCGATTTTGTAAGGATGAGTTAGGCCCTAAATTTCAACAGATAATATCAAAATAGTTTTTATTAGAGATGATATAAAAATAGTTAAAATTATACTATATCCCTGTTGAAATAACATTTTTAATTAAATTATCAAAGATAAATAGAGTTTCAATTTTTTTATCTTGTGAGAGTTTCTTCGTCTAAGAAGATGGAGTCTTTTACAAGAGATGTAAATTTGTCTACGGTTTAGGTTCTATAAGTGCAACAACCGGTAAATCTAGATTCTACGTTGAAGATCATTTTGATTCATGAGAAAATTTCACAAACAAATAAAGAAGATATTCCATCAGATTTTGGTCCCTAGATAGTGGTCAAAAGGCATAATAGGCGGGAGCAATTGAGTGGTGCACTCAATCAAAATTTCTAGAGCAGGAAAATCATGAAGATACATAAGAAAAAAAACAGGTAAATGCAAGTAAATTTATTAATATTGTTGAAGTCGTTATAAATGAAGATTCTATGATATAAAGGGAACGACAACTTGGTGGACTTAAAGGGAACAACAACTTGTCAACCTTTGAATTAGACCTTAACTCACAAACTAGGGTTCATAATAAATTAGGAGGTAGAAATCCCTAGTTTAGGTTTGATTTAAGGCATGCAAAAAAGAATGCTAGGCATGGAGGAAAGAGTGATCATATAGTCACTAGTTCAGTTAAAAATTTATCTCGGTCAAAGCCATTGCCAAGTAACATTAAGGAATCCGTTCCTAGGTTTAGGTTTTATTTAAGACAGGCAAAAAAGGATGTTAGACGTGGAGGATAGAGTGATCATATTGTCACTAGTCCAACTAAAATTGTATCATGGTCAAATCCATTGTTGAGTAAACTAAGGATTAATCAGCTCCTGTACAGCCTCCAATACAGCTACATGTTGCAGATTTGACGAAGAATCAAGCAAAGAAACAAATAGAGGATCAATAAAGTAATATGTTTCCTTATATGGGTATTGTTGGCTCTTGAAGCGATGCAGTGACAGGGAAAGACTATTTTCGATAATATAAGAATGACATCTTTAGGTGATGATCTTTTTTAATTTTTATTTTTCTTATTGTTTTTAATCTATTGGGTTATGTTTATGTCCTACGAGCCTTTTGTTTTTCTTTTTCATGAATTTGTGCATCCGGCTGTCGGCGGACTGCTTGAGCTGCTCCCGTGGCGAGAGCGGGTCGACGAGTGCCGGTCAGGGGACGGACTGGGAACGGGCCCTTTAGGGCCTCTTCCCCGAGCATCGAACAGTCAACTCATAACTTGTACATACAATGGGAATTCGACTGTTTAATTAAAATAAAGCATTGCGATGGCCGCTACGGATGTTGACGCAATGTGATTTTTGCCCAGTGCTCTGAATGTCAATGTGAAGAAATTCAACCAAGAGTGGGCAAACAGCGGGAGTAACTATGACTCTCTTAAGGTAGCCATTTATACGTGACAATGATAAGAAAAGCATATTTGCGGCTCCTATTTTCTCTTGATTACCTAAACCCTCCATCCAATAACCAGCAAACAATAGGCAACTAAAAAAAAGGAAATGTGACAAAGTAAATATCTTTAGAGTTGAAGAATGATCACCCAAAAGGAAGGAAATGTGAATGTCGAGTAACTACAAAGAAGGACCAATGCATAAACTTGCAAAACAAAGAAAGAGACAAGTGATTAAATTTATGGGTACTACATTCATGGGCTTCCTCAAAACTTCAACACTAAAAATAGAAAAAATTTTGTTCCCGCATCAAAGTTTGCTAAGAAACACCACAAAATTACCAATATAGCCTCATCGGCAGTTAACTGCCGCCGGTTAGCTTCCATCTGCAGTTAATTACCGCTGGTTTTGATTTCAGCGGCAATTACTTGCCATCACGATCCTGATATTGATTACAGCAAGCTACTCCTACTAACTATTTCATCATCACCTTTTTTTTCCCTCTTCAATCAAACCCCCAAATCAATTTTTTTCAAACTCCTTGTCTAAAATCATTGAAACGTCAATCCTAGAAGGTTTAAACACACTTTTGACGTCAAAAAACAGGTAATGCATCTTAAATTTATTGATTTTTCTGTCATTTTTCGTAAAACACTGACATGCAACGTAGCAACAATTAGCTGCTAATGTATGGGTTCATCGGTAGTTAACTGCCGATGGGATAGCGGCAGCTAACTACCGATGTGGTAGTTCAAATTTTGCACTTACTACCTATTTTTATTGGTTTTTTTAGATTGAATTAATTTTGAAATTGATGTTATTGCAATAGTAAGTTATTTATTCATAGTTATGTGTTGTTTATTTATAGTTATGGTTGAAAATGCAGATGATGATCCGGTTTAGACAAATCCTATTATTTGTTGATAATTCCGGAGATGTCACACCGCCTAAGGTTGAAGTCGAACCAAATATTGATGGAGCTTCCGTCCATGTTGAAGCTTCATTATATGTTGATTCCGGTGTCATCTGACTTGATGCCAACGAAGTTGACACGACTCAATTTTTTTCAAGCGAAGTTAAATGGAAATATAGAGACAACTTGCTTAATTGGGTACGTCGTCAAGCAAATACGGCGGGATTTACAATTGTTATACATAGATCCAATTTGATCAATCCAATTTTCCAATTGTTGTGTGAAAGGAGTGGCGATCACAAAGTGCCGAAAAAAAGATTGAAGCATGAGGCAACAGGCTCTAGAATTGACAAATGATTGGAGATTGTCAATTCTTAATGAAGTTCACAACCATGAGATGAAGCCATGTTTAGAAGGACACATGCTTGCAGGTAGATTAAGGGAGGATGACAAGAAGATTGTACGTGACTTGACTAAGAGTTTGGTGCAATCAAAAAATATTTTGATAAATATGAAGGGAAAAAGACAAGAGAGTATGACAAATATCAAGCAAGTATACAATGAATGTCAAAAAATATTCAAGTCAAACAGAGGTAACAAGTCGGAGATTCAGTATCTAATCTTAAAGTTAGGGAAGTACAACTATATTTATTTCACAAGAACACAAAGTGAGAGTACTACTATTTGAGACATATTTTGGGCTCATCCAACATCCGTTAAGTTGTTTAACAATTTTCCAACAGTTTTGGTTATGGACACCACCTATAAAACCAACATGCACAAGATGCCACTGTTAGAGATAGTTGGGGTCACCTCGACCGATATGACATATTCTGTTGGTTTTGGATTTTTGACAACTGAGAAAGAAGACAATTTTATTTGGGTTTTACAGATGTTGCTTAAACTTCATAACTCAAAGAGTGATATGCCTAAGTTGGTTGTAACTGACAGAGATACAACTTTGATGAATGCGGTAGCAACTGTTCTCCCTGAAACTAGTGTAATACTTTGTTATTTTCATGTTGGGAAAAATGTTAGAGCCAAGTGCATCAATAACTATAGAGTGAAACCGAAGGATGTAAAAAAGGATGTGAAAGATGTGAAGCCAAATGACATAGTTAACAATGTAATGAGAGCATGAGGTGTTGTTGTTGAATCACGTACTCAAGAATTATATGCAAGTGCGTTAATGGAATTCCAAAATATTTGTAAAGATTTTCCAAAGTTTCTTAGCTATGTCGAGAACACCGTATTGGATGTTGTTAAGGAGAAAATAGTGAGGGCATGGGCAGACTGTGTCTTGCATCTTGGTTGCAGAACCACCAACAGAGTTGAAGGAGATCATGGTAGAGTGAAGAAATATTTGAGCAATAGTGTGGTTGATTGGGGTACTTGTTGGGAGAAAATACATGATATGTTGGTGATCCAGTTAATTGAGATACAAACATCATTTGAGAGGAGTTGTACTATATTGGAACATAGATACAAAGATGTCATTTTGTACTCTGGGTTGGGGGTTTTGTGTCTAGAACTTCCTTGATCTTTATTTTTTAGGAAGAAAAACGTTCCAAGGAAACCTTGTGCATGGACAAGAAAAGTTGTGGTTGTATGATAAGGACATCGTATGGGCTACCTTGTGCATGCATAATTGCTATGAAAATCTGTCACAACAATCCTATTCGATTGGATGAGATAAACAGTCATTGACAAAGGTTATGTATGGGTGAAGAAAGTAATGAAGATGGTTTTTTTTATCGTGGAGGAGTGGAATGGTATTCAGGAACGTCTCAAGAAAGTCTCTTATCAAATGAAACTAGAAATAAAAGAGGTTTTGCGTTAGTTGGCATTTCCAAAAGCCACTATGTTGTCTCCACCTCCAAGAAAGGTACCAACCAATGGAGCCAAGAAAAAAATAGAAAAAGTGAGTTCTAAAGAAAATGAGCCATCGACTAGTCGAATCCCTTCTTCGTGGGAGCGTGTTGATTCCCAATTTCCGGATAGTCAATCGTCACCAACTATGTCATCATTTCCTAAAAGAAAGGGTGCTCGTATTGGCAAATCATCACGTTCCCCACTTCCAACACCTATTCCGGTTCCAAAGCCTATTATGGTTCCAACGCCTAATAATATTTTGAGGCATATTGATTATATGCCAAAATTCATGGTTCCATTTGTTGAAAAAATGGTGGATGTTAAAGGCGATGGGAATTGTGGTTTTTGGGATATAGCTGAGTTCTTGGGTTTCAACGAAGAAAGTCATATCATGGTTCATAGACATCTTGTTCAAGAGGTGAAAGATCATATAAATGATTATGTGCGGGTATTTGAGAGTGAGGATCGTTTTAACTACATCATTTATGGGCTGCATCCTCCCAAAAATAGTGGTGGTATTGCACTTGTAGATAAGTGGTTGACATTTCCGGACATGGGTCACATCGTTGCAACTTATTACAATAGGCTTGTAGTGAAGTTGACAAATCATAAAATCGGAACTTCGGGATCTTTTTTCCACTTAGAGGGGTGTCACCGCTTAAGCAAATAAATCCCATCATGTGCCTTGGCTTAATTCCCAATCATTTTGTTCTTGTTTTTTTAAAAATGGTTGTCCACTACCTCCATCATCTACGAAGTGGAACATACACAAGAGTGAAGAGACATCGACTTGGGAATTTGAGTATTTGGATCAACAATTTAGGTTTCGAGACCTCATGAACATTGAAAAATGAGAGAAACCACTACACCAAAAAAGGAGTCAAACCAAGCCAATTCAATTTTGAATGACACTCCTGAAAAAGCAAAGGAAGAATTTCAAGTTATTGTGGAAGATGAAGATGATTCAATTTCACTGGATGCGATATGACTGATTTTCTGTCGGTGTTCATTCTTTTTTGGTCGATATTACACCCACATATTTTTTGTAGTCGATATTGTAATGCCAATTTTTTTTGTGGCCAATATATAACTAACATTATATAAATATATGACTTTTATGTGATGGAACATGCACCTACATTTTAATTGGTTATTAATGTTTCACATTTAATATAAATATATGTCTATGTTTTATCAATAATCTACTTTAAGTTTCATTTTATTTTATTCTGATATTTGATATTTCATAAACTTTTGTGAAGTTAAACATGTCTAAAGATGCACAGATTGAAGCTCACGTCCGATACTCTGCTTTCAAAAAGACAATTAAGATTTTTTTTTTAACTCTGACCGACACTATGGATGAGTTGAAGGCACAACTTAACAAATATTTTGTCTATCTTGGTGAAAATCATTATACATGTCATGTATTTGTTCAGATGCCATGTGTAAACATGGGGGTAGATAAAGATGAAGACATGTGAAAAATGGTCTATTTTCCTCGGGTGTTCGTGACGATAGTGTTTACGCTGAAATTTGGTAAACAACCGCTAGTCTGGGTTAATTGCTTGCGAGACCAACTAGTGAATCTCAGGAGCATAGTACTTTGTTTGAATTCTTTAAATTGTTTGAATGTTCATTACGCATAAACATTTATTGTAGTTTTGGGAGAATTAAACGTAAAAGTCACTTGGATTGCAAGCAACAAGGAAAACAAGTTCTTAATAAACAAATGCCTTGTTTCGATCGAAACAGATAAATGAATAGAATTTAAATGAAAGGCATTAAACTTTACATGAAACTTAAAGTGCTTGAAAGATAAATTTACATGAAGAGTAAATTGCATAGAATTGTAAAATGTGCTTTACAGAAAAGAATGGTTCACAGATTCATACTTGGATCCCATTTCACTCGTTTCTCTCGATAGCATGGATACTTTGAGTTTACCAGGATTTTTGTATAAATGAATTGCGACCCTGTTTCTGACTAGAAAACTACTATATATAGACTTTCGAAAATAAACTGCCCTAACGGTCGAACACTATCCTACTGCCAAATGTCCTGCCACGTACATCCTGCATGCACCTAACTGCTCCTTAGAACGGTTGTATCGCTCGAAGTCGAACTGAGTTTTGTGAAGTTCGTTAGAATTGTGCTAAGCCCAGTAATTTTGCTTCGATTCGATCATACGCTTGGTCGATTCGCCTCATGGTTCGAAGTCATTTTTCTTGCCTTAGCCTTGTATTTGTAATTATTCCCTTGAACCTGTGAACATTTCCAAGTCTTCTTACTCTTCAATTCGATATAATCTTGACAAGATTTTCATGCTCTTTATTATGTTTCAAAATTCAAGACAGCATTTAATGCGTGTTTAGAGCATATTTTTAGCTTATCAAAAATATGGGCTAACAAATTGCCCCCAAAAAATGTCTGCTTCGATTCGTGATCGAAGGAAGATGAGAAGTTGACATTTTTTTTTTCTTTTTCTACACGTTTTACTGAAACGGCGTCATGATGGCACGTTTACTGTGTAACTGTCACCTCGATTCCCACTATCATCATGAGTTCCAACTTTCTAGGTAAAAGTGGGACACGTGTCATGTCAGGAAGTCGAAGTGAATCTAATTTGACAGATTTTTTATTTATCTCTTTTTTTTTTAAAAAAAAACCTATAAATAGGCCAGAAACGGCCATTAAAACACTTTTTAGACGAAAGCTCTTTCTGTTCTTGCTTTTTCCACTCTCTCGCTTCACAATCTCCACAGCTTCCTACGAATCAGACCAACCCATTGCTTCTTTTCACAATCGTTTGTTTTTGAATTTCTAGTAAAGAAACCCTTTTCTTGGAATCAGAATCATCGGCATTGATTCAACCAGTTCGTCATCAAAACCCTTTTTGTAAGAACTGTTCATCTTCTTCTTCGATAATGTCTCAAGAAAACCAAGAAGTTCCTATAGCTGGGAAATGGCCAAGCACTATCACAAATAACGATGGCAAAGATATGGTACCTGAACCTCACGGGGACGCAGCAAAGAAAGTCGTCTGGGAGTTGAACGTGATGATCCCGTTTTCTGTGGGCGGCCAGACTTACGCCTTTGGTGGGCCTCTTCCAGATCAGCCAAATCTGTCGAAGGCCATGGATAAGGTGTTTCCTTCGTTCACAACCTGTGAACCTAGGATATTCCTAAGTGACCCATACAACTTCAGTTTTCTAAGTAAACCAAGTAAGCTATTTCGATCAGCCCCTTACATAGGTAATCTGGATTATATCTCTTGGCTAGATAGAGTCGAAAGTGACTATGGAGAGTTTTGGAAAAGACATGAGATCTTCGACCTTATCCAATTTTCCAGGACTGGTCCAGAGTATCGACCAGAGATGCTCATCGCTGCTCTGCACTTCTTCGAGAGTGCAACCAACACGTTCCAATTCCCTTGTGGTATGCTTACTCCAACTCTTTTCGACGTAGCTGCTCTTACAGGCCTTAGGCCTACTGGGGATACCTATGACCCCACCATCACTAATGACGATATCAAAGTTGATTTTAAAGAGGCAACGTTTGCTAAATACATAGCGGAGAACAGGGGTCATGACGATGAAGTATCCTTCGAAGAACACGTCGCATTTCTGACCTTGTGGCTGTCACACTTTGTCTTCTGTTCAAAGTCTCTGCAGGTGGCAAAAAGATTCATTCCTATGGCCCAGCAGATCGGAGAAGGCAGGATATTTGGACTTGGTCGCCTTTTGCTAGCCGTTCTCTATGATTCGATCGGAGAGGCCTGCGATGACCTGAAAAAATCGAAGGATGGTTCTTCCTTCCTAGTGTCCGGCCCAATGTGGCTTCTTCAGTTGTGGCTTAATGCCACTTTTGAAAAGGAAATGGGACTGTTCATCCCACAAGACTATGCTGAAGAAGTTGAAGGTGAGAAAAACAAACACACAAGAAGGGGGGGGTTGAATTGTGTGACTCTAAAAACTTGTTCCTTTTCTTTTTAAAGCTTAAGGTTCAGTTCAGAAGCTGATATGATCAGTTCTGAACAGATATCAGAAGTTGAATGCAGCGGATTAAACAAGTTAAGGAGTAAGGGAAAAGAGAAGACACAGCAAATTATACAGGTTCCTTCTCAATGTGAGAAGTAGTCCTGTCCCCTTGTGTCCAACAAGAGAGTTTCACTATAATCAAGTTCTGATTACAATTGCTCAATCACTAAGAAAGAGACTTCCAGCTGCTCAATCACAAAGAAAGAGACTTCTATGCTCAACCACCAAGGAAGAGGCTTCCAATGCTCAAGTCACTAAGACAAGAGACTTCTCAATGCTCAAGTCACACAGACAAGAGGCTTCTGACTCAGACCACAAAGGAATGAGGTTACAATTGCTTAGTATACAGACTAAGACTTTGAGGGACCAAACTGGTTTACAAACGAAATAGTTTGGGATGAACACTTGATCAAATATCAGAGGTGTTCTCTAAATACAACACAGGTTAAGACTCTTAACCTTAAGAAATTCCTAAGTTACAAAGACTGAAGAATTTCTAAGAGATTTGAACTATGACAGTTTTTACACAGAAAACAGGGCAAAGTTTCAGCAATGCGTTTCAAAGAGTCTTCAACATTTTCTTCTTCAAATCTCCCTCCTTTTATAGATAAAAATAGAGCTGTTGGAGATTTGCTGGAAATCAGGAATTTAGCCGTTGCAATTGGACTAGGTTGCTGCAAATGTGTGCTGCACTTTTTCTGTCAGAACAGGGCAGGTGCCATATTTGAATTGGCCCACCTTTAATTCTGGAGAATGTTTGGGTCAGGGAGACAACTGTTCCATTGAGTTGTTCTGACACCTCCAGGCATTAAATGCGCACAGTACTGGTTGCTTTTCCATGCCATATCAGCTTCAGAAGCTTCTCACTGAACAGTGATCAGAAGCTCTCTTTGTACGGATCAGAAGCTGACTTAGTTGTACGGATCAGAGGCTGGTCTTCAGATGCTGACTTTTCGTTGACTTCATCAGAAGCACCCAGTCATCAGAAGCTGCACTTCAGGACCACTTCAGAGGCTTCACTTCAGGAGCACTTCTTCAGTACCAGTTTCCCTTATAGCTTTGCAACCATGCTTTTTGGCTTTCCTTCTTGCTCTTTAGCTTGTTCTTCATAACCATTATCAATCAAATACTTATTAAGCATGTGGTTCTGAAACACTTGAACAAAGCATTAGCAAATAACCAATTTTCTCTTTAGTACTTTGTTATCATCAAAACCATAAAGAGAGATATGTTTACACATAAATGTTTCAACAATCTCCCCCTTATTTTATGAAAGACTTGTTAAACACATTTTGTTCCAACAATCTCCCCCTTTTTGATGATGACAAACATAAGTATTAAAACAGAAAATTGTTGTTAACTTAATTAACAAGTTAACTACAGGGTGTGAGGTTTGTAAGCTCCCCCTGAGTCTGATCCAAGTTAATTAAGTTCAGTTAAAAACATAAATGTGAAAATTTCAGAGTTGTTGTTAAGTTTAATTAACAATCTGACTTCAGGAGAGGTTTGTAAGCTCCCCCTAGGTCTGACAATCCTCAAGGTTAGGTTTGTAAGCTCCCCTTGATTTTTATCCATGTTAATTAACCTTAACAATATGGTGAAATTTACACTCAGAATTCAAAATGACTTGTTGACTTCAGGTTCTGAGGTTTGTAAGCTCTCTGAGTCTTATCCAAGTTATTTTAAATTCTATTTACTCACTAAGAGTTATATATATCTCACAGAATATATCAGAGCTAGAATTTTACTTCAAAGGCTAAGAATTAAAAAGCAGTTCTCATAAGTTAAATATAGTCAGAAATGTATCAGAGCTAGTCAAAAAAAATATATCAGAGCTTAACATAGCTTAACTGATCAGTATCAGAGCTAGCTTAACAATTGTATTAGAACTTAATCCTAACAATTGTATCAGAGCTTTAATAGGCTTAACTTCTGACAATTTTAACTTATTTGAGCTCAGGTGCTTTAATACTTGTTTTACTTTTCTCCCCCTTTTGTCATCAACAAAAAGTAGCACTTTCTCCTCTTAAGACAGAAAAATTTCTCCCCCTTTGTCAAGAGAGTTGGAAAGTATCTGTATCAGAGCAGAAATGGATTTGAAAAGAGTTTGAAAGCAGGTATCAAAGCAGTTCAGTTTCCCCCTTTGTAAAAGAGTTTGAAAGCAGTTCTGACACCAAGTTTGAAAAGATTTCAAAAGAATTCAGAATTTGGGGGGGGTTGAATTAACCAAGATTGTGAGATATTTGTGCAATCATATGGATAACCAAGTAGCAAGGATAATCATCAGAGCCTACTTGATTTTCAATTAGTATATGACTTGCAGAAAAATTAGAATGCTGTTCAGAAGCAGAAAAAGTTTGGAGCTTCTGATCAGGTCATTCTGTGTTCAGACATTATTTTGTTCAGTACAAACTGGTTCAGCATCAGAGCAAAACAACCAGTTGTGTTCAGTATCAGAGCAAACGCTTTTCAAGAAGTGTTCAGTATCAGAGCAATTCTGAGTTTGCTTTAAAGAAATATATCAGAATCTGATACCAATTGAGGATTTATCTCAGAGTCTGATACCAGCAAAAAGGTTTTAATTCAGAGTCTGATACCAAATGAAAACATTTCTAAAGACTGATACCAAGATGAAAAGAGTTCTAGAAACTGAACATGTCTGAAACACTTTGGGCTTTTAAAATGTGTCTGTGCCAAACATTTTGAAAATAAACTGATACCAACTGAAAATTGTTTGTTAAGCAATTTTAACAATGAGTATCAGAGCATAAAAACACATTTTTACTTGATGACTTTGGGAGGATTATAGTATAAACTTTCAAAGCTTTAATCATCATTGCCCATATCTATACTTATCAGATTCTGACCAACATTAGATTTTTATCAGATTCAGAAGTCAGAAAATCCAGGTTCTGATCCTTCAGACTCTGAAGTTTTTCAGGCTTAACTTTAGCCAAACTCTCAGAAGGTGAGTGTTTGATAAGTCTTAGCTTATGATAAACTCAGAATCAAGGAATACATTCAGATTCAAGCACATTTTTCATGAGACAAAATGCATGTTCAGATTCTTTTTAATAAAATTGAATCTATCTTCTGTTAGGGGTTTTGTGAATATGTCAGCCCATTGATGATCAGTATCAATGAATTGAATATCCAAAACACCCTTCTGAACATAATCTCTTATAAAATGATGTTTTATTTCAATGTGCTTGGCTCTAGAATGCAGAATTGGATTTTTAGACAGACATATAGCAGCAGTATTATCACAATAAATAGGAATATTATCTGCATGAATCTGATAATCCTCTAATTGATGTTTCATCCAGAGCAGTTGTGTGCTACAACTTGCAGCTGAGATGTATTCTGCTTCTGCTGTTGACAAAGCAATGGTTGCTTGTCTCTTGCTGGCCCAGGATATCAGATTCTCACCAAGAAACTGACAGTTTCCACTGGTGGATTTTCTTTCAATCCTGTCCCCAGCATAGTCAGCATCACAGAATCCAACTAGCTTATAATTTAGAGATTTCTTATACAGAAGTCCCAAATTAGTTGTTCCTTTCAGATACCTGAAGATTCTCTTGACAGCAGTCATATGAGATTCTCTAGGATCTGATTGGAATCTAGCACACAGACATACACTAAATAAAATATCTGGCCTAGAAGCTGTTAAGTATAGGAGAGAACCTATCATACCTCTGTACAGCTTCTGATCTACCTTAGTGCCATTGTCCTCTTTGCTTAAAGTGCAGGTGGGATGCATTGGTGTTGTCATCAGCTTGCAATCATCCAACTGGAACTTCTTCAGAAGCTCCTTGGTGTATTTTGACTGATGAACATACACACCTTCTTTGCTTTGGTTGATTTGAATTCCCAAGAAGAATTTCAGCTCACCCATCATGCTCATTTCAAATTCATCCTGCATTAACTTAGAAAATTCCTTGCAAAGGGAGGCATTAGTAGAACCAAATATGATATCATCAACATAGATTTGTACAATTAAGATTTCTTTCTTAACAGTTTTTCTAAAGAGTGTATTGTCAACTTGACCTCTTACAAAACCATTTTTGATTAAGAAGTTGCTTAGCCTTTCATACCAAGCTCTGGGAGCTTGTTTCAGACCATACAAAGACTTCTTAAGTTTAAAAACATGGTTTGGATATTTTACATCTTCAACACCAGGAGGTTGTTTGACATATACTTCTTCAGAAATTACACCATTTAAAAAAGCACTCTTAACATCCATTTGATACAAGATGATATCATGATTAATAGCATAAGAAAGAAGTAACCTGATTGCTTCCAGTCTTGCTACTGGAGCAAATGTCTCAGTGTAGTCAATTCCTTCTTGCTGGCTGTACCCTTGAGCTACTAATCTAGCCTTGTTTCTGATCACTTCTCCTTGTTCATTGAGCTTGTTTCTGAACACCCATTTTGTTCCAATGATGTTCTTCTGATCAGGTCTTGCCACAAGATCCCATACATCATTCCTTTGGAACTGGTTCAGCTCTTCTTGCATTGCTACAATCCAACCATCATCAGCAGTTGTGGGTTCAATCACAGATAGCAGGCCAAGCATGGACTCATTCTGAGTGAATGCTGATCTTGTCTTCCTTGGACTGTTCTTGTTTCCAATGATTAACTCCTCAGGATGTGAAGACTTGTACTTGAATGAGGTTCTGGATGGATTAGCTTCTGAAGGGCCACCAGGGATTTGTTCAGAACCATGCTGGTCTTGATCAGCATCAGGAGCAGTGTCATTGCTGGAGAGTTTCTCAGATTCTTCATTGTTTTCAGCTTCTGAACCTTCATCAGAACCTGAACTGGGTTCAGCTTCTGAAGGCTCTTCTGAGATTCTGACATCTGCAAAACTCTCAACCAACTCTGGTATTTCACTACCAGGCTTTTTATCATCAAACCTAATGTGTATAGCTTCTTCAACAACATGTGTTTCAGAATTATACACTCTGTATGCCTTAGATCTCTCTGAGTATCCTAAAAAGGTACCCTTTTGAGCCTTGGCATCAAATTTCTTTAGGTAGACCTTATTGTTTAGTATGTAACATGTACAACCAAACTGATGAAAATAAGAAATACTTGGTTTTCTTCCTTTAAATAATTCATATGAAGTTTTATTCAGAATTGGTCTGATATAGATCCTGTTCTGAATATAACATGCTGTGTTTACAGCTTCTGCCCAAAAGTACTTAGCAATTTTTGACTCATGGATCATGGTTCTGGCCATTTCTTGTAAAGACCTGTTCTTTCTTTCTACAACTCCATTTTGTTGTGGAGTTCTAGGAGATGAGAACTCATGGAAAATTCCATGGTCTTCACAAAAGTTTTCAAAAGGTTCATTTTCAAATTCACCACCATGATCACTTCTGATTTTCAAAATTTTCAAATCAGTTTCTGTTTGTACTTGTTTGCAGAATTTAAAAAACACATCATATGTTTCATTTTTGGTTCTGAGGAATTTAACCCAAGTCCACCTACTATAATCATCAACAATCACAAGTCCATACTTCTTCCCATTGATTGAAGCAGTTCCAACAGGACCAAACAAATCAATGTGAAGGAGTTCTAGAGGTTTTGAGGTGGAAACAATGTTCTTTGGTTTAAAAGAAGTTTTAGAAAACTTTCCAATTTGGCATGCACTGCACAGTGCATCTGAGTGATAATCAATTTGGGGCAAGCCTCTGACCAGCTGTAACTTGCTAAGCTTGGAGATGAGTCTCCAGTTAGCATGTCCCAGCCTTTTGTGCCAGACCCATTTCTCATCACTCACAGACAGAAGGCAAACTACCTTCTGCTGAACCAATTCAGAAAAATTAATTTTATACACATTGTTTTTCCTGCTGCCTCTGAACACAACAGACTTGTCTTTGCTACTGATTACAGTGCAAGTGTTCTTATTAAACAGGACTTCATAATTACTATCACATAATTGACTTATGCTAAGTAAGTTATGTCTAAGTCCATCTACCAGCCAAACATTGTCAATGTACAGGGAAGAATTACCTATCTTACCAGTACCAATGATCTTTCCTTTCTGACTTCCTCCAAATCCCACAGTTCCTCCCTCTTTCAGAGTCAGGGTTTGGAACATAGACTTGTCTCCTGTCATATGATGCGAGCATCCACTGTCCAGGTACCAGGACCTTTCCTTTTCTTTGGATGACAAGCATATCTGCAATTGTAATAATTTCAGACTTAGGTACCCAGATTTTCATGGGTCCTTTGGGGTTAGTCTTGAAAGGTTTTGGCTTCTTGTGTCTGAAGTTTTGATATTCAGACTTGTTCTGATACTTTGGATATGAATCCTTGTATTTAGAATAAGTCTGAGTTTCAGAATCTAATTGCTTCAGAACCTGAGTTCTCAAAGGTTTGGACTCAGACTTCTTCAGAACCTGAGACTTGAAGGTCTTTGGTTCTGATTTGTTCAGAGTCTGACCTTTTGAGTACTTTGATTCTGATCTCTTCAGAATTCTAACCTTGCTTACTTCAGGCACAAGGCAAGCTTCAGTTTTGCCTTTCTTAAAACAGTTTGAAGCAGAAAACTGATTGGTTTGCTTTGGCTTGCTTTGCCTAACATTCTGAGATTGAAAATGTTTTGCATTGACTGGTTTAACAAATTTTGAAGTTTTAATAGACCCAGTCTTAGAAAAATTTGAATCAGTTTTATTCAGATTCTGAGACTTACTAGTTCCAGGTTCTGAACACTTCAGATTCTGAACAGGTTTAAGTTCAGAGTCTGATTTCCTCTTACTCTTAGGCTTAGGACCTTTTGGCTTAGATTTAGGCAAGGTTTTATCAGTTGCCTTCATCTTACCCTTAGGCTCAGAAACTTCAGAGTCTGAGTTGTTCAGAACTTCTGACTTAGTCTCAGATTCTGATACTTTCAATTTCTCAGAATTATCAGAAGCAGGCACAAAGCATATACTATTGCCTTTTAAAATATGTTCAGAACATGAAGGTGAGTTTAAATCATTTGAAGGTTTGAATAAATCATAGCCAATGCCTTCACCTTTGTTTCTGATCATATTATACATCATGGAGGCAATTTTAGTTCTATTGAATCCAGTTAACATGAAATCCTGAAGAGCTATTTCCTGATCATTAGGAACCTCTTCAGATTTCTTATGAGCCTCTTTTCTGAGTTCCTCAACTTCCTCATCATATTCAAAAATTTGGTTCTGAAGTTTAAGGTTTTCCTCAGACAGCAAGTTTGTTTGATTTTTCAAAGACTTAATTTCTTTTAACTTGCTTTTAAGATGACTCATAAGATCATTAACTGTTTCAATTAAATCAGATCTAGAGAGTTCAGAGTATACCTCATCTTCTTCATCAGAATCTGAACATGATTCTGCATCAGAAGATGCAATTGCCATCAGGGCCAGGTTTGCTTCTTCCTCATCAGATTCTGACTCATTGTCCAGATCATCCCATGTTGCCATGAGACTCTTCTTAAGCTTATTTCTGAAACTGCTGGACTTTGAGCTGGACTTCTTTGCTTTTTCCTTGAATTTTTCCTTCTGAAGATCAGGACAATCAGCAATGAAGTGGCCAGGCTTTTTGCAGTTGTAGCAGCTTTCTTTCTGGATATCCCTCTTTGACCCAGAACCAGATCCTCTGAAGTTACTGCTTCTGTTAGAGAACTTTTTCTTTCTGTTCATCAGATACTGAAGTCTTTTAGAAATCATTGCAAGCTCATCAGCATCTAAATCTTCATCAGAATTTCCCTCAGGAAACTCTTCTTCAGATTCAATAGCTTTCAAAGCTTTAGCAGGTTTTCTTTTAGACTTCAGAGCCAATGTTTTTGATTCTCTAACAGGCTCATCCTCATTGAGTCCCAGTTCATGCACTTTGAGGGAGCTTATAAGATCTTCAATACTTAAAGTATTCAGATCCTTAGCTTCCTCAATGGCAGTCACTTTTGGTCTCCATTTGGATGGCAGACTTCTAAGAATTTTATTCACATGATCAGCTGTGGTATAACTCTTCTTCAGAATCTGAAGTCCAGAAACCAGAGTCTGAAATCTTGAGAACATAGTCTCAATATTTTCATCCTCTTTCATTCTGAACAATTCATATTGCTGAACAAGTATGTTTGCCTTAGCTTCTCTAACCTTCTGATTACCTTCATAGTTAGAGCAGAGGGATGTGAATATAGCCTTTGCAGTGGACTTGTCACTCAGCTTCTGATACTCAGTGTGAGGCAATGAGTCCACAATGATACCTCTGACATGATGATGCTTCCTATAGATCTTTCTTTCTGCATCACTCAGAGATCTTCTGTTGACAGCAACACCTTCTTCATCTACAGGTATTGAGATTCCATCTTCAATAATATCCCATAGAGTATCATCAATCCCAATAATGTGACTATACATTTTACTCTTCCACCAAGAGAATTTTTCTGGGTCACCAGTAAACATAGGAGGTTTATTGTGTGACCTAGACTTCTTTTCTTCAGTACTATAGTCATATTGGACATTTCTTTTATTTCTGGGAGATGGTGGAGGTGACTCACTTGTTGAGGCCATGTTTTTCTCAGGATCCTACTGACACACTGTTAAGTGTTAATATCAGAACCGGAGCTCTGATACCAACTGAAGGTGAGAAAAACAAACACACAAGAAGGGGGGGTTGAATTGTGTGACTCTAAAAACTTGTTCCTTTTCTTTTTAAAGCTTAAGGTTCAGTTCAGAAGCTGATATGATCAGTTCTGAACAGATATCAGAAGTTGAATGCAGCGGATTAAACAAGTTAAGGAGTAAGGGAAAAGAGAAGACACAGCAAATTATACAGGTTCCTTCTCAATGTGAGAAGTAGTCCTGTCCCCTTGTGTCCAACAAGAGAGTTTCACTATAATCAAGTTCTGATTACAATTGCTCAATCACTAAGAAAGAGACTTCCAGCTGCTCAATCACAAAGAAAGAGACTTCTATGCTCAACCACCAAGGAAGAGGCTTCCAATGCTCAAGTCACTAAGACAAGAGACTTCTCAATGCTCAAGTCACACAGACAAGAGGCTTCTGACTCAGACCACAAAGGAATGAGGTTACAATTGCTTAGTATACAGACTAAGACTTTGAGGGACCAAACTGGTTTACAAACGAAATAGTTTGGGATGAACACTTGATCAAAATATCAGAGGTGTTCTCTAAATACAACACAGGTTAAGACTCTTAACCTTAAGAAATTCCTAAGTTACAAAGACTGAAGAATTTCTAAGAGATTTGAACTATGACAGTTTTTACACAGAAAACAGGGCAAAGTTTCAGCAATGCGTTTCAAAGAGTCTTCAACATTTTCTTCTTCAAATCTCCCTCCTTTTATAGATAAAAATAGAGCTGTTGGAGATTTGCTGGAAATCAGGAATTTAGCCGTTGCAATTGGACTAGGTTGCTGCAAATGTGTGCTGCACTTTTTTCTGTCAGAACAGGGCAGGTGCCATATTTGAATTGGCCCACCTTTAATTCTGGAGAATGTTTGGGTCAGGGAGACAACTGTTCCATTGAGTTGTTCTGACACCTCCAGGCATTAAATGCGCACAGTACTGGTTGCTTTTCCATGCCATATCAGCTTCAGAAGCTTCTCACTGAACAGTGATCAGAAGCTCTCTTTGTACGGATCAGAAGCTGACTTAGTTGTACGGATCAGAGGCTGGTCTTCAGATGCTGACTTTTCGTTGACTTCATCAGAAGCACCCAGTCATCAGAAGCTGCACTTCAGGACCACTTCAGAGGCTTCACTTCAGGAGCACTTCTTCAGTACCAGTTTCCCTTATAGCTTTGCAACCATGCTTTTTGGCTTTCCTTCTTGCTCTTTAGCTTGTTCTTCATAACCATTATAAATCAATACTTATTTAAGCATGTGGTTCTGAAACACTTGAACAAAGCATTAGCAAATAACCAATTTTCTCTTTGATACTTTGTTATCATCAAAACCATAAAGAGAGATATGTTTACACATAAATGTTTCAACAATCTCCCCCTTATTTTATGAGAGACTTGTTAAACACATTTTGTTCCAACACAAACCTCAGCACTTCTGGTATACATCTTCTTGTAGTTATCATCTAGTTCATCATATGAGGTTTTAGCAGCTTCAGACACATATGAGGCTTCAGACTCTGAGTCAGACTCTGAAAAGGTCTCAGACTCTAAAACAGCTTCCTTCTTCAAGATAGCTCCTGACCTCACAACTAGACCAGTATCACACATATCAGATTCACTAACATCATCATCTTCAGAACCATCATCAGACCATGTAACAGCTAGGCTCTTCTTCTGCTTCTTAAGAAAGTAGGACATTCAGATTTGATATGCCCATAGCCCTCACACTCATAGCACTGCACACCTTTGGCTTGGTTGCTTTTCTCCTCAGACTTGGTCTTCTTCTCATCAGTTTGTTGCTTCTTGTTATTGAATCTGAAGTTCTGACCTTTGGCTTTGGCTTTTCTGTTAACATTCTTCAGAATCTTGTTGAATTGTTTTCCCAGCAACACAAGAGCTTCTGATAAGTCATCCTCTTCAGACTCTTGTTGATCATCAGCTTCAGAATTTACACTAAAAGCTACACCTTTTCCTTTCTTCTCAGTCTTTTACAAAAGGCAGTTTCAAAATTGAGTAGTGACCCAATCAGCTCCTCAACCTTCATAGCAGAAATATCATGAGCCTCCTCAATTGCAGTGACCTTCATATCAAACCTTCTGGGCAGGGACCTGAGGATTTTTCTGACTAACTTCTCATCAGACATCTTTTCACCAAGAGAGTCAAAGGAATTGGCCATATCCAGCACATTCATGTAAAAATCCTGAATGGATTCATCCTCCTTCATCTTCAGGTTCTCAAACTTGGTGGTCAGCAACTGTAATCTGGACATCTTCACCTTAGAAGTTCCTTCATGAGTTGTCTTTAAGATTTCCCAGGCCTCCTTTGCAACAGTGCATTGTTTGATAAGTCTGAACATGTTCTGATCAACACCATTAAAAATAGCATTCAAAGCTTTTGAATTTCCCAGTGACAGATCATCTTCAGCTTTGGTCCATTCCTCCTCAGGCTTCAGAACCTTGTTACCATCTTTGTCTGTATACACAGGATGATCCCAGCCTTTAATCACAGCTTTCCAAGTCCTGCTGTCAATAGATTTTAAGAAGGCACACATCCTAGACTTCCAATACTCATAGTTTGTGCCATCTAATAGGGGTGGTCTATTGACATAGCCTCCTTCTCTATCCATGCTTGCCAGATATTAAGACCTCTGGATCTCACCCAAAATACAGGCAGGGTGCCTGCTCTGATGCCAATTGAAATTCTGGCCAGGCAAAACTAAGAGAATACCAGGTTCTGAACCAGACAGGTTCTGAACAATATGCAGGGCACAATAGATCGCAAAACAGAGCACAAGTAAACACAATACAAGAGCAGCAAAATAAAGTGCAGGAAAGTAAAAAGGCACAGAAGTTTGTTAACCCAGTTCGGAGTAAACACCTCCTACTCTGGGGGATACCAATCCAGGAAGGAAATCCACTATTGGATTTAATCCTTAAGACTCAGACACTGACTCCCAGTTCTTATCCCAAGCAATTAACCTCCACCTAGTAAGACTTCTACCCAACTCTGAGTAATAGAATCCACTATCTTCCTATTCAAGTAACTAAACCCAGTTACTGAAACCCTTAATCAAGAACACTCTGTTTTTCAGAAAACTTAAAAACACAAAGACTTCATTCGTACCTAAAGGCTTAGAATGAATTACAACTCTATAAAACTCTAAACCAACTCAAAACATATGAGTGGTGCACAAAACAAAGCTAACAAGCTTAAAACTAACACAGAGTCTTTTTCTGAATTAAAACTCTCTAAAATCGTAAGTCTTCAATAGCAAAGCTCCTCCTTTTATAATCATTCAGCAAGCCTCTTTAATTATGCTCCAAATCTTCTGAATTGATTTGTTACTGGAATAAGATTGTTCCAATAAAGTAACAAATAAAACTGCATTCAATCTTTGAAAGATTTAAACAGAAAATACGAAATTTTCATAATTTTGAACCAAATCTTCAAAGATATCTTCTCAATTAACCCAGCATTCTAGAAGCAATTATACAACCATAATTCCTTGCCTAAATCTCCAAGATACGTGCAAAAAACAATCCAGCAAACCCAGCTTCTGATGTGGTCAATAGAAGTCAACGCTGGCTTCAGAACCTGAAACTGCTTCTGAAGTGCTACAGTGCTTCTGATGAGCATTTCAGCTTCTGATGTAGATTTCAGCTTCTGAATGGCTTCAAATGAGAAAACTTGTCACTGAAGAAATGTTCATTATAAGGAAAAGCTTCTATTCCATACTTTGGTTTTGCCAAACAATGTAGCCAACACCAACAGACTCAACAGTCAGTATAGAAAATATTTATGCTACGGCAAGAAAACGAGAATAAGTTGTGACAAGAACGATGGGAGATTGGCAAACTCCCAGTATGAAGAATGATTCCTAAGTTATTAAGATAAATGACGTTGTAGACCAATTGAAGGGGAGCAGGAATAATCTGTAAGAATTCCGCAAATCTTTGAGATATTCATAGTGAAGGTAATGATTGCGATTGTGATAAATAGCACATCGTGATATCAGGAAGAAAGGAGCGGTGTTAGAGGTGAAACTCCTGCTTGTACTTGGAATAATAATGAAGTTGGAATAATCTTTGTTTTGCATGTGCGTGCACAATATCAGATGTTTTCGGACTAAGAATGATTCTGAATGGAAGAGTATGACATAGATCTGCGAGTAAGATGTCGTCGTATGAGACGTAAGGTAAAAGTAATAATTCAGAAGAAATGAATGCAGTGCAATGAACACCTGAAGAGTGAAAATATTCAAGGAGGGTAAGATTATCCAGTAAAATATTTGAGGTTTAGTAACCTTAAGTTGGAATTGTAAGAGGTGAGCCGAACAAGGAACATAGTCAAGTGAATTGGATAAGATGGTTCAGACAACCACATATCATATTTCGTAAGAGTTACGTAATAAACGTCAAGCCTTTCAGTCAAAGCAGAGAACTGGCTAATAGGGAACTAAGTATTAAGAATCTCTTAATATGTGATTTCAAGAGGAATCTAAATTTCGAGGACGAAATTTCCTTAAGGGGGGTAGATTGTAATATCCCTCTTAGATGTAACGGTTGACAGCGTAGAAATTTATTAAGCAAGCATGGCAATTATGCAATTTTGTGGCAATGGCAATTATGTAAATTATTTGAAATGGGAGGATGTGTTATAAATAGGAAAACAAGATATTTTCCAATTCATTTTCCCCATTCTCTCTACTCATCTCCCACGCCATCCTCTCCTCCTCCTCACCTCAATCTTCACTTAATCATTCATCCACATGACCAATTCATGAGCAAGCACCAACTTTGGGAACTTTTGAACCTTTGGGAGTCAAGGAAACAAGAAAAAAGGAAAGGGATTGGAAGCTAGGGTTTGAGGAAAGTTTGGCAAGCAAGCAATCAAGCATTGATTAAGATTCAGGTGAGCTCATCTTGGGTTTTAGAACCCTCCTAGTGTGAGTTTATGTGTTTTTCATCATAGGAAAAGTTATAGAATTTTACCCTAGAATCCTTGCTTGCTAAATCCTTGCTCATATATGTTTAAATTGTTATTTTGTGATGGAAAATCATCCCTAGCATGATTAGGAAGCTTGGGTATCTTTGAATGGGCAAAAATGGTGGAAAAACACATTGTTATACATGACTTGTACTGTCATGGTCGCTACAGCGACCAGCCGTCGCTTGTAGCGACCAGACAGGGTTTTTCCCTGCCTTCTGTCGCTTGTAGCGACCAACCCGTCGCTTGTAGCGACCAAGCCAGAACAGCACAACATAGTTGAGCTGTTCTGGGGGTTCTGGTGCGCGCGGGCAAGGCTTTTGCAAATGTTTCCTCCTAATACATTCTAAAAACATTAACCACCATTTTTGGTTCATTCTAAAGGCTTCCAATGGTTGAGAAATCATGTGAGCAAAGATTACGCAAGGCTTGGAAATTCATGAACTAAGGTTATATGTTTAAGTAAGCCCTAAGTATGACTTATGAGAACGATAAGTCAAGAACCTTTATAGGTTAAAGAGATTTAGAATAGTACTCATCATGTACTAAGCACAAGAATGATTTTAAGTTCAGAGTTAAGAACCTTTTCATAGGTTAAGTAATTAAGAATGAATTATTCAAGAATGCATCAGATATGCATAAGTTAAAGTTATAAGATATATATATATATATATATAGACAAAGAATAAGAACAAAGTAATTATAAGATGGACTCGATGTGTCTCTTGTATGCTCGCTAGTTAGTATACAAGAGGTTCCTGTGAAGTTACCGCCTTAAATGGCAGCCGGAACGGTGAAGTTACCGCTCGTGAGGGCAGCTGCACATCCAAGTCTATAAAGTTAATGTGTCTCCTGTCTGCTCGTTAGTTAGTATACAGAGGGTCCCCATGAAGTTACCGCCTTAAATGGCAGCTGGGACGGTGAAGTTACCGCTCGCGAGGGCAGCCACACAAAAGATAAGAGGAGTCCGGTGTTAGCCTGATATGATAGGAATTTTCACCGGTTAGAAGGGAGATGTACTTCGGGGTTACTCCACCCGGATGCACTCCGTAAAATGAACTCAGATAATATTGTTTGTTCAACGCTGATTTACTAACTTTATAATTAAGAATGATTGTATATTAATACTTATGAATTATTATGAGAATATGATGATTAGACAGCAGAGAAAGAAAGTGATCCTAGGATGTCCCCAGATCACTAAGTAATGAGTTTAAGTTAAAGATGAGATTATGATAAGTATGAGATAAGATGTGAGACAAATAGCGATCCTAGGTTTCCCTTGATCGCGGAATAGGTAGAGAATGACGGCGATCGTAGGAATCCCCAAGATTTGCCAAGAGTAGGCACGGCGACCCTAGGTTTCCCCCGTGGTTGCCAACAGTAGGTTGGGCTGGAGCTCACTGAGACATTATGTCTCATCCCAATCCTTCTGGTGCAGGTTTTCAGGTGATCAAGAGATGTTCATGATGATATTCTCCAAGAAGACGCTGGATGGAGTGCGGTTGCTCGATGAGGACAAGCTCAGGAGGTTTTCAGATTATGTATATATGTATATGAAAGTGTAATTTATGATATTTGGATAACTGTATTAACGAGCCAACTTGTACTCATCCAGATGTATGTATTATTATTATTATTGAAAATTTTAATGTATCCGGTATCAGACTAATACACATGCTAAATATTCTAGATAATTTAGTATGGGTGTTACAGTTTGTAACTTAGAAAGATGGATCAAGTACACAGTAGCAGTCAAGGTGATGTTGAAGGAAGTCATGGAGTTGCTGGCCAAGGAATTGGTTTGTTTTTATGTCCCCACTGTTTGATTTTGAATATGCAAGTGAGAAGTATTAAGTTTTGATTGTCTCTCTTTTTGCTTCTGACATGTTTTGATTAAGTTCTATGAGTGATGAGTAATGAATAATGCTTTTTCTAAAAAAAATAATGAGTATCTATGTAAGTGATAAACATGTTTTTGTTGTTTATAAACATGCCTCCAAAGAAAAAACAGTGTATATGTTTCTATGAGTAATGAGTAATGAATAATGCTTTTTCTAAAAAATAGAGTATCTAAACAAGTGATAAACATGCTTTTGTTGTTTATAAACATGCTTCTAAATAAAATAGTTTATATGTTTCAATGCATAGCTTAAGAATATGATTCTGTTATGATCTAATTATTTTTTCTCTATAATGAAGTTTGTGTTATATTTGTGTTTTTTCTCTAATCCTGCCTTAAGAATATGATTATGTTATAATCTTGCCTTAAGTTATATTTGTGTCATGATCTAAGTGTTTTTTCCTCCTCCATCTCTTTTGTTATGATCTAAGTGTTTTTTCGTAATCTTGTTTCTGAATATGTATGCTTCGTATGTGTGCTGAATATGATTATGGTGCAACTGCAATTGTTGAAACTGGAGCAGCTGCTACCCTCTTGCCAAATGATTCTTGTAGGAAGGCAATTGCTAGATTTGTTATCCTTTCTAAGCTACCCTTTGGAGTAGTTTA
This sequence comes from Medicago ruthenica, assembly GCA_018208015.1. Classification (NCBI taxonomy): domain Eukaryota; kingdom Viridiplantae; phylum Streptophyta; class Magnoliopsida; order Fabales; family Fabaceae; genus Medicago; species Medicago ruthenica. The sequence goes on from CM031374.1 coordinate 39,927,152, forward strand.
GTTTGACAGCTTCAAGCGCTTATGTAAGTATTTGCAGCCCCATTTGAATATCCCGACTAGAAGGACTGTGGCTAGGGATTGTTTTAGGATGTATCAAGATGAAAAATTGAAGCTCAAAGCTTATTTTAAATCTGACTGTAGTAGGCTAACACTTACTCCTGAAGTATGGACTTCTATTCAAAACTTTAGCTACATTTCCCTAACTGCCCACTTCATTGATAATGAATTGAAATACCAAAAAAGGCTCCTTAGCTTTAGTTTGGTTCCAAACCGCACAAGTGACACAATAGGTTGGAAAGTTGAAGAGTCATTGAGGGATTGGGGTCTTAGGAATGTGTCTGCAGTCACCATTGACAATGCATCATCCAATGATGTGGCTGCAATGGTTAGAGATATTTTGGCCATTCCAACTACAACATCTTCAGAAAGCATTTTCAGCAAGAGAGTTAGGATGTTAGACAGTTACAAAAGTTCCTTGAGTCCGAGAATTGCAGAAGCTTTGATATGCTCCCAAAATTTGTTGAAGCCAACATAAGAGTTTGAGGTTAACGAGGGTGTTGTTCCAGGTGCTTTAAATTTCTTTCTCTATCATTGTTTATTTATTATTGTTGTTGATTGGTATTTAATATTTTTTTGTTTTGATTTGATAACAAAAGTTAATCAAGGATCGACCATTTGGTGTTGGGAAGCAGCTGTAGGGTTTGTGCCAACAACTCAATCACAACCATCTGGTTGTGATTGAGTAAAATTATAATTTTGTTTTGTAAGTAGATTACAACTTACTCTTATGTCTTTTAAATTTTAGTATGGTTGATTATTATCTCCTAATTCTGTTGTAATGAATTCACATGCAGTTTGAATCCTTTTTTGGAGTCACGTATGACTCGTACTACACAACACGTGCCTCTCTTTATTTTTGGTTCATATTGAAATGAATTCTAATTGCTTGCTTGGCTCCATGGTGAATCTGGACTATTTGTAAGGTCCTTTCTGCTGGTTGCTTGGCTGTACAGTGTATGTTGTTTTCCCTTATCTAGCATGTTGCATAAAAAGTTGTTTGATCATGTAGTTTAGAATTGGTGATGAGTATTTTTTTTATGTTAGGTGCTTGCAATGGGAAATATTGAGGAATAAAAATTTAGCAAAAGCTGAAAAGGTCTTCTTTTTATGAAAAAATGGTGAGCTCTATTGCTAGTTGCTAGGTGCAATTCTGATTTGTATATAAAAAGCTTAATTTTTTTGTTTTTTTATTTATCCAGACGCAACTTCAAGTTTCACCATGTTGAAGCATCAGCAAGCTGCAAATATCATTTTAATATTTGAATGTTTAAGTTTAATATTTGGATGGCTGTAATTTAATACTTAATACTTGTGACACAATACTTGTTGGCTGTGTTGTGGTAGTTTGTGATGTGCTTTGAACTGATGCAAGCATATTACAATAGTATTAATGGCCTCGGACCCAAAATGGTGTTCTAAAATTATTAATGGCCTTAAATTAGTGACATCAGTTTTATATTGGAATTTACTTTTATTTTAGCTTGTGATTTTTTATTAGCCCTCAAACGAATATGAATGGGCTTAAAATTAATCACAACTTAGGCCAAATTTTCGAATTACTAAGAATCTAAACCATAATTTATTTGTTCAGTGATATCTTAAAAAAATTATTGGGATTTTGAATTAACCGATTGAACCCACCCGATTATCCACCTAAACCCATTAAACCGAAACCGACTAAACCGATCCTTAATTTGGGCGGAATTGGATGTAGGTTTTGGAACCGTGGGTTAGTTTGGTTTCAGATTTTGGGACCGATTTCTGACCGAAATCGACCGATGTCCACCCCTACTTTGAGAGAGCTAAAGATTACAATCAAAAAGAGTACGGTATGTACAAATGTTTTTCTATGCCTACACATATCAAAGAGCTCAACACAAAAATATTCATCTTAAAAATAATGCATCCAACTTTTTTTAAAAGATGTATTAAACTTTTTAAAAGTTAAATATTGTATTTTTAACGTAAAACTTATATTTCTGGAATGTGTAGCATGTGCCTTACTTACACAAATTAACAAGACTTTTATTTTGAGAGGATGTTACGAGACTTTTTTTTTTTTTTTTGTGTCAAGTCCTTTTTTATATAAGAGTATGCAAACAAGTCAAATATTCTACTGCTACAAACAAAAAGAGTACGCAACAATTCAAATATTTACACTCTTTCAGAAAAAAAAAATTATGAATTAATTTTTCTCTTAAAAAATTTAAAATATCATTATTTGACTGAAAATAGCACTTACGTATCACCGCTGTATATAAGAGAAGGAAAACGTACGGTATGTGTTATGATTAGATATGTACATCCATCCTTTGACTTTTTTATTTAGTATACTTCCCCAACTCAACCATAAACAAATATATTTTTCATCCGTTTTAAAATATATGTCGAAGTCAAGCATTTCACACATGCTAATACATAATTTTAACCATTGATATATTTAATTATATATAGTAAAAAATTATAAAATTTTTATATTTTGAAAATAATTATCGAGACAAATTGAATGACATCTTATATGATAACGTTGTATTTATATTTTTTTTGAAAGAACGTTGTATTTATATATAAGTTAAAAAATATGGTCAAAATAAGTTATATGAATAGTACAAATGTGACATGTATTTTAAAACAGATGAAATATTAAATATGATAGTTAATCGTGAGATTGAAACTAACATAAAATACTCGTCTCTTACAACTTGCCGAACAAAGATTAAAATCCTAATTGAAAGAGGTATTTATATGTAGTGTTTAATATAAGTGAGGCAATATTGTATAATTTTTTTGTGTCTTACTCCCTCCGTCTTAAAATATAAGAAAAAATTGGTCAACAAAAATTAATGTATTTGGTTCAAAATTTATACTAAATACATCAACTTATGTTTACCTATTTTTGCTTACATTTTGTAACGAAGGAAGTATTTGAGAAATACACATTACATACTTACAACAAGAGTTGATAAAAATAATAAAACAAATTGAATACACTTGAAGGGAATTGAATAACAATAATGTAAATGGAGCAAGAAAAGGATAATAGTTATACTGGGCTACTACGCTTTCAGCAACTATAACCTAATCCATCGAACATGCTTACAAATAACAAGTTTTTGGCACTTATCATCAATGCACCATGCAAATTTTCCATCATGTCACACTCAATTCTAATATTATAACCTAATAATTCATCAAGAAGAAAATGGTACTTCTTACCTTATCTATCATTTATATCTTCAATGACTGAGTCAGAAGGACCCACATCTTTGTCTCACGCTTCAAAACATTTATGCACTTCTATTGAATCAAGATTGCTTCCAACTTCACTTTCTATAAACCAAGATCGTTGTTTTAAAAAATATTCTTGATATCCAGCCCATTTAGAACCCATGGTGCACACCTGGAAGATTTGTTCCCTCCATATAGACGATGACATTTGTTGTGAATTTAACAATAAAGTAGGGTCAAATAACAATGGAAACCAAATTGAACAGTCCAAGCAAATAAACATTCAACCTAGATTATATGTGTATAGGAGATAAAATCAACCCGAAGACAATGATAAAAAGAGTAGAGGAATGACACTGTGATTGTTTACGTAGTTCAGCCCAAAATAGACATAGGTTTGCGGGAGAGAGCATCTCTCTAATTTAATATCAACACGTCTTTACAAGAGATAAAAAAAATTACATAATATTAGCCCCAAAAGTTCAAGAAGAACAAACCCTAATTTCTACATTTTCCCGTTCTCTCCACCTCGTTGATTTTAACTCAATCATATAATAGATATCATGATAAAACACTCAATGATTCATAACTTTCAAAGTGTTTATAATGTGTTTCAAAGTGTTTACAATGATTCATAACTTTCAAAGTGTTTACGGTGATTCCTTTCTCTAATGATTCATAACTTTCAAAGTGTTTACAAAGAGTTTCTCAACCCTACAACCTCATAATACAACACTCAACATAAGGACCCTAATCTTCCCTTTGTTGTGTCAAAAACCAATCTTCCCTTTGTTAAAAAGCGTTTCAGTAACTCCGTTTTATATAAAAACTGCCATGATTCAAATCAGCCTTATGTGGCTTTTTACCATGATTCGAATCCCAAGATATCATGAAAAATGTCAACGCGCGACTGTATTTCAAATAGAATTACCACCAATTAGAGAACTATGAGAAAAATAAAAATTAAGTGGTGGGAGGATAAGCACAACCGCATGCATACACTTCATCTTAAGTTGTAAAACTTTGAGAAAAATAAAAATTAGATGGTGGGTGGATAAGTAAAGCTTTGCATTGTCAACGTGGGCCCTTCATCTTAAGTTTTAAATGACCAATTTCCACTTGTGTAAGTTGTGTTGATTAATTTGTCAAAAAAAAGTTGTGCTTATTTTTTTTTACCAAAGCAAACTTAACTGATGTCATTAATTAAAGTCTAAATAGGTTTCTTTGAGTTTTTTTTACCTTTTAAATAGGTTCTTTTAAGTTTTTTTAAGTTTCAAATAGGTCATTTAAGTTGTTAATTTAATGCATCTTTTTGAAGTTTTTTACGTTTTTATGTTTCAAATCGGTCCTTAAAAGGGTAATAAAGGCCTATTTGATACTTAAAAAACTTAAAAGACTAATATGATATTTTTGTCAAATTTAAAAGACCAAAAGAGATATTTTACCTTAATTAAAATAGGTTCAATACATAAATGACATATCTCAAAAACTTGACGACTAAACCAAAAACAGACCGCTCTAACAATCGTATAAGCTGCTATGTTCGTTTGACATCTTACAAACTTCACCTCAAAATTGAGATATAAAGCTAACAAAGTCTTAACATTAAAAAAAGTTGTGCTGATTAAGACTACAAGTGTAATAGAGAGGTAACAACCCGTGCGGGGGTGACTCCAACTTTTGTCTTTCTCTCTTGGCGGCAAATAGAAGTGTGAGGTTTGACACTTTTATTCAAAATAGTTTTTTTTTTTGGTTACTTTTATTCAAAATAGTTAAATTCAACTAAACTATTGTATGTTTTGAAAAAAATAAAGATGAAATAGTTAAACAGTTTTTTTTTTTTTTAGAAGTAACATGACAAGTTGATGAAATATATAAATCGGCGGTACTAAATTGACAAATAAATTGATTGTGGAAAATGATTAACTATGATTTGAAAATGTTTGAGAGAAAATGATTAACTATTTATTTTTTGTTTTTTAATTTTAAATTGGATATCATATGCTCGCAACTGAACAGACTAATCCTTCAAAAAAATTAGAGTCCCAATGAGCCTTTAACTCTCACTAAGAGACTTGTGCCATTTCATTTAAGCGTTCTTAAGTTATTTATTTTGGGTTTATTTGTTACAAATTATGATAAAATTGATTTTAATATAACATAATTTCAAGATTATATTTTTAAGATTTTTCAGAACATCATAGATCATTATGTGTTTGTTTATGTTCATAAAAGTTCATTTTGTATTTGACTATATCTCCAATTAAAAATATTTCGCAAGTTGATCAACACTACTTTTTATTTTTAGCATAAAAATGATTCTTTTTTAAAAATCTTACACAAACATAATTAAAAATGATTCATTAATTAAAAAAGTGATTTTATTATAGCCAAATAATCTTAAACAAATGTATTCATAGGGTCTTCTTGTTAGAACTTAAAAAAAAAACATTTTTCAGATAATATCTTTTGTTGGAACTTTAGTTTGTTTGCTACAACTTTAAAGTAAAAAATATGAGAATCTCAAAATGTGTAAAAATTGTTCAAATTAAAAACCGGTTTTAAGTAGTTTCTTTGGAAAATTATTTTTGATAGATGGATGTTATTAAAAATTCATTATCAATAAGGTGAACAAACACAAAGTATGACTACTTTTTAAAAAATATATAAATTATAAAATATAAAAAAAAACAAAAAATTCAGAGGGTTGAGTAGCTCAACCGGTTTGAGCTAAGTAGATTACAGGAGTTGGAGAGTTAAAAGTCGGGAATTTAAGTTATGACAAAGAGAAAAATAACATAACATACTAACATTTGTCATTCAAAAAAATCATCATCTTTTTTATATATTTAGTGACAATCTCGTTGATGTGGACCGCATATTCAGTGACAATCTTGTTGGTGTGGACTGCATATTCAGTGGGTGGTGCAACCAACTATTTGTTAAGACCAATAGTCGGTTGCGGAGGGGTTGTGTTTGGGTTCCTTTGAGCATGGTTCGGGGTTTATTTTTGGTCTATGTGTCTTTGTTCTTGGGGTAGTATGCTTGGTCCATCCCTCCTTGGGATGACTTCTTTTTAGAGGGTTTCTAGCCTATTGGTGTCGTTGGGTTGTTAGCTCTCACCATTCTCCGGATGTTTCTGGGTGTTTTTGTTTTTCTTTATTTCTTGTCATCTCTTGCTAGGGGTGCTTGGTACTTTTGGTACTTTAACGTCATTGTACTCTTGACTCTTATTTCTTTTATTTTATATACAGATATTTTGCCATCCAAAAAATATATATACACCAAAGACTACGCATTCTGAATGTATATATATTAAATGTGATTTCCTATTATACATCTGGCAATTCAATATATACAGATACATTTGATCTTTAAATTAATAGATAAATTGATTTTTTTGAATTTTTTTTCCTTTTTTTAATGGAAAAACTATTTTCTATCATTTTAAAAAAGAACTAGATATGATTTATTGAAATTGTCAGCAGTATAAAATTAATTTTTTATTTTTTTTTGGGTCAAGTTTTCTGAATTTTAAATTTTTTTTGTCAAGGTTTTCAAATTTTTTTATTGATAATAATTAATATTGAATATTTTTTACATTAAAATAAAAATAATTAATACGATGTTATAAACAAGAAATGATGTTTTTTTTCATGAAATAATATTTTCTAAATTTAAAGTCATCAAACAAATTTTTAAATTGAAAAATGCTTATTAATTCATTGATTTAAGAAACAAATGCATTAAAACTTTTAAGTTAGTAGAGACATTGTAATATGTAGGAGTTGAAGCTCTAACTTAAATTGCCCACTTATTTATCCGAGTGAATTCCTTAACCACTAAAAAAAGTGAATGAAATGAGGTAACGGTCTAACAAAATATTGCCACAAACGACGAAATGTCTCACTCATTGATATATTGAAGGCTGATATATGCAGAATACGACATGAGACAAATCACAATCACATAACTACCACGAAAATTTGTGTATGTTAAAGGCAAATTTCAATAGTTGTTACGTAAATTTTAAGACTTTAAATAAGACATAAAACGCAAGCATGTTTTACCGGAAATATTAAATAATTATGCATATTGATTTAAAACATCCAACAATATGACCAAAACAAAGAACCTCGAAGGAAAAATAAAAATCAACGAATTGAGCTTCAATAAAAATCAGCAACGTTTTAGGAGATTTACACTTTTTATATTACAACTACAAGGCTATTCATTTTGCAGAGAGCTTTTGTTGACCAATTCATGGGAGTATACTTAATTTGTAAGGAGCTTACGCTGATCATATCTATCCAATTATCCAATTGATAAGCGACCTAGAACTAGAGAGTTCAGCATTATATATTTTTATAAACTTTTTTTATCAAGTTGTTGATAACGGAGTAATTTAAAGAATAGAGATAATAATGATAGTGATGCGAAAATTGATCCAAAAGAACTTGAAATCAGCACACGTGACAAAGAAGCTAGTGGCGTGGGGTCTTTTGCTAATCATCATCAAGGACTGAGTTTAATTACTTGGTTATTTTAACCATTTAATTATTTCTGGTGCAGTCATTTTAATTACCAAGTTTGACAAATAAATCAGCCATTTAAATCCTATTCTGAGCAGTTACAAAGGAGCATTCAAGAGACAAATTCCAGCCTTAATTTCGCCCAACCACTCATTGGAACAGGAGTTACATAGCTGATGGAATAATGTCATTTTATTATTAGTATAATTGCCTTTTATGATGTATTTTATTACCAGTTTTGCATTGTAATTTTCGGCTATATATGCCATGCTTGCTGAACATTGTAACACAGAATATTAAGCAATATAACAATTCAGTTTGCCCAGAAATTGTGTCTACATTTTCGAATGGTTATTAGCAAGTGACGTCTTGATAATAATCCGATTAGCTCAATTGGTGTTGAGTGCTAATCTCTTTGTTAAACTATTGGTGTAGTCTAACATTGCCTATCCTTGCTGTTTCGATTAAATTCGAAAACTATCAAAAAAATACTTAACAGAATTCAACTAATAAGGGTGGTACCTAGTATCTTCGTTATTGGTTGTTTGCTTCCGCTACATTACAAATTAAAGTATACAAATTCGTATCATTTGTGGTATCAGAGCTTCGGTTCTGAATCCTTGTTACGTGACAATGGTGGATTACAACAGTGATGATTTCATGGACAGATTGCGTGAAGCCTTAAGGAGCGCCAATCTGGGAGATGATCAACGATGGAGGGCTAGAAGGAATGAACCACGCCCAAACGTGGATGAATTCAAAATCACCGAGCTACCTGAATTCAATGGCAGTGCAGACCCGGAGGTTTATTTGGAGTGGGAGCGCAAGATCGATAGAATGTTTGACTTCAAGGATCTTGATGATGAGAAGCGCTGTAAGTATGCTATTCTGAAACTTAGCAAAAGTGCATCGTTGTGGTATGAGGGCTTGAAGGCTCGAAGAACACGAGATGGGAAGGAGAAAATCAGTTCTTGGGAGTCCTTGAAAAGAAAGTTGCGCAAAAGGTATGTGCCATCGAACCACCGATTGAACTTGTACAAAAAGATTTCAGATTTAGTACAAGGAAAAATGAGTGTTACTGAGTACATTGATGAATTCGAAAACCTATGTTTAATGGGTGAATTGGAGGAAAATGAAGAGCAAAAAATGAGTCGTTTTCTTCGTGGTCTGAATAAGAACATAGCATTTGCTGTTGAGCTATGTAATTATTCTGACTTCAACACTTTGTGCACCTTGTGTTTAAAAATTGAAAATCAAAATAAGAGCAGGTATAATGCTGGTGGTTCAAGTGGTTGGTCCAAGGGAGGTGTGTCCGGTAGCGCAGCTGCAGCCCCTAGCACTAAGCCAAATGTGACGCAACCAAAACAGGTGGAGCCTACTCCTAAGCAATCTGGTGGTGCATCCAAAGAGACTAGCCTGTCAACGGTTAGGTGTTATAAGTGTCAAGGCTTTGGACACTTTGCTAGAGCTTGTCCTAATCAAAGAGTTGTGACCCTCAGAGAAGCGATTAGCATGCGTGATGAGTTGATTAGGGAAGAGGAAGAATCTGGTGGCAATGTTGACGTGGAGGGACTTGAAATTGTCGAAGATGACGACGATGAGGTAGAAGAATATGGACCTCCCATCTATGATACTTTGGTGCTCAGAACTTTACAGGCCAAAACCGCACCCTTGGAGGGGGATCAAAGGAATCAAATCTTCTATACCAAGTGTCAAGTGAAGGATAAATGGTGTAGTGTCATTGTGGATGGAGGTAGTTGTACCAATGCGGCTTCAACTGAAATGGTGTCTAAGTTAGGATTACTTACAACAAAACATCCTAAACCTTATACACTACATTGGTTGGACAATGGGAGTAATATAAAAGTTACAAGACAGACTAATGTGGGGTTAACCATGGGGTCTTATGTTGATGAGGTCTTGTGTGATGTTGTGCCTATGGATGCGAGTCATATACTTCTGGGACGTCCTTGGCAATTTGATAGAGATGTGACGCATAGAGGAAGATCAAATGAGTATGAATTGAACTACAAGGGCAAGAAGATGGTGCTGAAACCTATGGCATCAAGTGAAGTTCGTTCCATGACTACACAAAGAGGTAAACAGCCTAGTCTCACTATGTTTGCTACTGAAAATGAAGTGAAAAATGCTATTGATAATGGCGAACTAGTTTACCTGTTGATTGCAAAGAGTACTAAACAGGATGATATCGAAACCCCTCTTAAACAACAATTGGAGGCTGTTTTGGGTGAGTATGCAGATGTGTTTCCAATTGAATTACCAATTGGTTTGCCACCTATTCGTGGGATTGAGCATCAAATTGATCTAATTCCCGGAGCTCCATTACCAAACAAAGCTGCCTATAGGTGTAATCCGGAGGAGACAAAAGAGTTGCAACGACAAATTGAAGAACTGATCAGCATGGGTTATGTGCGTGAATCAATGAGTCCTTGTGCTGTTCCAACGTTGCTGGTTCCTAAGAAGGATGGTTCTTGGAGAATGTGTATTGATAGTAGGGCAGTGAACAACATAACCATCAAATATCGTTTTCCCATTCCAAGGTTAGATGATATGCTTGATGAGTTACATGGGTCGGTTATCTTCTCAAAAATTGATCTAAGGAGTGGATATCACCAAATCAGAATGCGTGAAGGTGATGAATGGAAGACGGCGTTCAAGACCAAACACGGTCTATATGAATGGATGGTTATGCCGTTTGGACTCACAAATGCACCTAGCACCTTCATGAGGCTCATGAATGAAGTACTCAAGCCTTTTTTGGGCAGGTTTGTTGTTGTTTACCTTGACGATATTTTGGTGTATAGCAGGTCTAGTGAGGAGCATTTCACTCATTTAAAGCAAATCTTTGAGACCCTAAGAGCACAAAAACTCTATGGGAAGAAGGAGAAGTGTGACTTCTTGGTGGAAAGTGTGGTGTTTCTTGGATACGTTGTGTCTAAAGATGGAGTATCGGTTGATCCAACAAAGGTGGATGCTATCAAAACATGGCCGAGTCCTACAACAGTTTCGGAGGTGAGATCTTTCCATGGTCTTGCATCATTTTATCGACGCTTTATCCAGAATTTTAGCACTATAACAAGCCCTATTACTGAATGTTTGAAGAAGGGTGCGTTTGTGTGGAATGAGCAAGCACAAAAGGCTTTTGAATTAATTAAATTAAAGCTTTGTGAAGCTCCTGTTTTAGCTTTGCCCGATTTCACTCAACCATTTGAGGTCGAATGTGATGCTAGTGGGGTTGGCATTGGAGCTGTTTTGATACAAAACAAAAGGCCTATAGCATATTTTTCAGAGAAACTTGGAGGAGCTCGATTGAACTACTGCACCTATGACAAGGAGTTCTATGCCATTGTAAGAGCTCTTGATCATTGGAGTCATTATTTGCGTTCTAACCACTTTGTGTTGCATTCAGATCACGAGTCTCTAAAGTATATCAACGGACAACAAAAGTTGAGTCCAAGGCATGCTAAATGGGTTGAATTTCTTCAATCTTTTAATTTCTCTTCAAAGTACAAAGATGGTAAGAGTAACGTGGTGGCTGATGCCCTTTCAAGGAGGTATGCTTTGATTTCAATTCTCGAAACTCGCTTACTTGGTTTTGAGACTTTGAAAGACTATTATAAAGATGATGTAGACTTTGGTGAAATATACTCTAACTGTGAAAATGGAGCATTTGGAAAGTATATAATGCAGGATGGATTTTTGTTCAAAGAAAATCGTCTTTGCATTCCAAGGCATGCAATTCGTGAATTACTAGTTCGTGAGGCTCATGGTGGAGGTTTGGCTGGTCACTTTGGCATTACAAAGACCCTGGAGATTTTAAAAGAACATTTTCATTGGCCAAAGATGTTAGGAGATGTGCAAAAGGTCATTAGCAAGTGTGTCACTTGTCATATGGCGAAGAGTTCTTTCAAACCAGGAGCATATACTCCATTACCAACACCTAATGGTCCCTGGATGGACGTGAGCATGGATTTCATTGTGGCTTTGCCCCGCACACAGCGAGGTAAGGATGCAATTATGGTTGTTGTTGATAGGTTTTCAAAGATGGCACACTTTGTAGCTTGTCACAAAACAGATGATGCTAGTAACGTTGCTGATTTGTACTTTCGTGAGATTGTGCGCTTGCATGGAGTTCCTAAAACTATTGTTTCCGATCGTGATTCAAAGTTTTTGAGTTATTTCTGGAATACATTATGGAGGAAATTGGGTACTAAGTTGCTGTTCAGTACTTCCCATCACCCTCAAACCGATGGACAAACGGAGGTGACTAATAGAACTCTTGGTACCTTGCTGCGTGGTTTGGTTAGTAAAACTCAAAAGGATTGGGACTTGAAGTTAGCTCATGCCGAATTTGCATACAACCGGTCCCCTACATATGCTACTAATCATTCTCCTTTTGAAGTTGTTTATGGTGTGAATCCTTACTTGCCATTGGACCTGGTGGTTATGCCAAAGGAGGAACTAGTTCATCCAGATGCAAAGGCCAAACTCGAATCAATGATGAAACTACATGAGCAAGTGCGAGAAAGAATCAAGGCTGTAAATGAAGTCTACAAGCAAAGGTCTAAGACTCATAAGCCTAAGTTGTTCAACGAAGGTGATCTTGTGTGGGTCCATTTGAGAAAAGAGAGATTCCCAAGCAAAAGAAAGAATAAGCTCATGCCTAGGGCTGATGGTCCCTTCAAAGTTATATCAAAGATCAATGACAATGCATACAAGATTGATTTGCCCGGAGAATATGGAGTACATGCAACTTTCAATGTTGGAGATCTCTCACCATATTTGGATGATGATGGTATTCAAGAATTGAGGTCAATTCCTTTCAAAGGGGGAGGGGATGATGCGAAAATTGATCCAAAAGAACTTGAAATCAGCACACGTGACAAAGAAGCTAGTGGCGTGGGGTCTTTTGCTAATCATCATCAAGGACTGAGTTTAATTACTTGGTTATTTTAACCATTTAATTATTTCTGGTGCAGTCATTTTAATTACCAAGTTTGACAAATAAATCAGCCATTTAAATCCTATTCTGAGCAGTTACAAAGGAGCATTCAAGAGACAAATTCCAGCCTTAATTTCGCCCAACCACTCATTGGAACAGGAGTTACATAGCTGATGGAATAATGTCATTTTATTATTAGTATAATTGCCTTTTATGATGTATTTTATTACCAGTTTTGCATTGTAATTTTCGGCTATATATGCCATGCTTGCTGAACATTGTAACACAGAATATTAAGCAATATAACAAATTCAGTTTGCCCAGAAATTGTGTCTACATTTTCGAATGGTTATTAGCAAGTGACGTCTTGATAATAATCCGATTAGCTCAATTGGTGTTGAGTGCTAATCTCTTTGTTAAACTATTGGTGTAGTCTAACATTGCCTATCCTTGCTGTTTCGATTAAATTCGAAAAACTATCAAAAAATACTTAACAGAATTCAACTAATAAGGGTGGTACCTAGTATCTTCGTTATTGGTTGTTTGCTTCCGCTACATTACAAATTAAAGTATACAAATTCGTATCAGATAGCCGTTCAAAAAACAAAGAGATAACGATAATATATTTTCAGAATTATATTTAAATTCAGACATCTGGTTAAACTCAAACTACAACATTTTGACTCTAAGACAACGCCTATATTTTGGAAGGTAAAAAAACCGTTTTAATAGAGTCACATAGGCAACGCTTATCTGATTTTGTAGAGATAGGCTTCGAGAACCGTTCTTAAAAGAAATCTAATACTACGGATTTCTTAACCATGTTCCTGTTTGATATCAAAATTGTTGTGTATTGTTAAGACAACGCCTATGTTTGCTACGACAAGAAACCATTTTAGTATCCAACCGAAACGGATTTTTTGGTTTTTGCAACAATTTTTGACGTTGTCGTAGGATGAAAATGTTGTAACCATCAAATATGTTGCAAGACTCATTCCTTTGGGCCATTTCAATTGCACACGACGGCTAAGACTGGTTAAAATTCAACTGTTCCATTTATCAATGTGAATTATTTATTTTTGTAGGTATTGAAGTCTTTATGTATCTTGCAAACTTAATATATTCTGAGAATATTTATATATTTTGCCTTTTAAAAAATCTGTTCCATTTATCTAAAAAATATTCAACTGTTCCAGACAAAGAAGAGTACGCAATAAGTAAAATATTGTTATTTGGCAGAATATAGCACGTACGGTACGTATTCTAGTTGAAAACTATGTCACTCCAAGCGAAAGCCCCGGTTATTTGGTGCAACTTGCCCTATACCTTCTCACCTATTTGGCCAATCCATCCATTGACTTTTCATAGTATATTCCCTCCAAACTAAATTATAAGCAATGTTGTTTTTTCTTTAACAAACCAAACTCAACTCATATTATTAATTAAATATTATCGTTAATTAAATATTTTTTAATACGTGAAGTAATAAACTCAAAGACACAACAACTAGGTTAAGAAATGACTATTCTAGTTAGAGTACGAGCAACCATATACACGTCTGCTGCTTAATAAATCCAACCTCAAAATTTGAATATAAAGTCAAATACTTTTGAAATGGAAATCAAAAGACTAAAGTCAGACACTCCTACCGGAATGAAAACGAATTTCCTTCACGGGGACTTGCGAATCACTCTAAAAATCATGTTATTATGTCCAAAACCATTAACCCACTTGATTGCTACAAGCAACACATCTACCTCCCCTCTCAACAGTGGGCAATTCAACATTGCACCAACTAGTATAGTCCTTGATAAACAACCCACAATCACGCGCTCAAACAAAAGCATGTACTCGTAATCCCCACCTCTATATATGAAAGCCAACATCAACGTTCCACTTAGACCAATCGTGGATTGATTTTTCCTATAAAAACACAGTATTTTTCGATTGTCAGTAGGATGATTAGATCTTTGTAAATTATGACTCTTTTGTTCCTTCCAATCTTGGTAGATTGCACATATGAGTAGCACCAAGCTTCACTCGTTCCAAAGCCATGATTCCTACACAACCATAGCATCATGACCATTCAACTCTCGTGTTTCAGTCGAGAAAACAATAAACACATCTTGTATTGAATCAAAAGATTGCAGCCTCTAATACATAACATGCCCCAAACTCGCGACATCCCAGCTAGCCTTGCTAAGGTCATAATCAAAGAACACAGCTAGCCTACAGAGGGCTATGACCTAAAAGTTGGCAAGCCTGTCTCGACAAGGGTATCCCACAAAGGGATCTAACCTAAAAGTTAGCGACCCTTGTTTCGCTAAGTCAAACCCTTGAGGGATTTGAACGTAACAGTAAACCTTAAGAGGGCTCTGGACTTAAAGGCCAAATCAACCCATACGAAGGCTCTAGACTTTAATGACATTGAGCCTATAAATATTCTCTTATACATTAAAAAAAAGACATGGATCTCTATCAAAACCTTATTAATGGTTAAAAGACATTGTTATCACACGAGTTCTTGTGCCTAAGAGGCTCGTACCATTACATTATCAAAACAATTATTTTATATAATCAATAACAAACAATTAATGTGAGCCTCTGTGAACTGAACTCATTTGATATGGATATTACATTATATATCAGGGTCAGCCTAGGGAGGTGCAAACAGCTCAACCGAGCTGGGCCTCCCAAAGGCATGGGCCTAAAAAAAAATTTATGCCCAGTATCCCCCATAAAAAAATTCAATTATTCCTCATTTTCTATTGGCAAGCGTATTCTTTCTATTTCTTTCTTCTTCCTTCCTATTTTGTGCGTTCTTTCAATTCCTCTGCTTGTGCGTTCTTTCTTCTTTCTTCTTCGTTCGTTCTTTCTTCCACCAATACAGACACAATGCGTTCTTTCTTTCTTCTCTTCGTTCTTATTCTCTCAATTTCAACCAACAACCAACGCAGCGCCGTTCTTTCTTTCTGTTTCGGAACCGCTTTCCGCCGTTTAGGGCATACGGTGATACACTGATACGGGTTGAGATTCTTC
>CM031374.1:39943073-40177389 GCA_018208015.1 Medicago ruthenica
AACAAAATCAAGATGATACATATAAGAAACAAAGACACTGGAAAAAAAATCAAGCTAAGTAGTTGCTCCCAAGCACATAAGAGGATTTAGCCATTAAACATGATAATTAAAAGCGAAAGTTGTGTATTTCGCGCTTTCAACCCCCGAAACGTTAAAAGTTTGAATTTCTATAATAATTGAATCAATGTTTGTTCGTCATGCTTGAAAATACGTTTATTTCTTTCATTTCAAATATTTATAAGATTTTAAATAAAGGATCGTGATACGATTGAGTTGATTATCATTCAGTTACGATTCAATGCTCTATATTATAAGTCAATTTTTAAATAAATTTTTCAAAAACTTACTTGTAATTTTTGCATAATTTCTATGTATTATGTTAAACTATTGATTACACAATTCACAATTTTGTCGCAGTTTTGCAAAAACTCATTTAAAAAGTGATTTCATGAACTCTTACAAAAATAATTAGTGATATTTTAGTCTATGATCCTTACTTATCTTCCCCAAAAATACACACGTCTATTTTTGTTTAACATAACGACGTACTGAACCATTCCTTCAAAAAAAATGCACTAAGCCGTAGAAATTTCCTTAAATATATAAGTGTATATACTTTTAATCAATCAGATTTTTTTTTTGAAACAAATAATTGGAGATCTTAACAAGATAATAATTTTTGTCCCAGATATCAACAGGGGAGATCATTATTATTGTCTCTTCGAAGAAAAAAAAATAGTGATTCGTTCAACAAAAAATAGTAATTATGATCTCTTACAAGATACTAATATTTTTTTGGTTCAAACAAAAAGAGAATACCCTTTTTTTCAATAAAAAAAAGAGAATATCCTTTATTACCAAAAGTACAACATGATGATATATGCATGGCCAGTACGTCTAATTGCGGAGAGAGAAGGCGCGTCAACAGAATGAGGGGAGAGAGGATGGTTTTCAGGCGCGTCAGCAGAATGAGGGCACGCCTTCTCTCTCTCCCCACTCTCTCTCCCCGCTAAATTCACTTTGAGAGCATGCTCGCCGAACTGCACTAACCGTAACTTCTCCTCCAGCAAAATGAGGGGAGAGAGGATGGTTTTCAGGCGCGTGAGGTTCAAGTTATGAGGGAGGGTGGGACCTACGATGTTGTGGTGCAATCTGATGGGTTGGAGGTTTTGGCCCATGGGTATATGGAGCAGGTTGTAGGGCAGGAGGAAATTAATGGGCCTGGTTGCAATTTAAGATCCAATTTTAATGGGTTGGGCCAGGAATTTTCTAATATTTCTGAACCAACAGAAGTAGTGGCGACAGGTGTGGGGGGTGTAAGTAAGAAAATGTATTATAAGGGGAAAAAATTACAAAAAGGTGTGGGGGGTCTACTTTTATGAAGGTGTTTGGAGGTAATAAGAGAGGTAAGGGGAGTTTGTTGAAGCATGCACATACAAAAGGTCAAGGGGAGGTGGCGAGAGGAAGCTCGGGGGATGTAGTGGTAGGTGCGGGTGCGTTGGAAGAGGTTGAAGAATGTCGTTTGGAGGTGGTCTTGCCGGCTTGTCCGCTAACGCCGGCGTTGGGAATGCAATTTTTTATGGAAGAAATGGGGTCGGTTGTCCCGGATACACCTCTTCCCATTGCGATGAATGAGAAGTGAAAGGAATTAGATGCGGTGTGACTTTATGAATTAGAAAAAAGTGCGGGTGTTTCCTTTAAAATGGGGAGTGAGAGTGTGATAAAGAAACTTGTGGAGATGGAAGAAGTTGATGTCACAAAGAAGGAGATAGGGGAGAGAAAGGAAGGTAATCAATGATAGTTCTATCTTTTAATGTTAGAGGCTTGGGTGGTGTGTTGAAGCGGAAGAAGGTGAAGGAGTTGGTGTGTGAAAATAGGGTGGATTTTTTGGCAATCCAAGAAACTAAAATGGAGGTTATTTCAGAGAGGCTTTGTTATAGCCTATGGGGGGATGCAGATTGCGATTAAGTATTTCTCCCGTCGATCGGTAATAACGGTGGAATCCTTTCTATTTGGAGAAAATCGAATTCTAATTTAATTTTCTCTTTTGTGGGGGAGGGCTTTGTTGATGTGTGTATAGAGTGGGGAGTCCTTCGTAAAAGATGTGTTATGGTTAACGTATATTCAAAATGTGATTTGGTGTCAAAGAGGAGGATGTGGGATAGTATTATGATGTTGAGAAATGCTTTGGGGGAAGGTGGTTGGTGTCTTGTAGGGGATTTCAATTCAATTTGTGCGAGGGAGGAAAGAAGGGGGGTGAATATCCTTCCTACACCCGAACAAAGGTTAGGCATGAATCTCTTTAATACCTTTGTTGGTAATATGGAGGTTGATGATGTTAATCTTTTGGGGAAAAAGTATACTTGGTATCATCCTAATGGGAGAGCGATGAGTAGGCTTGATAGGGCGTTTATTTCATAGGAATGGAGAGATTATTGGGGAAGTGTGGTTCTTTGGGCGTTACCTAGAGATGTGTTCGACCATTGTCCGATTGTGCTTAGGACGGCGGGTCATGATTGGGGCCCAAAACCTTTTCGCTTTAATAATTTTTGGATTGATAACCGAAAATTCAAGAAAGTAGTAGAGGAGGCGTGGGGGAGGAATACGGTGAACGGGTGGATGGGGTTTGTCCTAAAGTCGAAATTAAAGGGGTTGAAGTTGGAACTTAAAAAGTGGAGTAGGGGTGAGTATGGGGATATGGATAGTAAATTGGCTAGGTTGAAGGATGAAATTGGCGCTCTTGATGAACGGAGTGAAAGGGGTGGTTTGACTGAAGAAGAGGTGGATAGGAGGAAGAGGAAATTTGATGGATTATGGTGTTTACTTAAGAGTAAAGAAAGAATGGTATTCCAAAGGTCTAGATCTAAATGGCTTAAGGAAGGTGATGCTAATTTGAAGTTTTTCCATCGATGTTTTAGGAAGCGAACCTTCCGGAATGCGATTAAGGCCTTGAAGGTAGATGTAGAGTGGGTCCAAACTCCTTCGAAAATAAGAAGTGTGGTGGAGGGGTATTTTCGGAGGCATGTAGCGAGTTGTGAGTGGGAGAGGCCAAGGTTGGATGGTGTGCATTTTGATTCTATCTCCGAGGAGGGGAATGGTGAGTTGATAGCTCTGTTCTCCTTATTGGAAATAGAATGGGTGGTTAAGGAGAGTGATGGTAATAAAAGTTCGGGTCCGGATGGTTTCAATTTTGCTTTCTTGAAGCAATTTTGGTATCTTATTAAGATTGAGGTGAAGATATTTTTTGATCAATTCCATGGTAATGAGGTATTTCCAAAATGTTTATTGTCTTATTTTGTGACATTAATCCCAAAGGTGAAAGGTCCGGTGGCTTTAAAGGACTTTAGACCAATTTCGCTTTTGGGAAGTTGGTATAAGTTGCTCTCAAACGTGTTGGCCGCAAGGTTAGCAAAGGTGATGAATCCCATTATCTCTAAATCCCAATCGGCATTTTTAAAAGGTAGACAACTTGTAGAGGGGGTGTTGATTGTCAATGAGGTGGTGGACTTGGCTAAGAGATTGAACCGAGAGTGTTTAATTCTAAAGGTTGATTTTGAAAAGGCTTATGACTCGGTGGATTGAGGGTTTTTGGAATATATGTTGAGAAGGTGTGGTTTTTGTGATACGTGGATAGGATGGATGAAGGCTTGTGTGTTTGGAGGGACTATGTCTATTCTTGTAAATGGAAGTCCAACGGAAGAAATCAATATTCAAAGGGGATTGAAACAAGGAGATCCTTTAGCCCCATTCCTCTTCCTTTTAGTTGCGGAGGGCTTTAGTGGTTTGATGAGGAGTGTGGTGGATCGGAATTTGTTTAGAGGCTTTGAGATTAAAAGAGGGGGTGTGAATATTTCACATCTTCAATATGTCGATGTTACTCTTTGTATTGGCGAGGCGTCGATTGATAATTTATGGACTTTGAAGGCCTTGTTGAGGGGGTTTGAGATGGTCTCGGGATTAAAAGTTAATTTCCATAAAAGTTGCTTGATATGCATTAACGTGGACCCGGATTTTTTGGAGATGGCAAGTAACTTTTTGAATTGTAGTCAAGGTGTGATTCCTTTTGTGTACTTGGGACTTCCGGTGGGGGCCATTCCTAGAAAAGTGTCAACGTGGGAACCGATGGTGGATCAATTAAGGAAAAGGCTCCTTTCATGGGGGAATAGTGTTGAGTCTTTTGGTGTTGGCTGCATTGTTTGGCAAAACCAAAGTATGGAATAGAAGCATTTCCTTATGTTGAACATTTCTTCAGTTACAAGTTTTCTCATTTGAAGCCATTCAGAAGCTAAAATCTACATCAGAAGCTGAAATGCTCATCAGGAGCACTGTAGCACTTCAGAAGCAGTTTCAGGTTCTGAAAGCCAGCGTTGACTTCTGTTGACCACATCAGAAGCTGGGTTTGCTGGATTGTTTTTGCGCGTATCTTGGGAGATTTAGCAAGGAATTATCCTTGTATATTTGCTTCTAGAAGGCTGGTTTAATTGGAGAAGATATCTTTGAAGATTTGGTTCAAAGTTATGAAAATTCGTATTTTCTGTTTTAAATCTTTCAAAGATTGGATGCAGTTTTATTTGTTACTTTATTGGATCATTCTTATTCCAGTAACAAATCAATTCAGAAGATTAGGTTGTTATTTATGCTGCAAGACTGAAGGCTATATAATGAGGAAGGCTGCTGCTATTCAACACACGATTTTAGAGTGTTATCTCAGAAATAGAGTCTGTGTTTTCACTTATAGTTTTTATTGTGCACCACTCATTGTTTGAGTTGGTTTAGTGTTTTTATAGAGTTGTAATTCATTCTAAGCCTTTAGGTACGAATGAAGTTCTGTCTTTGAAGGTTTTCTCAAAAACAGGGTAGTTGTGTTTCAGAACTGGTTAAGTTCAAAGGGTAGTTCAAGTGGCTGGGTTGTAGTTACTTGAATAGGAAGTTAGAGGTTTTTCTAATACTCAACGTGTTGGGTAGAATTCAAGACTAGGTGGAGATTGATTGCTTGGGATAGGAACTGGGAGTCAGTGTCTGAGTCTTAAGGATTAATTCCAATAGTGGAATTCCTTCCTGGATTGGTATCCCCCAGAGTAGGAGGTGTTTACTCCGAACTGGGTTAACAAACCTCTGTGCCTTTTACTTTCCTGCACTTTATTTTGCTGCTCTTGTATTGTGTTTACTTGTGCTCTGTTTTGCGATCTATTGTGCCCTGCATATTGTTCAGAACCTGTCTGGTTCAGAACCTTGTATTCTCTTAGTTTTGCCTGGCCAGAATTTCAATTGGCATCAGAGCAGGCACCCTGCCTGTAAATTGGGTGAGATCCAGAGGAGTTAATATCTGGCAAGCATGGATAGAGAAGGAGGATATATCAATAGACCTCCCCTACTAGATGGCACAAACTATGAGTATTGGAAGTCAAGGATGTGTGCTTTTCTAAAGTCTATTGACAGCAGGACTTGGAAAGATGTGATAAAAGGCTGGGATCATCCTGTGTATACAGGCAAAGATGGTAATAAGACTGAGATTTTGAAGCCTGAGGAGGAATGGACCAAAGCTGAAGATGATCTGTCTCTGGGAAATTCAAAAGCTTTGAATGCTATCTTTAATGGTGTTGATCAGAACATGTTTAGACTCATCAAACAATGTACTGTGGCTAAGGATGCTTGGGAAATTCTGAAGACCACTCATGAAGGAACTTCTAAGGTAAAGATGTCCAGATTGCAGCTGCTGACCACCAAGTTTGAGAACCTGAAGATGAAGGAGGATGAAAATATCCAGGATTTCTATATGAATGTGCTTGATATGGCAAATTCTTTTGATTCTCTTGGTGAAAAGATGTCTGATGAGAAGTTAGTAAGAAAAATCCTCAGGTCCCTGCCTAGAAGGTTTGACATGAAGGTTACAGCAATTGAAGAGGCTCATGATATCACCACTATGAAGCTTGAGGAACTGATTGGGTCTTTGCTTAATTTTGAGACTGCATTCTGCAAACAGCCTGATAAGAAAGGGAAAGGAATAACATTTGCAGTTAATTCAGGAGCTGATGATCAACCTGAGTCTGATGAGGAGGATAATGACTTATCAGAAGCTCTAGTGTTGCTGGGAAAACAATGCAACAAGATTCTGAAGAATGTTAACAGAAAGGCCAAAGCCAAAGGTCAGAATTTCAGAGTCAATAACAAAAAGCAACAAATTGATGAGAAGAAGACAAAGTCTGAGGAGAAAAGTAATCAAGCCAAAGGTGTGCAGTGCTATGAGTGTGAGGGCTATGGGCATATTAAATCTGAATGTCCTACTTTCCTTAAGAAACAGAAGAAGAGCCTAGCTGTTGCATGGTCTGATGATGGTTCTGAAGATGATGATGTTAGTGAATCTGATATGTGTGATACTGGTCTGGTAGTGAGGTCAGGAGCTATCTCGAAGAAGGAAGCTGTTTTAGAGTCTGAGACCTTTTCAGAGTCTGACTCAGAGTCTGAAGCCTCATCTGTGTCTGAAGCTGCTAAAACCTCATATGATGAACTAGCTGATAACTACAAGAAGTTGTATACCAGAAGTGCAGAGGTTTGCAAACAAGTTTTGGATCAGAAGGAGACTATTCTACAACTAGAGGCTGAAAAAGGTGAACTGTTAGTGCAGAATTCAGATTTGAAAGAAGAAGTGAATCAACTGAACTCCCAACTTGATCGAATGAAGAAGCAAGTGAAGATGTTGAACTCTGCTACTGATAAGTTGGAGGACATTCTGGGGAATCAGCAACAAGGAAAAACTGGTCTAGGTTTTGTTGATCAGACTCAGATTCCTAAACAGATGAGTTTTGTTCCTGCTACTCAAACTCATGATTCTATGGCTGGAACATCAAAGAAGAGACCTCAGAAGCAAGCCCAGATGCAAGGTCAGAAGCATATTCAGATGAGACCTCAAAAGCAAGCTCAGAAGAGACCCCAGATGCAAAATCAGAAGCATGTTCAGATGCTACCTCAGAAGCAACCCCAGAAATTTTTCAGAAACAAAAGGAGGAGGAATCAAACATGGATCTGTCATCATTGTGGAAAGAAAGGGCACATCAAACCTTTCTGCTTCAAACTGTATGGGTATCCTGAACATTTTCAGTATAGAAGAGTTGAACCAGCTACTATCAGTCACAATGTTCAGAAGGTGTGGAAGCCCAAAGTTCAGAATGTAGGCCTGATTGCTCATACCTCATTGAGAGCCACTTCAAAAGAAGACTGGTATTTTGATAGTGGATGTTCAAGGCACATGACTGGTGTGAAGAAGCTGCTGAGCAATATCAGATCATACTCCAGAAGTTATGTGACATTTGGAGATGGTGTAAAAGGTCAGATTCTGGGTATTGGAGATTTGATCAGAGAAGGTTTGCCCAGACTTAATGATGTACTACTGGTGGAAGGATTAACCTCTAATCTGATCAGTATTAGCCAACTTTGTGATCAAGAATTGAAGGTTAATTTTAACAAACTAGAGTGTATTGTTACTGATCAGGAAGATAAGATTCAGATGAGAGGCTGCAGATCCAAAGACAATTGTTATTTGTGGGTTTCTGAAGAAGAAAGAAGTTTGACTTCTTGTCTTATGAGCTCAGAAGAAGAAGTCAAGCTCTGGCACCAGAAACTGGGACATCTACATATGAAAGGCATGAAAAAAATCCTAAGTACTGAAGCTATCAGAGGTGTACCTAATCTGAAGATCAATGAGGACAATGTTTGTGGTGATTGTCAAATTGGAAAACAAACAAGAAAGTCTCATCCCAGATTAGTTCACCAGGTAACTACTAAAGTACTAGAACTTGTTCATATGGATTTGATGGGGCCTATGCAAGTAGAAAGTATTGGAGGAAAAAGATATGCTTTTGTAATGGTAGATGACTACTCAAGATATACATGGGTCAACTTTGTTAGAGAAAAGTCTGACACTTTTGAAGTTTTCAAAGAGATGTGCATCCAACTACAAAGAGAGAAGGATAGTGGGATTATCAGAATCAGAAGTGATCATGGCAAAGAATTTGAAAACAAGAGCTTTTCAGAATTCTGTGCCTCTGAAGGTATAAAGCATGAGTTTTCTGCACCTATCACACCTCAGCAAAATGGTGTAGTTGAGAGGAAAAATAGGACATTAGCAGAATGTGCAAGGGTTATGCTGCATGCTAAGAAGCTGCCATATATGTTCTGGGCTGAAGCAATGAACACTGCATGTTACATACACAACAGAGTCACTTTAAAGAAGGGTACTGCATCAACTCTGTATGAATTATGGAAAGGGAGGAAGCCAACTGTGAAACATTTCCATGTTTTTGGGAGCAGATGCTATATCTTGGCTGACAGAGAGAATAGAAGAAAACTGGATCCTAAGTCTGATGAGGGCATATTCCTGGGTTATTCAGTGAACAGCAGAGCTTACAGGGTGTTTAATTCCAGAACCAAGGTTGTGATGGAGTCCATAAATGTGGTTATTGATGATTTGTCTGCTGGGAATGAAAAGAATGAGCCTGAAGTTTTTCCAGAATCTGAAGCCTCAGAAGATCAAACTTCAGAAGCAGAAAAGCATTCAGAATCTGAAGAAGCAGAAGATCAACCAGATCAAGTTCCAAATGGTAAAGAGCCATCAATTAGAGTTCAGAAGGATCATCCTAAAGACTTAATCATTGGAAGCTTAGATCAAGGTGTCAGAACCAGGAGATCAGATGCTGCTGCTACTGATTCATGTTTTGTGTCAAAGGTTGAGCCTAAAAATGTGAAAGAAGCCCTAACAGATGAATTTTGGATTGAAGCAATGCAAGATGAGTTGAATCAATTCAAAAGGAGTGAAGTGTGGGATCTTGTTCCAAGACCTGAAGGGCTGAATGTGATTGGGACTAAGTGGATATTCAAGAATAAAACAGATGAAAATGGTACTGTAGTCAGAAACAAGGAAAGGTTGGTTGCTCAGGGTTATACTCAGGTTGAGGGATTGGATTTTGATGAGACCTTTGCACCTGTGGCCAGACTAGAGTCCATAAGACTACTGTTGGGTGTTTCCTGCATTCTCAAGTTCAAGCTATTTCAGATGGATGTGAAGAGTGCATTTCTGAATGGATATCTGCAAGAAGAAGTATATGTTGAACAACCTAAGGGTTTTGTGGATCCTAAGTTTCCAGATCATGTGTACAAGTTAAAGAAGGCTTTATATGGATTGAAGCAAGCACCAAGAGCATGGTATGACAGGCTGACTCAGTTTCTTGTTGCTCAAGGTTACAGAAAAGGAGGTTCTGATAAGACTTTGTTTGTGAAAGATGAAAATGGGAGTCTGATGATTGCTCAGATTTATGTAGATGATATTGTGTTTGGAGGAATGTCTCAGAAGATTGTCAAACTGTTTGTTCAGCAGATGCAGTCAGAATTTGAAATGAGCCTAGTTGGTGAGCTGACATACTTTCTTGGGTTACAAGTCAAACAAATGGAAGATACAATCTTCATTTCTCAAAGTAAGTATGACAAGAACATAGTGAAGAAGTTTGGAATGGAGTCTGCTGCTCATAAGAAGACACCAGCTGCTACTCACCTGAAGTTGACTAAGGATGAACATGGAATATCAGTAGATCAAAGTCAATATAGGAGCATGATAGGGAGCCTATTGTATTTAACTGCAAGCAGACCTGATATCACTTATGCTGTTGGAGTATGTGCAAGATACCAAGCTGATCCTAAGATGAGTCATCTGACACAAGTTAAAAGGATCTTGAAGTATGTGAATAGCACAAGTGACTATGGAATCATGTATTCTCATAGTTCAAGTTCTGAATTGGTGGCATTTTGTGATGCTGACTGGGCTGGAAGTGCTGATGACAGGAAGAGCACCTCAGGAGGATGTTTCTTTTTGGGAAATAACTTAATTTCGTGGTTTAGCAAGAAACAAAACTGTGTGTCATTGTCAACTGCTGAAGCTGAGTACATTGCTGCTGGGAGTAGTTGTTCACAACTGGTTTGGATGAAACAGATGTTGAAGGAGTACAACTTGAAACAAGGTGTTATGACATTGTTCTGTGACAATTTGAGTGCAATCAACATCTCTAAGAATCCAATACAGCACAGCAGAACTAAACACATTGATATCAGACACCATTTTATCAGAAACCTTGTGGAGGATAAAGTCATTCAGCTGGAACATGTAGCTACTGAAGAACAAGTTGCTGACATATTCACAAAGGCCTTGGATGCTAAACAGTTTGAAAACTTAAGGAGCAAGTTAGGTGTGTGCTTATATGAAGATTTCTAGCAATTAAAGCAAACTGGATGTGAGGAAGATAGAGTTGTTGAGTCTTTTGGTAATGGCTGCATTGTTTGGCAAAACCAAAGTATGGAATAGAAGCATTTCCTTATGTTGAACATTTCTTCAGTTACAAGTTTTCTCATTTGAAGCCATTCAGAAGCTAAAATCTACATCAGAAGCTGAAATGCTCATCAGGAGCACTGTAGCACTTCAGAAGCAGTTTCAGGTTCTGAAAGCCAGCGTTGACTTCTGTTGACCACATCAGAAGCTGGGTTTGCTGGATTGTTTTTGCGCGTATCTTGGGAGATTTAGCAAGGAATTATCCTTGTATATTTGCTTCTAGAAGGCTGGTTTAATTGGAGAAGATATCTTTGAAGATTTGGTTCAAAGTTATGAAAATTCGTATTTTCTGTTTTAAATCTTTCAAAGATTGGATGCAGTTTTATTTGTTACTTTATTGGATCATTCTTATTCCAGTAACAAATCAATTCAGAAGATTAGGTTGTTATTTATGCTGCAAGACTGAAGGCTATATAATGAGGAAGGCTGCTGCTATTCAACACACGATTTTAGAGTGTTATCTCAGAAATAGAGTCTGTGTTTTCACTTATAGTTTTTATTGTGCACCACTCATTGTTTGAGTTGGTTTAGTGTTTTTATAGAGTTGTAATTCATTCTAAGCCTTTAGGTACGAATGAAGTTCTGTCTTTGAAGGTTTTCTCAAAAACAGGGTAGTTGTGTTTCAGAACTGGTTAAGTTCAAAGGGTAGTTCAAGTGGCTGGGTTGTAGTTACTTGAATAGGAAGTTAGAGGTTTTTCTAATACTCAACGTGTTGGGTAGAATTCAAGACTAGGTGGAGATTGATTGCTTGGGATAGGAACTGGGAGTCAGTGTCTGAGTCTTAAGGATTAATTCCAATAGTGGAATTCCTTCCTGGATTGGTATCCCCCAGAGTAGGAGGTGTTTACTCCGAACTGGGTTAACAAACCTCTGTGCCTTTTACTTTCCTGCACTTTATTTTGCTGCTCTTGTATTGTGTTTACTTGTGCTCTGTTTTGCGATCTATTGTGCCCTGCATATTGTTCAGAACCTGTCTGGTTCAGAACCTTGTATTCTCTTAGTTTTGCCTGGCCAGAATTTCAAATAGATATATTAGTTTGGGAGGACGTATTGTTCTTCTAAATTCGGTGCTTAATTCTATTCCTATTTTTTATCTTTCTTTTTTGAAAATGCCGCCTAAGGTTGTGAAGATGGTGGTGGCCATTCAAAGGAATTTTCTATGGGGGGAAAAGGTGATCATAGGAGATTGTGTTTGGTTAATTGGAGGAGGGTATGCCAACCTCGGAAAAAAGGTGGTTTAGGGGTGAGAGATGTGAAGTTGGTGAACCTTAGCCTTTTAGCTAAATGGAAATGGAAGTTGCTTACGGAGGATGGTTCTTTATGGAAGAGAGTGCTTGGAGATAAATATGGTGAGGGGGTGGGTGTTGGTAGGTTTTCCGATGGAGGGGTTTGCCATCGTCTAGCCTCGTTGTGGTGGAAGGATTTGTCTTTGTTGGAGGAGGGGAGTGGGTTGAGTTGGTTCAAATTGGAGGTTGTAAGGAATATGGGATATGGAATGAGTACTAGATTTTGGAAGGACAAATGGAGATCTAATATTCCCTTGTGTGATCTTTTTCCACGTCTTTTTATGCTCTCTAGGCAAAAGGATAGTTGTGTAGGGGAGGTTAGTATTATTTTGGAAGGTTCGAGAATATGGAGTTTTATGTGGCGTAGGGATCTTTTGTATGGGAGACGGAACTCCTACATAATTTACTAGGTATGTTGGAGGGAGTGGTGTTGGGGGAAGGAAGTGATGAGTGGAGATGGAGGCCCGAAGAGGAGGGAGTTTTTTCTGTGAATTCGTGTTATAAGCTTCTTGAGAGGTTGCTTTTGATTGATGCCAATTTACTTGAAGGAGAGGAGCGGGTGCTTGGTTATCTTTGGAAATGTAAAGCCCCGTCAAAGGTCTTGGCATTCCCTTGGACCATGCTACTTGATCGAATTTCGACAAGGGTGAACCTAGCATATAGAGGAGTGTTGACCGAGGAGGCATCGAAGAATTGTGTGTTGTGTGGGAGAAGGGAGGAAACGACATTACATCTTTTCTTGCATCGTGAGGTGGTTTTCAAGGTGTGGCAAAGGGTGATGTGTTGGTTACAATTTAATTTCTTAATACCTCCTAATCTTTTTGTACACTTTGAATGTTGGTTTAACGAGGCTTCATCTAAGAAAATTAGAAGGGGTCTTTGTTTGATTTGGCTTGCTTCTATTTGGGCTATTTGGAGGAGAAGGAATGATATTATTTTCAACAATGGTAATTTTGAGTTAGAGGAATTGGTTGAAAGTATCACGGTGTTAGCTTGGTATTGGTGTATGAATAAGTTGAAGATAGCCTCGTGTTTGTATTATGAGTGGTGTTGGAATCCTCGAGAATGCCTTCTTAGATAGCCTTCTGGTGTGTCATTGTTGGGGCTGTTTCATACAGGGCAGCGGAGGTGTCCAATTGGTGTTGCGTTCTATCTCTGTTTTGCTGGTGTTGAGTCCTTGACAGCTGTGTTTTTGGGGCGTTTGCTGATGCCTGGACAGCAGGGGCTGTTTTCCCTTTGTGTTGTGTTTGGCTGGTCCTGTTTTTGCAGTTTTGCCATGCCTTTTAGCGTATGTACTGGGGTGTTGTATTGTGTTCTTTCGGACCGACTCTCGTCTTGAGAGTTTTTGGTTTCTAGTAATAATATTGGCTGTTCAAAAAAAAAAAGATAGTAAACGGTATAATATTTGTAAAAAAAACAGGAAACATCACACTAATAGAAAAAGAAATATTAATGATTTATTCAAACATCATGACATAAAAAACAAGACACTTAACTTGGTTAGAAAGATTTATAGCATTCATAATGGAGACCTTTAATTTTGAGTATTTAAACGAGTCTCACGTGTACACATCACTCATTTATAATTTTTTTAACAGTACCTAATAAGCACTCAATCACTCTAATGCAGCACCTCTGACAAAAGTTCTAAATAGGTCCCACCAATAAACAAAGCATGTCAAACAAACATTGCAAAATTATTAATTTAATGAAAAGTACTGGGGTTCACTTAAGAATGGGATGCTTAAGTGAGACCCGGGGTCTTATAAGACCCCCAAAAAATTTCTCGTACCTATTAGATATCGGGTCTTAAATGGTTAAAACCTCACTATTGGGGATGATCTTATGTTATAGGATAAAGGGAGAAGTATTTATTACCTTTTCAATCATAATTAAAGAAACTGAAACTATTCTTAGTTATGCAGAAAATGGCGAAAATTTTATAGATTATATTCCATCAAATTCTTGGATTCATCTAGCAGATATTCCTCTACTTGATAAGAACAACCAACAAATTTTGCAATGGTCTCTGAAAAGTTGTCAATGGATTCTCAAAGCACAATATCTACTACTACCTTCAATTTATGAGCTTGAACCTGAAGTAATTGATGCCTTAAAATCAAAGCTCACAATTCCCATTTACACAATTGGCCCAAACATACCTTACTTTAATCTTGGACACAAATCACATTCTCTAAATGATGCTAATAATGGCGCTGCCCAAAGTTACATAGATTGGCTAAATCTCCAACCACATGGTTCCGTTTTGTACATTTCATATGGCAGTTATCTATCGGTTTCAAGAACACAAATGGATGAAATTGCAGCTGCATTGCACGATGGCGGTGTTCGGTTCATGTGGGTAGCGCGCGACGAGACTCATAGATTGAAACATATGTGTGGGAAAATGGGGTTTGTTGTGACATGGTGTGACCAATTGAGGGTATTGTTACATCCTTCTATAGGTGGTTATTGGACACATTGTGGTTGGAATTCTGTTATTGAAGGTGTTTTTTCTGGGGTTCCTTTTTTAACATTTCCACTTGTTTTGGATCAATCACTAATTAGTAAGATTATAGTTGAGGATTGGAAAATTGGGTGGAGAGTGAAAACGGATGATAAGTTTGATACTTTGGTGAGAAGAGAGAAAATTGTTGTGTTGATAAAGAAATTCATGGATTTGGATTTTGATTTGGGAAGGAATTTGAGAAAAAGAGCAAAAGAGCTTCAGCTTTTATGTCAGCTAGCAATAAAGAAAGGTGGATCATCTGAAATCAATGTCAAAGCATTTTTGAAGAATATAATGGAGAGTGGTTTAACACATGAAGCATCAAATGGACTACATGAAGTTCAAGTTGCTATTGAGAATTTCAATTAAATTGTTGTACTTGGTTCTCTTGCATGCTTAGTGATTAAATAAAGGTAGAGTTGTTTGGTTAATTTCTATTTTATGAATACTTTTTCTTTTCATTTTTGATATTACAGACTCGAATTCTTTGTGATCATCATATTATAAATTTAGGGATTGTCTAATATAGACCCGGTCCAACGGTGTATCCTCTTATTTTAAGTAAATTTTAATAAAACATTATTTTTGTTCTTCATTGTTCACTATTACAAAATTCTTTTTTTTTTTTTATTAAAACGGCAAAGGTCCACCTTTGCTCTCCTTAACTTATGCAATTTAATGTTAACTTAGTCTCTTAACTTATGAAAATATATTATTATATCCAGGGATAAAGTTGCATTAACTTACATAAGTCAAAGGACCAAAGTCTCATAGCCTACATAAGTTAAAGCACCAAATTCGGTAACTTTCATAAAGGATGAAACCAAATTGAGCGGTTTTAAAGGTAAGATATCAAACTAAACTTTTAAAATAAGTTAAGGACCAAATTGATGGATTTTGAAGTTAATAAACCAAACTAAACTTTTAAACTAAGTTAAGCGACTAAGGGGGTATTTAAGCCTAAAGTTTATTCAGTATAATTCATGCTTAATGTGTTTATGTTCTAATAAAATATAAATTGAACACAGAGATTATATGACTGCTGACACCAACTTATAACTTAGATCTAATTTATTGTTCAACTTAACGAACAATCTAAGGATAGAACGTTGTTAAGTTGTGATTTCTTAAATCAACAGACATTCAAACCTTTGATGATTACGGGTTCACCTAAGGGATTAAGGAATCGTAATTAGAAAAGGGGGCTCTGATTCAAGGGATTGACCTGAACTATTTTGTTAATTATCGTAAACTAGAGGAACAATTAAACTCTTTAGGTTCAGATTACCAATTAGCGGTGAACAAATGATTCGAAAGGCCTGATCATAGTTCCTATAAATTCATTACCAATTTTATAATTAATCTGTTATTTATTTTAACTTGCAAATCAAACCAGTTGCCTCAGCACCCCCCCCACCCACCATTTTACAAACATCCTTAATAATAACCACACTACCGAGTAGAAGTTGAAACAGTCCCTATGGATGCAAATCTTATAAATTTTATTACTTCGATATAATTTAGTACACTTGCTAAAATTGTATCATCATCAACAATAGCATTTATATCATTAAGAACTAACAACTTTAGTTCTTCATAAGCTAACCCCTCAAAGCAATTGCCCATATAATTAAAACGGGTCTTGCTAACGAGTGCCCTCGAGGGCACTCTTTAAGAATTATAAAATAAGCAATCCTCCTGGTTGCATAACCCTCACATAATATCATGCACCAACAATTATCATAGAATCAAGCGGCAAGCAAATTCAATGGAGAATTCATATTAACTTTAAGAAGCATCATTGTAAGAGCCACTAGATCAGCATGAAGCACCAAATAAAGTTTCTCTAAAAATGCTAGAAGATCTTGATATCACTACCAAAATAGACAAGCAATGAGGTAGGAACAATCAATAGTAACATGAATGATTGATTCCTAAAAATTCACCAAACTATAATCAACATTAGCATAAGAGAAGGCAAAGCTCCTTACCTCTTTGATCTCCCCACATGAGAAAGCTTTTGCAGCAAATGCCTTATCATGCTTAATATTTTTCAAGTAAAATACAAGGCGATATATGCATACTTTCAAGAACAGAAACAACAAAATTTGTGAGAGCAAAAGAAAACAAGTCCATAATTTCCATAACATCAACATGGGAAAGACCAATCGTGTAGCTCAAACAGTGAACCTGGTTTGGTTTAAGTGCCAAATTAGGTAGTAGTTGTAGCCTATTTTCAAATCCAATCAAAGAAATAGTATCATCACTATCTTCAATGAAATTAGCTTGCTCTTGCAAGTATTGTTGTATCAACCTTGTTATGTGCAAAGAGAATACACCACTGGCAATGCTATCCATGAGCAGGATTCTTGGGAAACTTGAGTCGACCACAACAATTATCACATGCAATCTATCTAGCATATTGAAAATATTGATAATATCTCCTTGAGTAGTATATAGAACAATAAATATGCTTCCCATAATCCCACCAAACTCACATTCACTTGTGATTACCACTTCTAAGAATACATTCTCAACTAAGGTGTTAATGATCCCCCATTCAAACAAAGCCTTGTATTGGTAATCAGATAAAATTGCAGGGACAATTGGGAAAATAACAAATGCATTAACAAGAACATGCATAAAATTTGATGATGGAAGAAGAATCGACCCTTTGTGTAAGTAGCGTTCAAATGGGAGTTGATCCATATATTCAGAGTGATGATGAATACCAAGTCTAGATTCATCCAAGCAAGCAATGAGTACACCAGAAGTGTCAATATCAATTCATGATTTTGACTATCGAATTTGATGATGTGATAATAAACTGTTCACTTCAAGTCCCTTGTATTATTTCAATTGATTTTCTTTGTACTTTTTACGATACAACCCAATTTAACACCATATTTCTGAAAACTCTCATCAATTATAACATTCGTTTTCATATCAAGTCAATATATTGTTACCTCAAAACTTCTTAATATACGTATGTTTGGTTTAGTTCAAGAGATGCCAAAATTAATTCTTGGGGCTTAGAATCGATTCTGACCTATACAAAAAAAAAAGAATTGATTCTGACATGTTTGCTTTCTTTTGAGTAAAATTTATTTTGCCTATTGAATTGATTATGCTTGAAGCTACCATTTGTAATTTTTAATTATAAAATTGATTTTTAAAAACAAATTTATAGTTGAACTCATTTTATATGAATATTTCCAAACATAAATCATTTTAATTTCAACTTACAATATATAACCTAGGATTGATCAAATGGTTCAGAAGTATTCAAACTCACCTGCCTTTTTCTTTTTCTTTAGTTTTGAAGACAAAACACTTAGTAACCTCCGTCAAATCCACATTTGAATGCAACATTTCTTTCACCATTCTCGCATTCTCCACAACCCTTCTCCTTCTTCTCTCTCTACAATGTCTTCTTCTCTCACTCTTCCCTCGTTTTCTCCTATCTTCTTCCCACATCGAACCCACACTCTTAAAAACCATAATTTCCCTAAATCTACGGTTTTCGCCACTGGATCTCAATCTTCCATCCATGACGCTGATTATAAAGTCTCCAATGCGTTTCTCTTCTCTGGTCAGGTACATTTTCCGCATTGCATTGCGAAAAAAACAATGAATTTTGATTGAAATTGGAACTGGGAATGATTTGATTTGATTGTAGGGTGCGCAAGCTGTTGGAATGGGAAAAGAAGCTCAAAGTGTTCCTGCTGCTGCACTTTTGTACAAGAAAGCAAATGAGATTTTGGGGTACTTAGTAATTATTACTTTTAACTAGACTCTGACCCGTGGAATGCACGGGTTTTGTATAACTTCATATATAACTTATCAAATTGGCTATATTATTACTTTTATAGTTACATTCAGTAGTATGTTGTTATCAAACTATCTCAAAAAGCAACAAAAATAAAAGATGAACTGCAATAAAAATGACAAATCAAAAGAAAAAATATATACAAAAGCTTGCACCAAGAAATTAGTCATAACCGCAAAAATTGTTAAATCTATAAAAATGAAAAGAAAAAGAAACTGCTATATGCTTATCGAAAGAAAAAAATAATGAAAAGGAATTACTATTTGGTAACCGAAAGAAAAAAAAATAAAAAGGAACGTTATGTGGTAATTGAAAGAAAAAATAATAGTGAAAAGGAACCGCTAATAATGAAAAGGAACTGCTATCAAAAAAGTAATTGCAATGAAGTTAGTGACTTTTAAAAAAAATGACATTTTCATGTGTTATCTGATTCAATTCCTTGCAGATTTTTTTTTCATTAAAATTAATTAGGTCCGTCAAAAAAGGTGGTGTTATGGTTATTAAGTTCAATTGCAAGATAATGAGAGAGATGAAAGTGAGTGAGAAATGATTTAGGGATTGTGAGATTGAAAGAAAGATGACCCGAGATTTGTGTTGAATACACAACATTGAAACAATCGCATGTCATAAAAAACATCAGTACCTTGGTGATAAGAGTTGTGAATTGAAAGCATGTGGTAGAAGTTTTTTTCATAAATTTTTAGAACTAAAAATTAGAGCTAATCATTAGGGCTAGGGAAACACAAAAAAAGAACAAGGAAGAAAAAGCTAAAATTCACACAATCACATATCAAAATCAATGATTTTCAAACCCTAATGTCAAGATTCGAAATTAACAAAATTCAGACAACCAATATCAACATTGGTCATAATTTTTTGTCAATTTGATGAAAGATGGTGTGAATCGGTGAGAGAGAAAGTGAGTTACTGCCAATGACATTTACGGCGGTCAGTTGTTGGTGAGGTTGCAGTTGCGGCGGCGGCGTGATGTGTGTGGATCGGTGAGAGAAAGTGATTTTCCGGCGGTAGCAGTTACGGCGGCATGTGTTGTTGAAGTGACAATTGCAACGGCGGCGAGATGTTGTTATTGGGGTCACCGGCGGTGGTGAAAATGAAGTTGAATAATTAGGGTTAGTCATTAGGGTTAGGTCAAGACTACCTAACACGTATTATAAAGATTACAACTATTTTTGTTCAAGATTCATTTTTTAAGATATTTTGTTTTGTATTATGTATTTAGGTTTGATCTTCTTGATGTATGCGTTAATGGGCCGGAGGAAAAACTGAATTCAACGGTTATTAGTCAGGTATGTTTCAAGGATTTTGTTATGTTTGGTATAAATTCGGAATCAAGGTTATTATTTGATATATCCTAGATTATTGTTTTATTGAGGTTGAAGGGTGAATGAAATGAAATTGAGTGGAACAACATTAGGTGACATTGTTTAGATCTTTTATAATATGGTGGAACGGTGTGAAATTTGTTGAAACCTATTTTGCTGTTCAAAAAAACGATGAAATCTATTTTATCACGTTTCATCCAATGTCGTTATTTCTGTTTGCCCCATTTTTGGAAGATTGAGATGGAATCAACTTATTTAATGGTTTCCTTACCATTAAGTTTGCTTCCCCAAGAACAGAAAGGAAGTTATTATTCAGTCTATCATATAATATCAGAACAGTGTACGATAATTATTATATGGCATTCCACCCATCACTAATATCCAAACATATCCTCAGTGTTAGATGAATGATATAGATGTAGTTCAATAATGTTATAAACTCATATTGATGATTTATTGTATTTAATAATAAAAAATAACTTCTACTGTTGGCTCTTACTTAACTAAGAATCATGCTAGTTTTTATTTATGTGCTAATTATTTACTTCTTAAGATAGTCTATGTTTAGTTACAAAAGATTCCTTAGACTTCTGTTACATTAAAGTCGAAAGCACGTATCATTTTTATGTGCATAAATCATTGGTTCATGCTTGTTGATCAAGTATAGATGATTTAAAACTATAGATCAATGTGCCATAACAGTGTGATATGAGTTGGTTTGTAATCAGAGTAACTGGTCATGAAAATATTAGTTTTAACAATTAGAAGTTGAATCAATGGAAATCACTTCTGTTCGATCACTTCAGAATCAAGTTCAAAGATTGATTTGTGCCTTTAGCTATTATATTTTACCAAAGTAGAAATATTACAACAACATAAGCCAAGCCTTTTCATATTAGGTGGGGTTGGCTACATGGATTAATGATTTTTCAAGCTCCCTGGTAGAGAGCATTTACCTCGAAATATCTCTGAATGATTTAAAACTTTTTCTGTTAACTTTAACGACGAAATAGAAGTCTAAGTAGACCACATTGTCTGCACTTGAGCATTCCATTCCTTCCTCATCAGATCTTAGACCTCCTCTGTAATCAAGATTTTAAAAGAATAAAAAGAGAATAAAGAGGCAAACATCTGTATGATAGTATATACATTTGTACACTAGAATGCATAGATCACTCTGTTCTCCATGAAATTTGTTGTTTATAAAGGCCATAGAGGCATATATGTAATTTTACCATCTAATTCTCTGCTTCATCATCCTGCCCTGTATGTCACAAGTCTTGCTGCTGTTGAGCTACTTCGGGCACGTGAGGGAGGTGAGCAGATTATTGATTCTGTTGATGTTACATGCGGGTTGAGCCTGGGAGAATATACTGCTCTGGCATTTGCTGGGGCTTTCAGGTGAGTTGATGACAGTAACTATTATTAATTACCATGTATTTTCTATTGTTTCCCGCCTTCCCCTTTCATTGCCTCCATTTACCCCCATGTATCAAGAAATATTTTGAAAAAGAGCAATATGCAGTTACAGCATATGTGGCGCCCTTCTTTTACCATGCAATTAGTTACACTTACACCTTTTCTTTGATGATGGCGGTGGAATTAGGAAGACAAAGTGGATATGTGTGAGTAGTGGTGTCAATTAAGCCCCAAAACACATAGCCTTCCTTGAAAAGCCCCCTTTAATGTTGCCCCCTAGTTGAAATTGATTTGTTTGGCCCCAGCCCATTAAATAATTTTTTTTGTGGGCTTAGTGTTAAAGGCTTCAAGGCCCACTAATTATAATTATTATTTTTGCAAAAAAATAAAAATAAAACCATATATAAAAAACAAATATTTTTTTATTTTTTTATTAATTAAAAATCAGAACCACCACCCTCCACCGCCAACCACCACCGGAGCTCCACACAGTGTGAGTGACCCAACAATGAGGTTTTCTGTATGTAAATAATTCCAGGCTTATAGTTTAAGTCACATCAGTCAAAAAATTCTAGTAAACGATTTTATTGTTGGTAGTATACCACTATACCATATATGAGAAGTCAGGACTATATGTTTTCAGCTTGCCAAGCTTATAGCGTATGGCTAATGAAGAAGTATCTTCTCTGCGTGATTTTGCCATATAAATTGGTTGACAGAAATGTCCTTTGAGTGTTTTTTCTTAAGTTCAACTTTTTTCGTGATTTACATGCTCTTGACCCATGTATTTAATTTGCTTTGTAAGCTTTGAAGATGGACTGAAATTGGTGAAACTGAGGGGTGAAGCCATGCAGGTAATCTGTGGTAGCTGGTTTAGTTTCTTGTCTAACTCGCAGAATTACACCAACTTCTTCGGATATAATTTGCATTCACGAGAATAACTATTGTTGTTTATCCAGGATGCTTCTGATGCTGTTAAAAGTGCCATGGTTAGCGTGGTAGGATTGGACTCAGAAAAAGTCAAGCAGTTGTGTGATGCTGCGAATCTGGAAGTGCCTGAAGCTGAGAAGGTTCAGATTGCCAATTACCTATGTCCAGTAAGGTTCTTGTGGATCTGACTTTTAACAAGCTTAGGGAAAAATCTATTTCTAAATTTTATGATAAATTACTGCTTTAGAATTATTTGTGTTATATTTTGGTAGGGAAACTATGCTGTATCTGGAGGCATAAAAGGAATAGAAGTGGTGGAAGCCAAAGCAAAGTCTTTCAAGGCTCGAATGACTGTATGGGTTTTGCTCCCTAACATTTTTTTTAATTTTATTTTTATAAAACCTTTTGCTAAGTAATAATGCCTTTTTGTTACTGTGGCAGGTGCGCTTAGCTGTTGCGGGCGCTTTCCATACTAGTTTTATGGAACCTGCCGTGTCAAGATTGGAAGCTGCATTGGCATCGACAGACATTAGAACCCCAAGAATACCGGTCATTTCCAATGTGAATGCTCAGCCACATACAGATCCTCCTGACACAATAAAGAAGATATTGGCACGACAGGTATGAATGATTGTGATACTTGTTCCTGTCGAACTCGAATAAATGGTTTGAAATAATTGCAATTTCAATGCTATTGGCAGGTTACTTCCTCTGTTCAATGGGAAACAACTGTGAAGACTCTTTTATCCAAGGGGCTGAAGAAAAGCTATGAATTGGGACCTGGAAAGGTAGAAAGTTTATACAGTCTATACCATCATCGTTATTGAATCTCCGTCAAATCTTCTTGTGTTCTAGTATTACAAATCGGATAATTTTTGTTTTTCTGGATGCTTCAGGTTATTGCTGGAGTTGTCAAAAGAATGGACAAAGGTGCTGATATTGAATACATAGGTGCTTAAGAAAACTGCAGGACCTTGCTACTTAGGTGGCTTCCAATCGAAACAACTACAATATTGCATTCTTTTCATGAGAAATTGTGTGCGCGCTAAATCATAGAGAGAACACATGGAACTTGAAGCTTTTGTGAGCAAAGAGCAGTTTCGGTCAGATTTGAATTCCAGTTTTGAAGTTAAAGAAAACTTAATCCACCAATGTATACCACTATGAGCAAGTTAGATCAGCGTTTGATATCGGTTCTTAGAATTTGAGTTTATTTATGTAATCTTATATTCTTATAGAATGTTGTACACCACTCTTAACTCTACCAATAAATTTTAGATGAAACTATTGTTGGTCCAAAATTTAAATGGCACTGGGGAATAATTTATTTTACACACAATTAGCTTTGTTGCGGTGGAATATCATTGTTACGCAGAAAAATGAAGCTGGATGCAGATCCAAACACTCATTCACATTGTTTCCTCAAAATCTCTCTGAATGATTTAAAACTTTATTCTGTTAACTTTAACGACGAAATAGGAGTCTAACTAGACCACATTGTCTGTACTTGAGCATTCCATTCCTTCCTCATCAGACCATAGACCTCCTCTTAATCCCTCTCCTTCAACGGTGCAATCCTTCTTCTCTCCTCTTCCCTCAACGCTCTCTCAATCTCATTTTCAACTTCTTCTCCGCTTCTCTCCTCCTCCTCCTCGTCGCTGCTCTTCACCCCGTCGTCGTCGTCGTTCAGATCCAGCATCGATATCCCGTTCTCCGCTCCACCGTGCGCAGTGTAACCGTCTGAACTGCCGTCGTCGTCAATGGCGGATATCGGCTGGTAGTATTCCGTAGAATCATCGGGATTCACGTCTGAATCGTTTGCGTTTCCGTTTTCTACCAATACAGAACAAAATTAAAATCAATTCATAAAGCAGTTAATAGTTTTTTTTCCGAATAAAAGAAAAAGCAATACCTTCGATTGAATCAATGGTGGCACTGTTCATTATTACAATTTGAAATATGAAAGTGAAGAAGAAAAAAACATGAACAAAAATAAATCTACTTTTTTTAATTAAAAATAATAATAAATAAAAAAATATTATGCACCAGCCGGGAATCGAACCCGGGTCTGTACCGTGGCAGGGTACTATTCTACCACTAGACCACTGGTGCTTGTTGCGTAATTCATGAATTTAATTATATACAATGTACAAAGTATGAAAAATCATGATAAACTTTGATTTTCATGGCAGTGTGTGAACTGTGAAGGAAAGAGGGAGTTGAAGTGCTAAGGAATGGCTATTTCAATATTGAGTGCTGTAATGGTTTCTAATTCTCATTGTCAATCTCAACCACTCATTCATTACATATCTTCTATTGATAAAAATGCTAAGAGGAGGAAAAGAGTAGTGTTCTCTTCTTCTCATTCTTCAGGACTTAATTAGGTTAGTAAACTCTTCACTTTTTGTGTCACTATTAATGCTTAATACTGTTTTAGGTCTATGTTATAATTGGGTTTTGGTTTTACTTTATAGGTCATCAGAGGTTTCTTTTTCTGTTGGGACTTGCCTTATTCCACATTCAAGAAAGGTAATAGTAATTCACTACAAGAAATTTGACTATTACTGGCGGAATTAATCCCTCAGTAATGAAAAAAATCCCTCAGTAATACACATTACTGGCGGATTGGTGACAAAAATTTTCCCTCAGTAATACTGGCGTCAGTAATGTTACTGGCGGAATTTTCCCTCAGTAATCACATGGGTGAACTGATGAAGCATTACTGACGGATTTTTCCCTCAGTAATTACTGGCGGATTTTTCCGTCAGTAATTACTGAGGGAAAAATCCCTCAGTAATGTACACGAGATCCATCCAATCATTACTGAGGGATTTAATCCCTCAGTAATAATTCGACCTTTAAACATTACTGACGGAAATATCCGCCAGTAATACGCTTTTTTTTTTTTAAAAAAAAAACACTTTCACTGTTTTATTTAAATCATTAAAATAAAATTAATTATACAGAAATAAATTAAAGAATTAAATTTTTTTTTTGGATCTGCAAACTTTTACCAACTCTCGCAAAGAAAAAATACAAAGGCACCGATAAAGACGGAACACCTTGAACCCATTCGATTAAATATAGGCAAATTCTTAATGGATACAGAAGTTGTCACCACAAATATAAGTTATCATATAACAATAAACTAAAAAACCGTTTAAGCACACAAACAGTCCTTGGTGCTCCCTGATTCTCCACCGTCGAGACCAAAAAACTAAATAACACAGGAAGCTAAAGCTAAATGCATAGTAGCAAAAAACAATTAACCAAGCAGTCTATAAAACATAAAAACAAAAAACGCCTAGTAACTAAGGCCACCACATCACAGAGACAATCCTCCAAACTAATTATCATAGTATTGGGGCAAATTTGATCCTGATCTCCCACCCGATCTATTTCCTCCTCTCCCCATATTTTGGGGATTTTCTTGTGAAGCATTATCCATAAAACTATTAAAGTTTCTCAAAAAACTTTCACCTTCTGGTATGTTGAAATCAGCACCATTGAAAACGGTTCTCGTCGATGAAGACGGTTGGCGATCACTTACAGGAATATGAGGTCTTTGATGCTCATCATGATCACTACGCACAAATTGGGGTTGTAGGCGAGAGCGGTTGTTTGGTTGCGGCATTATGTACCTGACCATCGACGTCTGTTGTGATAATAGGAAAAAAATGATTATTTTGGAAATAAAAGAATTCCAACGAAATATTGAATTCATATTTATATATAGAAAGATTAGTACTAAATTGGTAATAAAACGTAACAAAAAAAAAGTTATAAAACAAACAAAAAAATTAATCAGTTATGAGATCATACCCCGAAATCATCGTATTGCGGCGTTGTCTCGTAATCATGTGGATCATGTTGTGATGTATCCCTACGAGATTGTCGCTGTTGCTCTTGCATAGTTCTTTGCACCAACTCAACAACTCGGCTCTCAATTGATCTCTCCA
Source organism: Medicago ruthenica (assembly GCA_018208015.1). Taxonomy (NCBI): domain Eukaryota; kingdom Viridiplantae; phylum Streptophyta; class Magnoliopsida; order Fabales; family Fabaceae; genus Medicago; species Medicago ruthenica. Next base: position 39,968,721 of record CM031374.1, read on the forward strand.
TTTCTTGTTGTGATTTTACAAGTTCTTCTTGTTGTGCCTTCAATCTTGCATTCTCAGCCCTCAATTGCTCAACCTCAGTATAAATAGGATCGTCATGTCTACGAGCTGACCGACCTGTGCTACTGTAAGAGTTGCGGCTAGTATCTATAAATGTGCCTGATGGACCCTTCTGATATAATGAAGAGTTACTACCAGCACCAACAATTCGACCCTTGTTCTTCCCACCAGCAATCTCTATAAATTTGTTATTTATAATTTCATTAGCAGTGATTGTATCAGCTCGCTCAGAAGGGGGAAGACTATCTTGCTGCCTTTTAAAAGCTTCAATAAATTCTTTCATCTCCTTCTGCACATATATTCAAAATTAAATATAAGTTATCCTGTATAAAACAAACTAATCATCCGAACTGCTCTAAAACAGAAGCCATAAAAACGCATCAGTGAAAACACCAACAACCTAAATAGAAATGACAATATTATACGTACATTTATGCTTTCCGATCTTGAATCAAGAGGCACTCCATTTTGAAAATGAAAATAATCAAATGTCTCTAATATTGTTGGAAGTCGTCCATGTTGTGCTTTGTATCTGAAGCTACATGTACCAGCATTTACAGACCCCCCTGAGTGTGTGCTGGTAGTTGCCTTCTCTGAGCCTCTGTTATCTTTATTCTTCCTACACTTATCTTTGTATTCCGGTAAATCCCACTTCTTACACAACTCACGCCATGTGCCTTCGCCAATCCAATTTGGACAATTTTCATCTTTTGGTCCACGTTTCTTGCGCGCATCAGAAAGCATGCTTGAGAGGCGCTTGGAGCATGCACTGTCAAAATGTTTACTAATCTCATCGTCCTCCTCTTTCTTCCAAGTACATTTCTCCTGCAAAAAAAATATTTGTCTTGTTAGAGATATAGGCATCATACAATGAAATAAGCATTTGTGTCTTCTTAATTTCAATCCACTAACTCATAAAACAATTAGAATTGAGAATAAAGATAAGAAACAATTACAATTGAGAATAAAGTTTAATATATTAATTTTTAACTTACTTTGAACAAATTCCAAAATTCATCCCTTGGCTTGTTGTTAACCATGTTCTTGCCTTCAGCCTTGATTGCACCCCATGATAGCCATGGTTTCTGATATCTGGCTTCAATCACTGCTGTGATTGACTCACTAACCAATCTATTAGGCAAAAACCTACATGAAAAAAATAAACGTAATTGTTGATCAACATTAGAACACATTAGGAACAACCAAAATCTTACGGATCAACATTACCAACACATTAGGATCAACATATTAGAACCAACGTTATAAACACTTACCCCTTAGCATAATAGCTTATGACATATCGGCCATGTCGATCAACCAAAATCTTCACATTAGGATCACTGATGTCATCAACTGTATAATCAAAGTCCGGAAGATTAGGATCAGCAGGCGGATCTACATCCGGTTGTCCATTAGGCCGCTGAGTCTGTGGCATCGGAACAAAGGATGAATGATGGATTGTGATTTTAGGTCCTCTTCTATGTGGTCGTGGTGGCTGTGATGGTTGTTGAGGCAGGGGGGGGTGGTTGTGGTGGCTCTTCGTCGTCCATCTATATATAGCATACACAAAGATTCACAAATGAGTGTTATAGCAAACACAATTTGAACTAACTATTTTGCATTGGCATTAGAGAATCCAAGTCTTTCAATCTGAACTAAGCATAGTCCTGCACTTTCTCTTTGTAAATTCAAAAATACTAATCTACTAGCATAGTCCTGCACTTTCTTTTTGTAAATTCAAAAATACTAATCTACTAGTATAGTCCTGCACTTTCTCTTTGTAAATTCAAAAATAAAAATACTAATCTACTAGTATAGTCCTGCACTTTCTTTCAGCTTCAAAGAGTCTTGGGGTTTATAATACTAAGCATAGTCCTGCACTTTCTCTTTGTAAATTCAAAAATAAAAATCTACTAGAGCAAAAATCTCAACTTAATGGTTCAATATTTTCTATCAGTGACAGTGATGATTGACATTGCTATAGTGTAGACCATCCAAAGGGTGTAATATTAACTTATCAAGAAAGCAAGCAGATCAGCCGTTGTATATCAGTTTGTTACTATTTTGTTAGCAATATGAAGATTCTTTAGCCGACTTTACGATGAAACTGGCTGCAAAGGATCCAAGTCTGTTTGGTTACAAGTGTATCAACGCTAATTTTATTAGCTCTCAAATGCTTGTCCAAACAGCAAAATAATGAGAAATGGTTGTGATTTTGAATAGTTTAGCAATAAAAATTAGGATATTTCAACAAGATATTGATAATACTAATGTATGTGACAGCAGTTTATTTAAAATCCAATAACTACCATAAAAATTAGGAGCATACTCATACTTTTTTTCAATAATCAGCTGGCCCTAAAAAAACAGGATCTATAAAAGAGAGCTTACTAGAAGGACAACAACATATTTGAGTAATTTGGGGGGAGGGGAGAGAACTTTCATACCTTCAGCAAGTAGGGAATGTCCTTATGTCCTTCAAGATCAAGAAATTTCCCTCTTTGTCAGCTCAAGATCAGAACACTAGTTATCCAAGTAGCATTAGCATTAGCATAATATCTGTTAAAAAGAAAAGAGAGAAAGCTAATTTGTGTTCAGTGTTGACAAAGGTTATGTGAAAGCCTCTAAGGTGAAGAAGCTTTGCTAGTTTCAACATTGCATTGATATGACCTTGAGCTGGAAATGGAGTTAACACTGCATGTGGCTTTTTTTCTGCATAGTTACTCATGTTTGTATTTTTCTTATGCAATGTTAAAGTGTGTATGAGTCTTTGCTTTACTAAAGAGAAAAGACCAATATATATATATACCATTATTAAACAGCAATTAATTGAGATAAATATTTGTAAACTGATGCATGTGGAACGGATGTAATCAAGTGATGGTTAATGAATTTGTAATCAAGTGCTAACAATATCTCACCTCACAGTTAATATTTCAAATCAAATAGTAAAACATTGTATATAAATTGGACAGATTTTTCAAATCAAATCATATCTCACCTCACAGTTAATATCTCACCTCACAGTCATCACCATTTTCTCTAACACTTTTCATACACACTCCACTATTTACTGTTTCTTTTCCTTCAGTCCAACTTTGTGTATGAAATTTGTATCCGTTGACAAAGTAGGTGTGCCATTGTCTAACACATGATTTGGGGCCATTAGATAAGTTCCTGAGGTGTTCAATGATAGGAGTGGTTGGGACCTGATATACTTGTTGTCTGAACCATGATGGAAAATGAGAATGTATCTGATCAGCAGAATATTGTTGATTGAATGTCCTGATATAAAATATAACATTTATTATAACTAATTATACATTATTTAAGTTTAATTTAAACTAATTAAATTAGCATGTATAATTACTTACTCTAAGTATGGCTCAACTTCAATGCAATTAATCAGCACATGGACATGTGCTGCATTTAAAACCCTTTCACCTGGAAAAATTGTCATGCACGCACCAGCAGGGCGCCCAAGCAAGCAGAATACCGATAGGGCTAACGGATGACGTCTTTGATCACCATAAGTTTCATTCCTACTATGTCTTGGTGTCAGTGGATCAATGAAATAATGAGAAATAAAGTGAGATGTTTCCCGTTGTATGTATGATGCAACAATCGATCCTTCAACTCTAGCCCGATTTTTCACCGATCGTTTTGAATCACCCATGAACCTGAGTATAATGAAAGTCAATAAGCTTGATTAAAAAATAAGTGTGTCATTTATAATGATATTCAATATGTAAAATCATTATATATATATATATATATATATATATATATATATATATATATATATATATATACCTTTCAAATGGGTACATCCATCTATATTGAACCGGTCCACCAAGTCTAGCTTCATATGCAAGATGAATTGCAAGATGTTCCATAGAATCAAAAAATCCAGGAGGAAATATTCTCTCCAACTTACACAATATCATTGGAATGTCATTTTCCATCTTGATAAGATCATCTTCTCTCAGTGTTGCTGAACACAAATTCTTAAAATACTGACTTACTTCTATAAGTGGATTCAATACATGTGATTCCAAAGTACTAAATGCAGTAGGAATTAAACACTCCATAAAGACGTGACAATCATGACTTTTCATTCCAAGCATCCTTCCATTTTCAACATCAGCACATCTTGCTAGATTTGACGAATAACCGTCTGGCATCTTCAATTCTTTAACCCATCGATAAACAGCTTTTGCTTCTTCCATGGGTAAAGTGTAGTTAGCACGAGGTTTCAGAAACTTTCCATTAGACTTCTCCACCAACAACAAATCCTTCCGTCTGCAATACAACTCTATGTCTTTCCTAGCTTTCTCATTGTCTTTAGTCTTGCCTTTCACATTCATGACAGTGTTAAATATATTATCAAAAAAATTCTTCTCGATATGCATAACATCGAGATTGTGCCTTAATAGATTATCTTTCCAATATGGCAAATCCCAAAAAATAGTTCTTTTTGTCCAATTATGTGTTTGCCCGTAACCAAAAGGTTTAGAAGCAACACCACCCACTACATGCACCTTTGGCTTGTTTTTCACTTTGTTCCAAACTTGTTCTGATGTCAAATTTGGAGGTGGTCCACGATTTTCAGTTTCACCCTTCACAAATGCATTTTTATTCCTTCTAAATGAATGATTATCAGGAAGCCACCGACGATGACAGTCAAACCATGTTGCCTTCCCTCCATGATCTAATTTGAACGCCTTAGTATCTTCCATGCATATTGGACATGCAAATCTACCATGTGTCCCCCATCCTGACAACATCCCATACGCTGGAAAGTCGTTAATGGTCCACATCAAAGCTGCCCTCATCATAAAATTTTTTTTCTGGGAAATATCGTATGTGTGAACACCATTCCATAGTCTCTTTAAATCATCAATCAAAGGTTGCAAATATATATCAATACCTGCTTTTGGACTAGTTGGACCTGGTATTACGGCAGCTAAAAACATGTAAGGTTTCGACATGCACATATCAGGTGGAAGATTATATGGAGTAACAATTACAGGCCAACATGAATAAGGAGTACCCGAAGCTTGAGTATGTGGTGTAAATCCATCAGAGCATAGTCCTAGTCTTACATTGCGTGGCTCTAAGGCAAAATTGGGATGTTTATGATCAAAATGCTTCCATGCCAGGCCATCAGACGGATGTCGTAGCTCACCTGAACTATTTCTTCTTTCATTGTTTTGAGAATGCCAAGTCATTTTCTCAGCAGTTTGCATTGATGCATACATCCTTTGTAGTCTTGGTATAATAGGTAAGTAAAACATTGCCTTTCTTGGAACGGGTTTTCTCCTACTTGATCTAGAGTGTTTGCTTCCTTTATACCTTGGTTCCTGACAAAATTTACATTCAACTAGACGTCCATCTTTTACACCAAATTCGTTGTCGTAAAACAACATGCAACCTTTAATACAACAATCAATTCTCTTCACACCAAGTCCTAACTTCGACACTAGCTGTTTCGCTTCATAAAAACTTTTTGGCAAACCATCAGTTATGGGTGTTGAATCCAACATCATTTTGGTCGTCAATTCCAAGGCTTGTTCAGGAACATGAAATTGAGATTTTTGGGCTATAAATCTTACACACATCGATAACTTTGAATGAGGAGACCCTGGGAACAACGGTTTATTTGTTTCATTCAAAAGATTATAAAATTTATGAGCTTCTTCGTTTGGGGGTTCATCAACTTCGACATCATCCTGCAACTCATCATATTCATCATCTAATCCAGCATTAACTCCAAGAGCATCCACTATCATATTATCCATCATTTCAAATTGAACATGTCGGGTACTACTTGAAGAATCTACTGCACGACTCTCTTCAATACCTACATTAACTGTCGGAGGTGCCACAAATGACGATTCACCATGACTTGTCCAAATCCAATAGTTAGGTCTGAAACCTTTCCTATATAAATGCAACCTAATTTCGTCTTCACTGCGAATGCGTCTACAATCACAAACAACACACGGACATCTAATCCCCCCTTCATTTATGACAACAGGGCTAAATTTCACGGTATTGATAAAAAGTTCAACACCTAACTTAAAAAGCTCCTTAACTTGCCCTCTTTTTTCATGATAATTTCTATCATACATCCAACTACGATCACTCATACCTGTAATTTAAATCTGTAAAAAAAAAAAATGCATATAACATGGTCAATATAAAACAAAGATCACTAAAAAGTTTTAATTTATTTAAAAAAAATTAATTACTAAAAGTTTTAATTTATACAATAATTAAATTCACATACATACAAATTGAAGGAGTCAATATATTATAAATAAAATTTTAAAGATTTTTATTTTTAAAGTAAAGAATTTACTGTAATACTACTTTCTTAAAAAAAATACGGTACTAACACAATTTTTTTACCTAAATTTAATATATATACACTAAAAAAAGGATAATGCTTGATCCCACGAATTCTCAACCAACGAAAACCACGAACTGTTATCCTCCGTTGATTTTTATCATTGCATGGCCATGATTTACACAAAATATGGACTTATTAATTTTTCATATCATTAAAACAGCAACACATGACATTATATTCTTAAAATTCGTTTGTGACTTTTTCATAAAATATAGCAGTACTGCTAAAAAAATTACAGTTATTAAACAAACAAAAAATTCTACAATTTTAATTTGACTACTAACCTTGTGCCAATTAGAGTCTCACTTTAAGAAATGCTCCCACCGACACCACCAATAAGCTGCTTAATGCATAGAATATCAACTATATAAAAATTTAAAAGTTATAAATATTAAAATAATCACAAAAATAAATTCAATACATCTAACATTATTTAAAAACAAAAAATAAATCTTTACCTTGATGAGAAAAAAATTGTTTAGAGGAAAGTTGAAGAAATGTAATAGAAAGATGTTAGAGAGATAAGTGGTTGTTGTGAATGAGGGATAGAAGATGAGAATGAATAGATACGGCAAAAAAAATTTCAGACTGAAAACATTACTGGCGGATTTTGTTTCATTACTGTCGGATTTATTTATTACCAGCACCGACCATTACTGGCGGATTTTCTGGTTTTACTGACAGATTTAGATGAAAACGTTACTTACGTTACTGGCGGATTTTTGGCATTTCTGACGGATAATTCAATCATATTATTACTGGCGGATTTACACAATTACTGGCGGATTCGTTACATTACTGACAGATTCAAATCCGCCAGTAATGCAAACGTAATAATTGCTGTCCCGCATTAACATTAGTGGCGGAAAAATTCCGCCAGTAATGTAAAGGAAAAAACTTTAACATTACTGACAGATTATTTCCGTCAGTAATGCAAAGGCAAGTTTGTTATTAATATTACTGACGGATTTTTCCGTCAGTAATGCAAATCACTGAATTATTGAGGGTTTTTTCCGTCAGTAACGTTATTGAGGGTTTATTTTATGTTACTGAAGGATTATTCCGCCAGTAATTACTGAGGGTCTAAATCCCTCAGTAATGCAATTTTGAATTTGTTAGTAAAATGGGAAATTCTTGTAGTGATTCTATAGTCAACACAAGTTATAAGTTTTAAATTTTTGTTTTTTATGTTGTTTTTTGTGTATTTGTTACTTGCTTAAGTTCTGGTGTTTGTGAAGGTTGAGAAAGGTGGGGAAGATGCTTTGTTTGTGAGCAACTAATGGTGGAGTTATTGTTGTTGCTGATGGTGTCTCTGGGTATGCTACTTACTTACTTGGTATGAATCGATAAATTTGTGTTTCCTATTGATGTAGTGATCATGGAGATTAACGACGTGGAAGACTGTCCACTAATTCTAAGAATATCATTCTTTGCAACTTCTAGAGTATTGATTGATGTTGAGCAATGAGAAGTGGTCTTAAGGTCAAATGATGACTATATGTCCTATAAGGTTATAAGGTTACTGCTTCGGAATAAGAAGAATGATTTGCGATTAAGAATGGGCAGATAAAGAGCATTCTGAGGAAGGATAGTAGATTGAAGACAAGGAGTATGAGGTGTAGCAGCTCTCGGGAATAACGTAGACTCATCCTTAAAGTTAAAGACGTTAAACACACGTTGAATGGGAGGCAACCGATTGGTTTTACTTTTTCAGTTAGTTTTAAATTCAGTCATTTTTTATTTCTATCTAAATATCATCATATAACTTGTTGTTTGCTACTTGTACCTATGCTAGTTGATTTTACCTGAATTACATAACCTTTTCATTTCAAAATTGGTCTTAGACTCAGAAGTTGTTCCACACACCAAGGAAGAGGGCTAACTTACCTCCAAAGTTTAAGATCATGATAATTATTCAGGCTTGTTGTGGAAGATACTCATCAAATCACCATCTCATTCTCTATAGCATAACCGGTGAGAATTTGATCAAATATTGTCCGTTTTATACTAAATTCTTTCATATATGTGTGTATCTATGTTTGAATGTTATTTTCATGGATCTTGCAGCCATTCTCTATAATCTATTGATCATATTATCATACTAATAAGACACTTGTTTGATACCTTGAGCCTTTTCAAGCCACCCTGATTTATTATTATCCTATGTTGAACCCCTTTGAGCCACCTTGCAATAATTTCTTTCTTTGTTTTTATTAGTGACGAATCATGTCACAAGTTTTGAACCCATGATGCTATATCTATTTAATTTCTTTGGAGTTAGATACAATTTTAGGTACTTGGTACGGTTTGAAACTAAGTTTGAGGTTGCACCTTGGAATTAGCAACATCTTAAGTTTGTGGTGCGGTACTAATAGAACTTGTTATGAAAAATGGAAAAGAAAGAAAAATTGATAGAAAAATGTGAAAAATGTAGACCAAATAATCGAAAATCGGTCTACGCATGAAATCAAGAGCCAAGAATCAAAAGTTAGTCTCTTAAAAAAATAATAATAAGTAGTTCTACTAGTATCCAGTTATTTTTATTGGCAACAGTGAAGGTTGATAGTAGTGTTATATTAAGTAGGGAATCCATAGTTGAATCCAGCTCCAAATTGTTGTTAACCTACTTTCGCAAATATATCTCACATTTAATCTTAACCACGTTATAACCTTGAAAAGACATTTAAATGTGTATGTGATAATACTGGACTTCGAATGACTATTTGGAATCGCTTCAAGTTTGTAGCAAAATGCATTAACATGTCGAATGGAGTAGACAAATGCGTTGACCAGCCCTACTGGCTTTAGAATGATACATGATGGAATAAAGTATGGTTGAAAGTTCAATTATCTTCTGTAAGACTGTCATGATTGAGAGAAAATGGTAAGCTAGTCAAAATTGGAAATGGAAGAAACAATAATATGAGCACCCGTTCTAGAAAAGTATGTCATTTAAACAAATTCTGACTTCTTGATTTTGTAACTTGAAGACAAGTGACAATTTAAGTTTTGGTTATGAGAACAGGATACTTGATGATATTTTAGCTATGTTTTTTAGTCATTTATTTAGTAGTTGAGGTCATTTTAGATATATTTTAGAGAAATTGTCTGTGGTTTAAGGGACATTTTGTATTATTTTTATTTGAGTCCTTGTAATTATATTTCATCCCAGAACTGGCAATTCCATAGGTGTTTTGAGTCATGTTAGTGAAGAATCATGTAATTTGGTAAATCAGACATCTAATAGAATTATGGAGGCAATAAAATGAAGATCAAAGGAGCTTAAAAAGGTTTTTGAAGACAATACAATGTGGAAAAATAATGTCTCAAGTCCCAATATCAAATCATGGTTTAAGAATACTCAAAGAACGAAGAAAAATTGTTATTCCATGCGCTCCATGAAGCGACCCCATCTAACCTAAGCACATTGATGTTCTAGAGGAACAAAATTCTCAATCCCATGCACCCAAGCAGACAGTTACGGGAAAAATTGCCTCTTTCATTGTTTTTCAAGTTGGATCAGAAACCAAATTTAAACCCAGTTAGAAACTTGGCTATAAATAGAAACTCTTGTACACACTTTAATTCAATCAAAAACTTGGTGGTGCAAGTTGAAGGCAAGCATCAAGAGGATTCCAACATCTCTTTGTTTTTGGAGTATGTCTAAAATTCTTTTTTTGTTTATGTTTTTATGTTTCCTTGAGAAACTAAACACTCTACGATTAGGGTTATAAGATGAACTACTATTTATTTTTTAGGTAATATTAATGCAATTTCTTTATTCAGTTATGATTTAAGTCTTATATGATTTTCAATTGTTCCAAACATAATGTTTTTAGACCCTACACAAACATAAGCCCTAAATGAATATATTAGATCTTAGGCAGGCATAAGACTTGAACTTATCTATTGTATCCCTAGGTTAAGGTATAAAAATGGCATACCTTGCTATAACCCAAACAAGAGCGAATTGAACGTTGCTTAATTATCTTAATTAAATTAGGATTTTGAGTATGATCGTTAAATTATGATTCATCCATTGAGAACCTGCTTCGTACCGCCCTTGTCTAGGCACAATTACCATAAGAAATTCTATAAATATATCACGGTTTCATAATACAAACCATCGTTTATCAAACACATAATCATAATTGATATTGAACTTTGCATTAATTCAACAAAGAAGATAAATGGGGTTTGGAGAATCATAATCGCAGTCAAACATTTGAAATCGAAACTTTTATTTTATGCAATCAAACTAATACTCTCATTCTGCAAACAATTCAACCTTTCAACTCTTAAAACCCCTCGCTGCTTTTTTAACTAATAAGTTTTGTAAATTGCCGAGTTGAACAACAATCAATGTGGAGAAGATAACTTACTACTTTATTACTTGCTACAGTTTGGTGCACTTGTCAACTTTATCATCGATGTACTTGTCTTGTTTTTTTGTAACTATGTAAAATAAGTGGGTAACACATTGAATTTTTGTGGTTAACGAAGTAGTCAAAGTGGTTAATGAAATTTATGTTCTAAAAGTGGTTAATAACATTATTTTGTTAATGAAGTACTCCCTCCGTTCCTTTTTAACTGTCACATTTACCAAAAAAAAATTTGTTCCTATTTAACTGTCACTAAGTTACAATTAGTCAAATATACCTATAACCTCTCAATTACCACGACCTACGCATTAATTGTATACTCCATTATGCTAGGCTAAATTAATTCATAAATTCCAGTGCCATTCCGTTTTACAAAGGCCACAAATGCTTTCTAGAGAACAATTGGCTCAAGATTGGCTCGTTATTAACAAAACAAAAAGTTTGTTTTTGAAAAAAAAAATGGCTTAATATTATTGTTCCATTTCATCTGGCGTTTAGTCTTTCAAAGGGAATAACATGGGCTGCATATATTAATAAACTACGCAAGTCAATAAGTACATGTGTTGTTATTATGGATTAAATAAGGGTAAATAAGGAAACAAAAGGTTGTTTAACCTTTGTCTTGGTTGGAGTGAGTTTAACAAAAATGGCTCAGGCTCAGGCTCCGGTGAGAGACCAAAACAGGTCTCTCACCGTGCAAATAAGTTTTTAACCGTTAGATATATTAATAAATTATTGTGCGGTCAGATCGTGAAAAAATCTTATGGTTAAAAATTAATTTGGTGATTTTATTAATCAATCTAACGGTTAAAAACTTATTTGCACGGTGAGAGACCTGTTTTGGTCTCTCACCGTAGCCTTCACCAAAACAACACATATAGAGAAACAGAGGGAGTATTAAAATTGGTTAATGACATAACTCGAATTTTGTGCTAAAAAAATCCTCCTCTACTATATTATTTTTTTTTTTTTGTGAAAAAAGTGATTTTCACCGTATTAATACGATGAACGTGAAGTGTCTTGTATCGGTATCACTTTTATGTGTTTCAATAGCAAACTTGATAAACAAAATAATATGTTTCTCTAGAGTATGTTATGTTGCTTAACTTACACAATACATAGGAAAGTGGAGAATAAACTTAGATTGAATTCACGTATATCATTCACCCCCGCCACTTCATGTTGCTTCAACTTACACATATTGCACACATCAAACCAGTGAATCCAAGAAATTTTCTTATGGCCTTTCTGCCCTTCCCAAAGTAAGTAACTGTCTTTGCATCTCAATGATGCTATTCCAAAGTTTCACAATTATCTTCATAAGAGAGAGGAAAAAAATGGAAATACATTAAGGACAAAGTTCGGTAAAACAATCCTACCTCCTAAGCTAACAAATATAAAGCCTTAATTCTTAAGTCTACTTTGAAGAGACTTGATCGATGGTTTAGAGGCGGATACACAACCAAGACATTGAGGGCTCAAGTCTCCATAAGAAAACAAAAGAAAATCTTCGATAGTACTCTCATTTATTTTTCAAAACCCCAAGAAAAAATAAAAAATTTCTTTAATAGCACTATTATATATTTTTTCAGCCTCAATAAAACTGACTAGATCCAGGCTCGACTTTGTGGAAGTGCAAACAGTTCAACCAAGCCGGGCCTTCAAAATGTATGAGCCTAAAAAAAATTTATAGCCCAATACCCACACTCCACTCAAATATAAAAAAACATATGTTCTTTCTTTTTCTTTCTTCGATACGCGTTTAGGTTTTTTCTTCTCACTAAACACCATCTCTCAGTCGTGCACCGCCACTAAACATATGGCTTAATGTTTATTAGTAATTACTTTTTAAAATTTCAATGTATAATTGCTAATTTTGTTGAATGTTGCAAATATATGGTTATAATATACTCCCTCTAGTCTTGAATATAAGTAACAAAACAAAAAAATTGATGGTCTTTGTAACATCCCGCTTAAATGTAACTTTTATCAGTATTAGAGGAATTACGAGCGAGTAAGGGCAAAATTGTAATTATGAGCTGTAAGGGCTTTATTAGGGGAAAGCTAAGATTTTCTTCATTTCCTCATTTCCCTTCTCTCTCTAGAATTCAGATTTTTCTCTCTCCTTTTCTAGGATTTCGGCCATCATCATCAACAGCCTTTAATCCATCACTTTTCTTCCCAAACCTTGTTGGATCACAAGCAAGCTAAACTTTGGGAAGCATAGAGCAAGAGAAAGCTAAGGAAACCAAGTCAAGAGGAGGAATTCCAAAGCTAGGGTTTTGGTAAAAGGAAGATTGGCAAGATTTGTAAGTATTAGGTGAGTTCCGTAGTACAGCTTATCCCTTTTGGGTCATATTGTGTGAGAATCACTACTTAATTTCTAAGGCTTAAGGAAAAAGGATAGTTTTTCCCCTTTTGATACATATGCTTAATTTATGCTTAATCCTTGAACCCAGTACGTTTTTATGGTTTAAAATGAGTCTCTGGCATGTTTCAAAGATCACTTGGCAGTTGGGTACCAAGATTTTGAGGTTAAAACACAAGTTTCAGGATTCTGAGTTCTGCTACGATCGCAGAGCGACCAGTACTTTGCTCTGCGAAGCTTCAGACCCAGAATTACTGTTCAGACTCAGAGGGGTCCGGTGTTAGCCTGATATAATAGGAATTTTCACCGGTATGATGGGAGATGTACTTCGGGGTTACTCCACCCGGATGCACTCCGTAAAATGAACCAAGATAATTATTGTGTGTTACACGCTAACTTCTAACTTTATGTTATAAGAAAGATGAATATGTATATATTATACAAAGAGAATGACAAAGTAGTCATCAGATATCAGAAAGTGATCCCCTGATCACTAGTTATGAGATTATGAATATGTTCAGCATAAGACAAAGACATATAGCGATCCTAGTTTTTCCCTTGATCGCGAAATATGTAGAGAATGACGACGATCATAGGTATCCCTAAGATTGCCAAGAGTTAGTGCATGGCGGCCCTAGGTTTCCCTGAGGTTGCCAACAGTAGGTTGGGTGGAGCTCACCGAGACATTATGTCTCATCCCAATCCTTCTGGTGCAGGATTACAGGTAAGCAAGAGGTTCGTGATGAAGTTTTTCAGGGAGACGCTGAATGGAGTGCAGATGCTCGGCTTGTACCAACTCAGGAGGTTGTCAGACAATTGTATAAGTGTTTTTTTTTTATGGTACTTGATTGGTTGTATAAACGAGCATGTTTGTATTCATTAAGTTGTATTGTTATTATTATTGAGAATTTTAATGCATCTAGTATCAGATTAATACACATGCTAAATATTCTAGACAAATTTAGTATGGGTGTTACAGTCTTGAATATAAGTAAATGTCAACAACTTCTATCATTTAATGCTACTATTCCTAAATTACCCTTGAATTAATGTGATTTTATTTTATTTTCTTTTCATGGAACAAGTTACTATGAAGGGTAATTTAGAAATTGCAATTGTATTTTTTATAACTTTTAGAGAAATAAATGACACCAACTAATTTTCTTAAAGAGTGTGATTTTTTTTTTGTTTCTTATATTCAAGATCGAAGGGAGTATGTTGAATGTCAAAAATTTTTGATATATGTTGAATGTTGAAAAATACTCCCTTCGGTCCTTATTATAAGAAGAAAAACAAAAAAAATACAAAATCAATACAGTCTTTAATTAGTGTAACTTTTTGAATATTTTTACAAATATACCCTCATAAAAAATTGTGAAACATTAAATACATCCACTAATATTAAAAAGACAAACATTAAATAAGGGATAGAAAAGTCTTTTAAGCAATAGTTATACTTAAAAAGTTGTGATATTTTCTTATAAATAAGACCAATTTTTTTTTTTTTGAAAATTTTCTTAAATATAGGACATGAGGGAGTATAATTGTTAATTTTGTTTTATGTTGGACGTTGAATTTTGAAAATCTTTGATATAGGTTGCTAATATATGCCTTCTAAATGTCAGGTTCTATATTTTTTTTTTTCATTCTTCCTCTATACCTCCTAAATTGCATCATAGAATTAGAAAGTTTTAAAAAATTACGTTTTTATTTTACTGAGGACCTATTTTATTATGAGAGTCAAACCTCATATTTCATAGAAACGGCTCTGACTAGATCCATTAACTAATTAATGTTATACTATCACCACAAGTTTACCTTTTTCTTTTTAAAATTTTCACTACCACAGTTTCTCGTTCTCTGCTTAATCCATATACATCATTGTCATACCCCAATTTTTGACCTAAAATTTATTTTTTACTCGTCTTTTTAGTTCGAAATTTTTCGTCGTCTCAGACGAAATTTCGACAGAGAGGTATTTTAAAATACCTCATTTTTTTTTTTAATTTCGTCCGGGTCCGTTTTAGTTTTTTTTATTATTATTTCTATCTTTATTTTTATTCTTTTAAATATTTTATTTGTTATTTTATTTAGCATTTTTATTATTTATTTTTTCTCTTCCTTTTTACCTTTTTTAATCAGCTTACTCTTTTTATTTATGGTAGAGGAGACTTTGTTAATATTCATTGTGTTTTAATTTGTCTCTAATTAGTCCATTATTGAGTATTATTGTCATTTAATTTGTCAACAAATTCTTTATGGAGCATTAGTGTTGGCAATTAGTATTTATCAGAGAGTAGCAGCACAGCAAAAAGGGGGGGGGGACCGAATTCAAAAACGCAAAAAAACTCAGAAACAGAAACAAACAACCAGAATAAAAAACCAAATCATCAGAACCACCATCATCCCACGCCTCCACCACCACAAATCCTTACCACAACACGCCACTCACCTCCCACACACACAGCCGTACGGCCACCTACAGCCACTCACGCGTCCAGCCTCTCCCAACGACATAACGACACACAAACAACCACCCTCCACCTCTCCAAAACCCAGCCGTACGGCCACCTACAGCCACTCACGCTTCCAACCCTCCACCCTTCTCCCACACAACTCATCCCAACCCACATCAAAACGACCCAGCCACGCAACCCACAACCAACACGCATACACACCTCTCCTCCACCACTCACGGCTTTTCCCCTCATCCACCACCAAACCCAAAAACGCACAATAAACCATAACCACAACCGCAACTTCACCCTCTCAAACACCCACTCGCGCGGCCTCCCTTTTTTTCTCTCACCCAAGAATCAAAACCAGCCAGCAACCGCTTCCAAACACGCACCCACTGCCAAACAGCCGCCTCCATCTTCCTTCAACCCCCTCACGTACGGCCAACTTGCGTTTTTGTTCATCCTGGTGGGTTTGTTTTTTTCTCTTTTCAGATTGCTGTGTGAGAGGAGAGAAGAAAGTGGAGAAGAGAAGAAAGGGAAAGTTGTGTGGGAAATGAATAAAAACCGTTTTTTTTAATTTATATATAAAGCTTGAACCGGTTCGGTTCTCTTGAACCGAACCGGTCTGTTTGTTTCTCTCCCAGCCCAATGGGTTTAGCTAAGCCCAGCATCTTTCCTTCTCCCTCTTTCTCTGATTGCTGCTTGCGCACCCCCTGATCCTCTTCTGCACCCCCTTTATTCCTTTTTATTTTTTTTATTTTTCTCTTATCATTTCTTGCACTTTATTTTAAGATTTTCCTTATGTATTTTCATGCATATTGTTCCATTGGATTTACATTATAGTATTTCATGCATTATTTTTCTTTTATTTTCATGCATTATCATTTTATTTTTATTCTTAGCATATTTATTTAATTTTTAGTGCATTTGCAAGTTTTTACTTTTATTTATTATTTTGCCATTTCTTAGAATGTATTTAGGTTATTTTCATGCATATTATTCCATTGCATTTACCTTATAGTATTTCATGCATTTTTTTTTCTTTTTATTATTTTCCTTTTATTTACATGCATTCTCATTTTATTCTTAGCATATTTATCCATTTTTTAGCGCATTTGCAATTTTTATTTTTATTTATCCATTTCTTAGAATGTATTTAGGCACAATGTAAATATTAATGAGAATTTGCACTGACACTCACACTTTATTTATTCTGCTTTACGTCTTTTCTTTATTTTTATTTATTTCGCTATTCAAAAAAAAATACAAAAATATTAGGTTAGTTTATTTTCAAAGGATTTCGTGGTGATCCAACGTCATCACGGAAATTCCTCGCGTTTAGCTTTTATTTATTTTTAGTCTTAGTCAATTATTAAAAAAAACAAAAACATTCAAATAATCAAAAATCACAAAAAAATCTTTTCTTAATAAACCTTGATTTTCAATCAAGTGTCCGTCTTTTCTCTTTTATTTTCTTTAAACAATCATTAATCCATTTTAATAACATTTAAATCATTTTCAAAAATAAAAAACACAAACCAATCACATTTTGGCCATTTGGCCTTTATTTTATCTTTTAAACCTTTTTTTAAAAACTAATAAAAAACATCAAACAAATCAAACGTCATTTTTTACCCCGAACTACGAGGTTTTGATCCCTCACGGGTACGTAGGCAGAGGACCTTGTCCTTCCAAATCATAAAAAATATAAAAAAAAAACATTTTCTTTTCTCACTATTCTAATTCATTCTTTTCTTTTTTTTAAAAAAATAATAAGCAAGTTATAGCCCAAAATAAATAAATAAAATCAAGAGGTTCTCGTAGAGTACTACGAACGTTTAGGGTGCTAACACCTTCCCTAAACGTAACTAATCCCCGAACCCTAATCTTTAAAAATGTGGTAATTTAGAACTTTTTTCCACTTTTCATTTAAAAAATTAAAAGTTCAGTCGTGAATTAAAATTAGTGAGTCAACGCTAATCAATAGTTTGATCTCCGAAAACCACCGCGACAGAAATGGCGACTTCACTGGGGAATCCCTAAGAGGGTTGAGCCTAACTTGAATTTATTTAATTATTTTGTGCTATAACTTGCTTAAAAAAAATAAGGTTGTAAATATGTGCCTATGTGTTTTTTTCCTTTTACGTGAGTGGTGAGATAAGTCCTACACCCGGACTTGAGGGAAACATAAGATAGGACGGTGGTATAATCAAAGTGTCTTTCCGAGGGTAAATTTCGGATGTGGCACATGTGATAACCCCACTCAATGGAGGAATCTTGGAAGTATTATTATGTTGGCACGAGTAAGTCGTGTCTGGCATTGATATTTTCAAGCGACCTATGAAGTTGAGGACCTTTAGTTACCTTTAACCCATCTTGGCCTTTTAGGATGTAGTGCGGTGGCTAACCAAGAGTAATCTTGAATTAGTTGATACGCGATACTACACTCAAACGAGACTTTCTTACAAGTATTGTTGGATCGGGAGTCAATCTCGTAACCCGACGATATTTGGAAGGGGTTGAGGACTTTGGGAACTTGGTAGAACCCGTGATACAGGTACAAATGAAACCATAGTCCTTACCAAATGGCGTGTTTACCCTTGACTCCAACATTATTGAACTTAATCTCACCATGTTTTCTCCGTTCCTTTAGCATAATCATGCATACATGCACCCATTCATAAACATTTTTTTTCATCCAATTATCGAAGGATTTAAACAAGTTTTTTTAAACATCATAGAGGAGCACTAGGAAGTACACCTTCAAGAGCCCTGATTTGTTGAATTTAAGGAAGCTAGGAGTCTTTAGATTTTTTTTTTAAAATCTAGCTTCCACTAAAGAACTTTTGAATTGGTCTCGTGGCCTTGTTTCTAAAAAAGAACTATTTTGTAATGCCTTGATGCTCAAAAGAATGTTCAACTATGATGTTTACAATTCCTTCAACAAAGTTCTCCGATAACAAATCTTTCTTTTTGCATAAGCATAATCATGCATCATATTGCATTCATAGTTTCCCAAATCGAGTCTCATCCTCTGTTTCATCACCAAAAGTTCAATCTACCGCAGTCAAAGAAAGTGGCCCGACGCATTCGTTACAAACCCACTCGTACCTACAACACTTGTGCAGACAGAAGAGAGAAAATGGATGTGGTCGTGCAAACACAAGGAAGGATTTGCCGCAATTGGGTCGCTGTTGACATTCCCTCAGTTACTCATGGGTCCAAGTAATGTGTTTTCGTTGTCTTGTCTTTTCAAAAATCCTTTCGTTTCGCCCGATACGAAAGTGAAATCATGTAGGGCTTTACTTTTGTCTTCAAGTTACCACTATCAATGAAAAATTGTCGTTTCTTTCGCGACTTTTATTTTTATTTTACTGCTTTTCTGGAAAATGGTAACACCAAAAAACCCAAAAAAAAAACTTTATTTTATTTTCAATCAATTTCAAAAGGTCTACATTTTTCACTCATTTTCTAAAATCGATCATCAATCATATGTAGACTGAACATCAATAAACCCGTTGAACACTGTAACCCTATGCTCTCTCCCGACTTTGAGTTCCCTGTTCACGAAGCTGAAGAGGAGGAGGATGAAGGGATTCCCTTAAAGATCCATCGGTTATTAGTATGACATGAAAGCCATTCAGCCTCATGAAGAAGCATTTGAAATGATTAACTTGGGTTCCGAGGAGCTGCCACTACAGTATTCCTGATAAAATTCCAGATGAATGGTGCCATTGAATCTGCAAAAAAAAAAACAACAACAAATACAACAAGAAAGAGAAAATAAGCAAAAAAAAAAGGAAAAATACATCAAGAAAATAGTGCAGAAGATGGTAGCCACTTACAGGACTGGCATGTTACCGTACCGTACCTCAGTGCGCACTTCAACAGGGGTAACCCCTTTCTCTTTAGTTTACGGCATGAAAGCATTGCTCCCTGTGGAAGTCGAGATCCCGTCAATGAGAGTTCTGATGGAAGCCAAGTTTGTCTCAGGCTGAATGGTGCCAAAATACGTATGATTAGCTGAACTTGATTGAAGAAAAACGCATGACTGCTTTGTGCCACGGACAACTATATCAAAGGAGGATGAAACAAGCCTTTTACGAGAAAGTTCGTCCCCGTGAATTTCGAGAAGGAGACCTTGTGCTAAAAAAATTTATCTTTCCAACCGGACTCCAGGGGCAAATGAACGCCTAATTATGAAGGCCCATATATCGTTAAACGAGCGTTCTCCGGTGGTGCAATGACTCTTATGACTATGGATGGTGATGAGCTTCCCCGTCGTGTGAACGCAATGCAGTCAAGGTATACTTTGTCTAAAAACAAAAGAACAGCTCGGTAAGTAGAAAACCCAAAAGGGCGGCTTAGGCAAAAATGAGCGCCTCGGTGGACTAAAAAACCCAGAAGGGCGGTCCAGGCAAAAATTAGAGACATGAAACAGAAAATAATCATCCTGATAGATCGAAAACCCGAAAGGGCGGTCTATGCAAAAATTAAGGATCAAAAGACAAAGTAACTGCATCAGGTTAGCCATGGCTCACTTGGGGCACATTAGCGGTCAAAGAGACTCTGAATCTGAAGCATCTAAACGGTGGAATCCAAAGTTGTTAGGGAGAATAGCGGTTATTGTGTTCAATGTACCTTCCCCTTATATTTACCATTTTCCAAACTTTGTGAAATCCGTGGAGCCACGC
Source organism: Medicago ruthenica (assembly GCA_018208015.1). Lineage (NCBI taxonomy): Eukaryota > Viridiplantae > Streptophyta > Magnoliopsida > Fabales > Fabaceae > Medicago > Medicago ruthenica. Next base: position 39,989,096 of record CM031374.1, read on the forward strand.
CATTGGCGGGCCACCACTCTGTTAAAATAAATTTGAGCCTGTGCCTTTTATTTGGAACTCCCGTTTATTCTGTTTATAAAATTCCTTCTATTTTTTGATGGTAGTACTTGAAGCAACCTTTTTTTCAAAAAAAAATCATAAATCTTTTTTTTTATATTTTTGGAAAGCATAAACAACAAACACATTCTCTCTGAACTCATGAATAAGTGAAGTATGCGTCAACAGCTATCCTGAGAACGGATAAAATCTGCAGGTTGAACATGGTCAATTGCTTGAAAAAAAGAAAAGGAAAAAGAAAAGAGCTCGGTAAGTCGAAAACCCGAAAGGGCAGCTTAGGCAAAAATGAGCGTCCCGGTGGGTCGAAAACCTGAAAGGGCGGTCCAGGCAAAAATTAGGGGCATACAAAAAGAATATATTCCCGGTGGACTGAAAACCCGAAAGGGCGGTCCAGACAAAAGTTAGGGATTCCAAAAAAGGAAAAAGAACAAAAAGCATGACCACAGAAACACCAGTTCTTCTGCCAGGTCTTTGGATTAGCACGATTCCCCCAGGAAGTATTTGCTCCCCACCGGTTGTTGCATACATCGGGCTTTACCCCGTCAATGTCTTGATATACCCCAATGGCATCATCCCCAATGAAGATTGCTGAGTGTTTGTACTGCGTCGTCGGTCCACTTTCGATCTTACCTGTCCAGTCTTGTCTCATCAAGTCCATCAGTTATACTATCCCACAAGTCAATCCTCCATACTGTCATACAAGTCGTATTGTCTTACATACATTCATGCATATACGCATTCATGCATACACAACATGCACATAACATCATTCAATACATGGTTGCATTAGTCACCCTGAGTCTTGTTTTTCATACCAATCGGTCATGAACATTTTTTAACTCTCTTTATCCCCAAATGTCATCCCCAGTGTGTCTGGTCCAGAGATGTCATCCTCTTTATGCCAAGCGGCAGTTCTTTAACGAACAGCTTGTGCGTACCTTTATTCCTTGTCGTCAATGGCAGTTCGGCAACAACCCGGACAGTTGGCATTTATCCTTTATTCCTTGTCGTCAGTGGCAGTTCTTTAACGAATAGCTTGTGCATGTTCCCTGAGTCTTGCTTTTCATGTCAATCAATCATGAACAATTTGTAACTCTTTATCCCCAAGTGTCATCCCCAGTGTGTCTAGTCCAAAGATGTCACCCTCTTTTCGCCAAGTGGCAGTTCTTTAACGAATAGCTTGTGCATTTTCCTATCCAATCTTTTGTCCTCAGTTGACTAGTTCGGCTACATCCCGAGCAGCTGACATTTACCTTTTATCCTGTCGTCAGTGGCAAGTTCGGCTACATCCCGAGTAGCTGACATTTATCTCTTACCTCCTTTAAGCTACCCTCACAATGGTAGTAGGTAAAATTTTGTCATCTGTCTTCTTTAAGCTATCCATACAACGATAGTAGACGGTGTCTCCTTTTATATTACCTCTTTTAAGCTATCAATACATGATAGTAGGTAATACATGTCATCTGTCTGTTTTAAGCTATCCATACAACGATAGTAGACGGTGTCTCCTTTTATATTACCTCTTTTAAGCTATCAATACACGATAGTAGGTAATACATTTCATCTGTCTTTTTTAAGCTATCCGCACACCGATAGTAGGCAATGTCTTCTCCTTTTATATTACCTCTTTTAAGCTATCAATACACGATAGTAGGTAATACATGTCATCTGTCTGCTTTAAGCCATCCATACAACGATAGTAGACGGTGTCTCCTTTTATATTACCTCTTTTAAGCTATCAATACACGATAGTAGGTAATACATGTCATCTGTCTGTTTTAAGCTATCCATACAACGATAGTAGACGGTGTCTCCTTTTATATTACCTCTTTTAAGCTATCAATACACGATAGTAGGTAATACATGTCATCTGTCTGTGTTTAAGCTATCCATACAACGATAGTAGACGGTGTCTCCTTTTATATTACCTCTTTTAAGCTATCAATACACGATAGTAGGTAATACCTGTCATCTGTCTGTTTTAAGCTATCCATACAACGATAGTAGACGGTGTCTCTTTTTATATTACCCCTTTTAAGCTATCAATACACGATAGTAGGTAATACCTGTCATCTGTCTGTTTTAAGCTATCCATACAACGATAGTAGACGGTGTCTCCTTTTATATTACCTCTTTTAAGCTATCAATACACGATAGTAGGTAATACATATCATATGTCTTCTTTAAGCTGTCATCTTTGTTGATAGTAGACAATTCCTTCCCCAGTGAAACTATGTTATCCCCCAGTGGAGTCGGATCCCTTGCTTTAACAAACTCGGGTATCCTTTGGTTTTGTTTTACCCCCAGTCGGGTCAGCTTCGCCGTCTTGCATTTGCATTTGCATCACGAGCATCTCACATTTTTTCCTTTTAGGTCCAAAATTGGCGTACTCTGTATTTAAGTCCCTTCGACCCGTCGAATCCAAGATTTTCTCTTCAGATCTCCGGACGAAGAGACTTAAATAGGGGCATCTGTCATACCCCAATTTTGACCTAAAATTTATTTTTTACTCGTCTTTTTAGTTCGGAATTTTTCGTCGTCTCAGACGAAATTTCGACAGAGAGGTATTTTAAAATACCTCATTTTTTTTTTTAATTTCGTCCGGGTCCGTTTTAGTTTTTTTTTATTATTATTTCTATCTTTATTTTTATTCTTTTAAATATTTTATTTGTTATTTTATTTAGCATTTTTATTATTTATTTTTTCTCTTCCTTTTTACCTTTTTTAATCAGCTGACTCTTTTTATTTATGGTAGAGGAGACTTTGTTAATATTCATTGTGTTTTAATTTGTCTCTAATTAGTCCATTATTGAGTATTATTGTCATTTAATTTGTCAACAAATTCTTTATGGAGCATTAGTGTTGGCAATTAGTATTTATCAGAGAGTAGCAGCACAGCAAAAAGGGGGGGGGGACCGAATTCAAAAACGCAAAAAAACTCAGAAACAGAAACAAACAACCAGAATAAAAAACCAAATCATCAGAACCACCATCATCCCACGCCTCCACCACCACAAATCCTTACCACAACACGCCACTCACCTCCCACACACACAGCCGTACGGCCACCTACAGCCACTCACGCGTCCAGCCTCTCCCAACGACATAACGACACACAAACAACCACCCTCCACCTCTCCAAAACCCAGCCGTACGGCCACCTACAGCCACTCACACTTCCAACCCTCCACCCTTCTCCCACACAACTCATCCCAACCCACATCAAAACGACCCAGCCACGCAACCCACAACCAACACGCATACACACCTCTCCTCCACCACTCACGGCTTTTCCCCTCATCCACCACCAAACCCAAAAACGCACAATAAACCATAACCACAACCGCAACTTCACCCTCTCAAACACCCACTCGCGCGGCCTCCCTTTTTTTCTCTCACCCAAGAATCAAAACCAGCCAGCAACCGCTTCCAAACACGCACCCACTGCCAAACAGCCGCCTCCATCTTCCTTCAACCCCCTCACGTACGGCCAGCTTGCGTTTTTGTTCATCCTGGTGGGTTTGTTTTTTTCTCTTTTCAGATTGCTGTGTGAGAGGAGAGAAGAAAGTGGAGAAGAGAAGAAAGGGAAAGTTGTGTGGGAAATGAATAAAAACCGTTTTTTTAATTTATATATAAAGCTTGAACCGGTTCGGTTCTCTTGAACCGAACCGGTCTGTTTGTTTCTCTCCCAGCCCAATGGGTTTAGCTAAGCCCAGCATCTTTCCTTCTCCCTCTTTCTCTGATTGCTGCTTGCGCACCCCCTGATCCTCTTCTGCACCCCCTTTATTCCTTTTTATTTTTTTTATTTTTCTCTTATCATTTCTTGCACTTTATTTTGTTATTTTCCTTATGTATTTTCATGCATATTGTTCCATTGCATTAACATTATAGTATTTCATGCATTATTTTTCTTTTATTTTCATGCATTATCATTTTATTTTTATTCTTAGCATATTTATTTAATTTTTAGTGCATTTGCAAGTTTTTACTTTTATTTATTATTTTGCCATTTCTTAGAATGTATTTAGGTTATTTTCATGCATATTATTCCATTGCATTTACCTTATAGTATTTCATGCATTTTTTTTTCTTTCTTTTTATTATTTTCCTTTTATTTACATGCATTCTCATTTTATTCTTAGCATATTTATCCATTTTTTTTAGCGCATTTGCAATTTTTATTTTTATTTATCCATTTCTTAGAATGTATTTAGGCACAATATAAATATTAATGAGAATTTGCACTGACACTCACACTTTATTTATTCTGCTTTACGTCTTTTCTTTATTTTTATTTATTTCGCTATTCAAAAAAAAATACAAAAATATTAGGTTTGTTTATTTTCAAAGGATTTCGTGGTGATCCAACGTCATCACGGAAATTCCTCGCGTTTAGCTTTTATTTATTTTTAGTCTTAGTCAATTATTAAAAAAAACAAAAACATTCAAATAATCAAAAATCACAAAAAAAATCTTTTCTTAATAAACCTTGATTTTCAATCAAGTGTCCGTCTTTTCTCTTTTATTTTCTTTAAACAATCATTAATCCATTTTAATAACATTTAAATCATTTTCAAAAATAAAAAACACAAACCAATCACATTTTGGCCATTTGGCCTTTATTTTATCTTTTAAACCTTTTTTTAAAAACTAATAAAAAACATCAAACAAATCAAACGTCATTTTTTACCCCAAACTACGAGGTTTTGATCCCTCACGGGTACGTAGGCAGAGGACCTTGTCCTTCCAAATCATAAAAAATATAAAAAAAAACATTTTCTTTTCTCACTATTCTAATTCATTCTTTTCTTTTTTTTAAAAAAATAATAAGCAAGTTATAGCCCAAAATAAATAAATAAAATCAAGAGGTTCTCGTAGAGTACTACGAACGTTTAGGGTGCTAACACCTTCCCTAAACGTAACTAATCCCCGAACCCTAATCTTTAAAAATGTGGTAATTTAGAACTTTTTTCCACTTTTCATTTAAAAAATTAAAAGTTCAGTCGTGAATTAAAATTAGTGAGTCAACGCTAATCAATAGTTTGATCTCCGAAAACCACCGCGACAATCATCATCTTTCAACAGAACAACATAAACCATTTTTTTTTCTCTTCCTCTTGCTACTACTTCCCTTAAATGTTTAAAGTTTAGATTTTTTTTTTTTCACTTTAAGTTTAACATCAACTAATATTTGTCTGCAAGTGCGTTTCTCACAATTAATATTTAAAGGTATTATTTTTTACTTTAATCAATTTTATTTTTGTTTTCAATTTTTCTACAACAATTGCAAATTTGTAGAAATGATTTTCTTTTTGTTTGATTTATTCCCAAAAAGGTAATAGATTCTTATTTAGTTTTTTTAGCAAAATAAATCAAGCATCATCTAAAAAGATTATAAGAAGCTTCAAATTTTGATTTGTTGTAATATAGTTGTGTTTTGTAAAAGTTTGTACTATTCTTCGTTAGTCAAAACATATACACTATTTTCTAATCCTGTCAAAGAAATTTCTAGATCCGCCACTAAATGGTTCCCACGTTATTTCCATTCCCAGATTGATTTCAAGCGCAGCTGCCTAAAAAGCATTGAGTTTGCCTTACAATTCTGGAAGCAGACAGCCATATCCATAAAGGAAGCCTTCCATTTAGAGTCCGTTTGGTTCGAGAGTTTTGAAGGGGAGGGAATATTTTTAATTGGATATGTTTGGTTCAATTTTTAGAAGGGAATGAGAGGGGAGGGGAGGGGAGGGGATCTCTTTAAAATTTTATTATATTGTCAAAATTATCCTTAGATTAATTTAAAATCTCAATATTATCCTTGTAACAACTTTTATTATTATTAGGTTATACTATTTTGTAACAACTTTTAATATTAGGTTATATTATCCTTGTAATAACTTTTATTATTATTAGGTTATATTACCGTTGTAACAACTTTTATTTTTATGTTATCTATCACTCTTATTTGTTATATGTAAAAACAAACATCATCGTATATTTAATTAAGTTTAAGGGTAAAACAGTAAATTAATTTTAAAATATCTCCCCTCCCCATGTGAACCAAACACATTTTTAATTAAAATTCCCCCCGTCTCGTCCCCTCCCCTTCCCTCCCCTCTCCTCCCCTCCCCTTCCCTCCCCTCCGTTGAACCAAACTGACCCTTAGCTCTATGATGCAACTCTTGGATCAAACTCATTTTAAGACATGATGTAAGCTCAAAGCACACATGGAATATTAGAAAATTGCTCTTCTCCCAAATAAAATTGTTCACTCCCGTACAAACTAACGAAAATACTTCCAACGTGATTTAAGTCACGTTAGGTATATGACTTAAGTCACGCTGTGTACAACATGACTTAAGTCACGCTTGTTTTAGGTAAGTTATGTTTTCACCAATTTTGCACAAAGATAATATTTTTTGAAGGCCCCAAACATACAATATGTTATGTTCATTTTTTAAAAGCATGTCATGTCTTAGAAACAACAATAACAACAATTCATTCATGATCCAAAATAAATCATAACTACTTGTGTACACGTAATAAATTCCAAAATTAATAGAATACAACAAATTTATTTATTTATAATTTCATCTCCTTTCAAATAAACGAAGCGTTACGTTACATTACATTACATTATCCCTAAGGATGGTGTATCATCATGATGTTGTATTAAAATTAAATTCATGAAAGTTTGCTGAAAATGTTGGCATTGAAATGTCTTATACTTAGTGTAAAAATTTGCAAGTCTCTTTCAAAACTCAAAAGAATGAAAAGAACACAACACATGTATTCTACCGAATCAACTATATAGGTTATCACATCGAATCCCTTCATATAGGATGAGTTGTCACAGAAAGAAATGCATCCCAATATATTCTTTTGAACTTAATCTTACTGCCCTACCAACTGACAAGTTTCAATTGATAGAGGAGCATGATCAAGCACAAAACAACATCTTAGAACTACATTCCCTTCTGTGGCACTCATCCTATGCGAATTTCCTCATATAAGATGAGTCATGACAAAAAGGAATGCATTCCAATATATTCTTTTGAACTTAATCATACTGCCCTGCCAACTGACAAGTTTCAATTGACAGAGGAGCATGATCAAGCACAAAACAACATCTTAGAACTGCATGAAGTAGATAATATAGTCACAAGAAAGGGGGGGTTTGAATTGTGACCCTTTTTAAAATCTAATCCTGTACTTAAAAAATTACTTCTCAAGTTGTTTCTTGGAAGAACAAAGTTAAACAGACTTCAGAACGTTCTGAAGTGTCAGTTGCAGAATAAGATATTTAAATTCAGTGTTGTGTGTGTGATGTGTATGCAGTAATATAAAGAGTATAGGGAGAGAAGAAAGACACACAGAATTTTATAGTGGTTCACCCAATGTGGGTTAGTCCACTCCTCACAATCTTGTGAGAGTTTTCCACTATGATGCTTGAGATACCCTCTCAAATCCTGCACCTTACAATCTTGTCCACTTGGAACGGTTACAACCTGTATTCTCTAAGCCTCAGCAGGCTCTCAACCTTCTGTACTAAGTCACACCAGACTTTGTACTAAACTGCTCAACCTAGACTTTAATACCCTTAAAACTAGATGAGACTTGCTCTTTACAATTGATTGGAGAATTTAAGAAGTGTGGTTAAGAAGAGAACTTTCAGAAGAGGAGGGGGAGAGAGAATTGATTTACACTTATAGTGATGATCAATTTGAGATGCTAAAGCTTCAAACACTTTGTTAATGTTTTCTTGTATGCTTTGCAATTGTGTGTATAATGCTGAGCCTTCCACTTCTATTTATAGAGTTCTTGGCCTTTTGTAACCGTTGGAGGGTGGCCAATGGTCTTGTGCCATGTGTCCTGGGCCCCACTGACTTTTACTTGAAAATCTGGGTTAACATTCTGACTTTCAGAATGTTGTTCTGTTCTTGAGAGAACTTCAGAATGTTGTTGCATTCTTGATAATATTCATCTGGGTTCATCATGTATGAATGAACATATGAATTTCTGGATTTGCTGATGAACTCTTGTTTTATGCGTGCAGTGCATCAGAATGTTGCTGTGCCAAGAGCTTTGCAAATCAGTCTTGGATTGTGTGCAGGAGAGAGGAAAGTGGAACCATCACTTCATGCCCATGCTTTAGGGGATCTTGCTGATCTGTAACAGTACCAACCCCTTAGGTGTCAAGATCTCATGGATTCTGACTTTGAGATTGTGATTTGGCTTTTGCTTAACTTTTCCAACTGCTTTACTGTAGCGTGTCAGAATTGAAGCATGTGCTGTATTGAACATTCTGAACTTCAGAATATCCTTTTTGTTTCACTTAGAATGACTTGTAAGACTACCATTTGATGTAATCAAATCCTAATAGTGAAACATAAATGAAGTGAGGTAGATTGATTATCTAGGATGATATTCCCTTTTGGAATATTCCTGTTAATTCAATGTTCATAGTCTTAAATGAACATTGAATATCCTTTTTGTCATTCATTTTGTAGATGCCTTTATTCCTTGATTGATCCATGCAAGCATGTTTTTCTTGGACATTTATTTATGTCACGTGTGGCATGCATGTTCTTGAATTTCTGGGTTGGTGTATGAGCAGCTTTATGACAAGGTTTCAGAACCTGTGAACAACCTTCTGAACTGCATATCAGCTTCTGAACTGTGTTCAGCTTCTGATCAACATTGCTGCTACTGAACAGGATTTCACCTTCTGAACTGTGTTGCAGCTTCTGATCTTCATTTTGGCTTCTGAACTAGGTTCAGCTTCTGGACTTCATTTTCCCTTCTGAACTGAGTCCAACATTCTGAACTGTGTTCAGCTTCTGAACTGAGTCCAACATTCTGAACTGTGTTCAGCTTCTGAACTGAGTCCAACATTCTGAACTGTGACAAAGTTCTTTCTTTGATTCCTTGTATCTTGGTATTTGTTCCTGTCTTAATTAATCACTCAAGAGCACAAGTTAAATACCAAGAAACTAATCAAAGTCCATTAATCCTTTAATCATTTAGGGTTTGTTATCTTTAAAATTAATTAGGGATTTTTGCCTCAACAATCTCCCCCTTTTTGATGATGACAAACCTATGATTTAGGATTATGGATTTTGATTAAAAAAAATATGAGAGGTTTAAGAGCTGAAAATTATTTTTATGCTCCCCCTCATTTTTATAATTCATGACATTGAATTTTTAATAATTTTTTAAAAGCTCCCCCTTATTTTTATAATTCATGGCATTATTAAGAGATGCAGATTTTTGAACCAAATGCATTTTTTCATTAATCAATCATGCTCATTACATCATATATGGTTCAAAAGCAAAAACTTAGCAAACAAAGGTGATCAAGCAAAAGTTGAAGTTTTAAGAACTCCAATAACTATTGATCACTGACCTACTTGGGCCTAAAACATAAAAACTTAAAGATTTAAATCCTAAAGCTTCTCCCCCTTTTGTCAACAGCAAGAAAGGTAGGGAGGGATAAGTGGAGGACACTCAGGGAGTTGAGTCTCCAGAATCTGAGGAAGGCTCAGAATCAAAGACAGATGGGTCTTCAAACACAGGAGGATTCATAGCCAATCCAGGAGCAGCAACTTCAGAGGTCCATTTTGCTAGGACACATGCAATCTTATGGGTTTTAGTTGCAACCCTAAGAGAACGTCTAGCAATTTTTTCAGCTTTGGATATTTGTGGTGTGGGAGCAGAAGTGGGGGCATCCATGTTTGTTTTTGAGTGACCTTCTTTTGAGACAAAGGTTTCAAGGGAAGCAAACAGTGTAGGAATATCAGGTAGTTGAGTGGTTGTTTTGAGTGTGGCTGGAGTAGGAGAGATATTTTGCGAAGTGTGAAGAGGGGATATCAGAAACTTGCTACAAATGGCTTCTGACTCCATGGTGGAAGTGGACAGATTTAGGAGTGGTGGTGGTGGTTGGTTAGCCAGAGGTTGGATTTGTTCAATAGGCAGAGATCCTGAAGCTATAGGAGCAGGATCTGCAGATACTTCGCAGATGGAGGGAGTGGTATGATCAGGGAGAATGTTTCCTTCAACATTCTGTACTTCAGTTTCAGGCATTGTTTCAGGATTTTCTTTCTGAGAGTCCTCAAAAACACCATCTTCTGAATTGATCCCTTCCATGTTGAGATCAAATCCAGCTTGATTTCCATCTGATTGTTCAATACCAGTTTCTAGCTGGTCAGCATTGTCACTAAACATGTGGGTGACTAGGATTTCAGCTACATCATTCAGGTCCTGATCCTCAGCAGTCTTTTGTGCTCCTTCTTCCAGCTGAGCTCCTTCTTCAGCATTTTCTTCAATGTCTTGCTGAAATTGTTCTTCAGCAACTTTGGCTGGCTCAGCATTCCTTTTGAGAAGTGATTCATTATCCTGCTGACTTTCCTCCTCAGCCATTTCTTGAGATTCTTCAATATGCTGATCTTCAGCAACATTCTGATCTTCTGTAACATTCTGATCTTCTGCAACTTCCTGAGTTGCTTCTTTGGCAGGATCATCTCTCTCTTGGAATGTTTCTTCAGAAGATTCATCTTCCTTTTGATGTTCTGTGGGATTTTCATCCATTGGCTCCTCTTGAACCACATTGTTAACATCTTCTTTCTCTTCCTCTAGAGGAGGGTTTTGGACTTTCTCAATCTTCCTTTTCTTCTTCGTTTTTCTGACTTTCTGGTCTTGATGTCTCTTAACAGAACCAGATGTTTCAGATGCTGGAGGTGTGGGAAGGTTAGATGAAGTGATGTGCAGCTGGGCCATGGTTTTTGCAGTGAACCTCATAAATGTGTAATCACATTGTTCATTTTCAAGAGGTACTTTGTTGTCCTTAAGGATAAGGGTGATTGGCATTCCATAGACAAGGGCACTGGTTTGTTTGGGATTCATACATGCATCAATCATGTGTTGAAGGATAATGAAGCACAGGTTCAGCTTTTTCTTGTTAATGAGATGAAACATGATGCAGAGATCAGTATCACTCACAGCTTCATAGGTTCCTGACCTAGGAAGCAGGGTATGGCGTACCATATTGTGAAAGATTTTGGGTAGGTCAGCAAGGTTTGTGGAGTTAAAAGGAAGGTTTGGTTTGGTGTATTCAAGTATGAGTTTGGCACGGTTTGTTCTAGCTTCAGAAAACCAGGAAGGAAAGAAGAGTTCATTACCTTCATTTGGGATTCTTAGAGCTTTTGAGAGGGAAGCTTGAGTGAGTTTAATCTTAACTCCTTTGACAGTTGTAATGAGGGTCTTCTTTCTGTCTTTGGTTTTGATTTCCATTGAGCTGTAGAATTCCCTTACCAAATCTGGGTAGGTGAGTTCCTGAAGTGACACAAAGCTTGTCCATCCTTGTGCATCAGTGTATTCACACAGGTTCCATCCCTTCTTCTTTAGGTCAGCAAAATCAAAGTACTTAGCCCTGCTTATGGGTCTAGGTGCTTTTTCCTTTTTGCCCTTCAGAATGGAGGTTATCTTCCCAATGTCTTTTCCTTTTCCATGCCTTTTGGGAGGAGATGCTTCTTCCTGCTTATCAGAAGGTTCTTCTTCTTCAGATTGAGATTTTGATTGAGATTCTTTTTCAGAGACAGAAATCTCTTTTTCTGGTTCAGAGGTTTGTTTGGGTGAAGTCTTGACCTTCCTTATGTATTGAGAGATGGTTGGATCAGAATCTTCCTCTGAGTCTGAGAGAAGGATCGTGGAGGCAGAAAATTTCTTGGCTTTTCCAGTTCCAGAGATGATTCTCTGAGACCTTCTGGGATGTTGAGAAGTTGAAGCAGATTTCTTAGGTTTAGTTACAGGCTTTCTGGGTTTAGAAGGTTCAGTGGTGGAGATGATGATATCAGGGAGAATGGTGCGCAGAGGTTGAGGTTCTTCTGGGAATTGTGGTGGAGCAGAACGAGGAACAGGGGTTTGTTCTTGTTCATTGATGCGAGAGGTATTTTTTGTTCTGGCCATGGCAGTGTTTTTTGCGAAGAAACAGATGAGATTTTGTGGTTTGGATAGTGTTGGTCTGATGAATATGTTTGAGTGGAGAGGTGGTTTGTTTATAAAGACAAACGTGTGGGAGAAGAGAGAGAGAGAAACTGATGATGGTGGTTTTATGGGAAAAGATGAAACTGAAAAGTGGTTGTATAGGAAAGAGAAAGTAGCCGTTTTAAGAGGAGAAAGGGGAGTGGCTGATTTGATAGTTCCCTTTTTGTATGGAGGTTAATGGTTTTAACACATTAACTCTAACACAAGCATTTAATGCTGAGATATGGAGGGATTTTTGAAGAAAGATCACTTTATGAGAGTGACTCACTAACTTCAGAAAAATTTTACTGAACATTCTGAGTTCAGAAAACTGTGCTGAACAGAGTGAACGTTCAGAGCCTGAAGAACATTCTGAACTCTGTTTGAACATTCTGAGCTTTGTTGAACATTCTGAAGTGATTCAGAATGACTCAAGGGGGTTTGTCCTAGGCCCTTAGTAATTCAGTTAATCAATCTTTATTGGGATTTTTCATAATTAGCAATTTTTCTTTGATAAAATTGAATCTATCCTCAACTAATGGTTTTGTGAAAATATCAGCTAATTGATTTTCTGTATCAATGAATTTCAATTCAATGTCCTTTTTCTGAACATGATCACGTATGAAATGATGCTTAATTTCAATATGCTTAGACCTAGAATGTTGAATAGGATTTTTTGATAAATTAATAGCACTTGTGTTGTCACAGAAAATTGGAACATTTAAGTACCTTAGTGAGTAATCTTCCATCTGATTTCTGATCCACAAAACTTGAGAGCAACAACTAGCTGCAGATACATACTCAGCTTCTGTTGTAGAGAGTGCAATGGTATTTTGTTTTCTACAGGACCATCCAATCAGGGCTTGTCCTAGGAATTGACAAGATCCACTTGTACTCTTTCTCTCAACTTTGTCTCCAGCATAATCAGCATCACAATAGGCTACAAGATCAAAACTACAGCCTTTTCTTGCCACTGGTGCAAAAGTCTCATCATAGTCAATACCTTCTTGTTGGTTGTATCCTTGAGCAACCAACCTTGCTTTATTTCTGACAACTTTGCCATCTTCATCAAGTTTATTTCTAAACACCCATCTTGTTCCAATGATTGTCTTTCCTTGATCATCTGGAACCAAGTTCCACACTTTGTTCCTTTCAAACTGAGACAGTTCATCTTTCATGGCCTCAATCCATGAATCATCTATTATGGCTTCATTTATTGACTTGGGTTCCATTTGAGAGATCATGGCCATATTGTTCCCTTGAAAGGACATTCTGGTTCTTACACCATCAGTTGTGTTTCCAATGATTTGATCTACAGGATGATCTCCTATCATTCTCCAACTTCTAGGAGGGCTTTGTAGAGATGAGTCCTGAACATTCTGATCATCTTCTTTTTCTACAGAACTTACATTGTTCTGATTGTTAACATTCTGAAGTGTCTGATCTTCAGTATCTTCCTTTTCTTGGAGTTGAGAAGGTTCATCATATTCATCAAATATGACATGCATACTGACTTCAACTGTTTGGGTTTTTAAGTTGTACACTCTATAACCTTTGGATGTTGTAGAGTATCCCAAAAAGATAGCTTTATCTGATTTAGGATCAAACTTACCCAATTTTTCTTTTGTGTTCAGAATGTAACAGTAGCAACCAAATATGTGAAAATAAGATATGCTAGGTTTGATGTTTTTCCATAATTCATATGGGGTTTTATTTAGAATGTTTCTTATTGAAACTCTATTCAAAATGTAGCAAGATGTATTGATGGCTTCTGCCCAAAAGTAATCTTCAACATTTGATTCATTTAACATAGTCCTAGCCATTTCTTGCAAGGTTCTATTTTTCCTCTCAACAACTCCATTTTGCTGTGGAGTTCTTGCACAAGAAAAATTATGTGTAATACCACATTCATCAAAGAATGTCTTGAAGGAAGCATTTTCAAATTCTCCTCCATGATCACTCCTCACAGATATGATATTAGAACCTTTTTCATTTTGAATCTTTTTGCAAAAGTTTTGAAATGCTTCAAATGATTCATCTTTATGTTTTAAAAATAACACCCATGTAAATCTTGAGAAATCATCAACAATAACAAATCCATATCTTTTGCCACTAAGACTTGCAGTTTGAACAGGACCAAAGAGATCAATGTGAAGAAGCTCTAAAGGTTTTTGAGTTGAAATATATTCAATTGTTTTAAAACTGCTTTTAACTTGTTTTCCTTTGATACAAGCTTCACAGATCTTGTCCTTTTCAAAGTTAATCTTTGGCAATCCTCTAACTAGATCAAGTTGAGAAAGTTTAGCAATGGTTTTCATGCTAATGTGACCAGCTCTTTTGTGCCAAATCCACTTATCTTTTTCAAGAGACATAAAACATGATTCAGCTGGAATTTCATTTAAGTCCAAAACATATAAGTTCTTTTTCCTTGATCCAGAGAAAATTAATTTCTTAGAGGAGGCTTGTCTTATTTCACATATGTTGGGTTTAAAAATAACTTCAAAACCACTATCACATAATTGACTTATGCTAAGTAGATTGTGTTTCAACCCTTCTACAAACTGAACATTTTCTATCTTGGCAGAGTTAGTTTTACCTATTGTTCCTTTACCTCTGATTTTGCCTTTGTCATTGTTTCCAAATGTGACTAGTCCTCCATCTCTACTTTCAAAGGTTAGAAAGCAGTTCCTATCTCCTGTCATGTGCCTTGAACAGCCACTGTCCAAGTACCATGGCTTTGTCTTTGCATTTTGAGAGGAGACCTACACTTGACATGAACAAAATCTTAGGTACCCATGTAATGTTGGGTCCTTGAGGGTTAGTCTTTCTAAGAGATCTTTTCTTATTGTAACATTCTGTTATTGTATGACCAGATTTGTTACAGTAAGAGCATATCTTCTTAGCCTTTTCAGCCTTTTGTGAACTTTCTGATCTATTGAGATGAGAACGTTCTGAGCTAAGATTATTTAATCTATTTTTTTCAAAATGTTTTTTATGAAAACATGCTGAGTCAAGATGCCCTAGCTTGTTACAGTATGAGCATTTTATCTTCATTTTTATTTCAGTTTCTTTTGGCAAAAGAACAGTTTTAAGAAGATTTTTGTTTGGATCTTTGAATCCTAATCCAGATTTTTCATTTGTTCCAGCTTGTGATCCCAGAATGTTTTGAAAGGTTTCTGTGGATTTTATAAAACGTGAGAGATCATTTTTTAGTCCTTCAACTTCTGTTTTCAAAAGAATGTTTTCTTTTTGAACTTCAGAAGGTTTAGACAAAATTCCTTTTTGCTTTTTATTTAGCTCTCTTTGTTGTTCAGACATTTTAAAATGAGAGTCTTGCAAAGTTTGTATGGTTTTTCTAGATTCATCATATTTAATTTGAAGTTTATCTTTTTCAGCTTTTAGTTCAGAAAGTTCTTTTATCAATGATTGACATTTGTTAGATAGAAAATTTGAATCATATATAAGACTGTCAATTTTTCTTTCAAGTTCTTTTTGCACAGAGTTAGGTTCATAGATAATTACCTCTTCCTCATCTTCTGATTTAGCCATCAAACTCAGGTTGGCTTCCTCATCTTCAGGTTCTGCCTCTTCTAGATCATCCCAGGTGATCATGGCTTTCTTTTTGAAGGGAGGTCTCCTTTGCTGTTTCTTGAGATCAGGACATTCATTCTTGTAGTGTCCAAGCTTGTTGCATCCAAAACAGGTGACTTGACTTTTGTCAGTCTCAGTTTTGTTAGTGTTAGTGTTGGGAAACTTCTTTCTGAGCTGATTTCTTCTCATCATCATTCTCTGAATTTTCTTGGAGATGAGTGCAAGTTCATCTTCAGCTTCTTCTTCCTGGACTTCTTCTATTTCATCCAGTTCTTCCACATCATCTTGAGTTGCTGATGATGTTTCTTGGGAGGCCTTCAAGGCAAGAGTTTTTACCTTTTTCACTGGTTTGTCTTCTTGAAGTATGACTTCATGAGCTCTCAGTGAACCAATAAGTTCCTCCAAGGTCAGAGAGTTTAGATCTTTGGCCTGGGTAATAGCTGTGACCATGGGTCTCCATGTGCTTGGAAGAGATCTTAATATTTTCCTGATTCTATCATGAGTGGAATATATCTTTCCAAGAGATCTCATTTCATTTACTATTGTTGTAAATCTAGCATACATTTCATCAATAGTTTCATTTTCACTCATTTCAAAGATTTCGAACTTTCTGACTCCAATGTCAATTCTAGTTTCTTTGACATGAGATGTTCCTTCATGGTGTATTTTTAAAGTGTCCCATACTTCTTTAGCATTTTGGCATTCATCAACTCTTTCACTTTCTTCCATGGTTAGTGCGCATGATAAAAATAATCTAGCTTTAGAGTTTAGTAATACCTTAGCTTTATCCTCTGGTGTCCATGCACTTTTTTCTTTTATACCTCCATCTCTGTTCATTGGAACATGATCTCCTTCAGAGATTACAGCCCACATGTCCGTATCTTGAGATCTGAGGAAAAGTTCCATCTTGCCTTTCCAGAAGTAGTAGTTTGTGCCATCAAACAATGGAGGTCTGTTTGCTGATCCTCCTTCTGTAATATACTTAGCTTTTGACATACTTCTTCCTGGATCTTTTCTCTAACACTTGTGTAAGTGTTCAAACCCTTAGAGCCAACGCTCTGATGCCAATTGAAGTAGATAATATAGTCACAAGAAAGGGGGGGTTTGAATTGTGACCCTTTTTAAAATCTAATCCTGTACTTAAAAAATTACTTCTCAAGTTGTTTCTTGGAAGAACAAAGTTAAACAGACTTCAGAACGTTCTGAAGTGTCAGTTGCAGAATAAGATATTTAAATTCAGTGTTGTGTGTGTGATGTGTATGCAGTAATATAAAGAGTATAGGGAGAGAAGAAAGACACACAGAATTTTATAGTGGTTCACCCAATGTGGGTTAGTCCACTCCTCACAATCTTGTGAGAGTTTTCCACTATGATGCTTGAGATACCCTCTCAAATCCTGCACCTTACAATCTTGTCCACTTGGAACGGTTACAACCTGTATTCTCTAAGCCTCAGCAGGCTCTCAACCTTCTGTACTAAGTCACACCAGACTTTGTACTAAACTGCTCAACCTAGACTTTAATACCCTTAAAACTAGATGAGACTTGCTCTTTACAATTGATTGGAGAATTTAAGAAGTGTGGTTAAGAAGAGAACTTTCAGAAGAGGAGGGGGAGAGAGAATTGATTTACACTTATAGTGATGATCAATTTGAGATGCTAAAGCTTCAAACACTTTGTTAATGTTTTCTTGTATGCTTTGCAATTGTGTGTATAATGCTGAGCCTTCCACTTCTATTTATAGAGTTCTTGGCCTTTTGTAACCGTTGGAGGGTGGCCAATGGTCTTGTGCCATGTGTCCTGGGCCCCACTGACTTTTACTTGAAAATCTGGGTTAACATTCTGACTTTCAGAATGTTGTTCTGTTCTTGAGAGAACTTCAGAATGTTGTTGCATTCTTGATAATATTCATCTGGGTTCATCATGTATGAATGAACATATGAATTTCTGGATTTGCTGATGAACTCTTGTTTTATGCGTGCAGTGCATCAGAATGTTGCTGTGCCAAGAGCTTTGCAAATCAGTCTTGGATTGTGTGCAGGAGAGAGGAAAGTGGAACCATCACTTCATGCCCATGCTTTAGGGGATCTTGCTGATCTGTAACAGTACCAACCCCTTAGGTGTCAAGATCTCATGGATTCTGACTTTGAGATTGTGATTTGGCTTTTGCTTAACTTTTCTAACTGCTTTACTGTAGCGTGTCAGAATTGAAGCATGTGCTGTATTGAACATTCTGAACTTCAGAATATCCTTTTTGTTTCACTTAGAATGACTTGTAAGACTACCATTTGATGTAATCAAATCCTAATAGTGAAACATAAATGAAGTGAGGTAGATTGATTATCTAGGATGATATTCCCTTTTGGAATATTCCTGTTAATTCAATGTTCATAGTCTTAAATGAACATTGAATATCCTTTTTGTCATTCATTTTGTAGATGCCTTTATTCCTTGATTGATCCATGCAAGCATGTTTTTCTTGGACATTTATTTATGTCACGTGTGGCATGCATGTTCTTGAATTTCTGGGTTGGTGTATGAGCAGCTTTATGACAAGGTTTCAGAACCTGTGAACAACCTTCTGAACTGCATATCAGCTTCTGAACTGTGTTCAGCTTCTGATCAACATTGCTGCTACTGAACAGGATTTCACCTTCTGAACTGTGTTGCAGCTTCTGATCTTCATTTTGGCTTCTGAACTAGGTTCAGCTTCTGGACTTCATTTTCCCTTCTGAACTGAGTCCAACATTCTGAACTGTGTTCAGCTTCTGAACTGAGTCCAACATTCTGAACTGTGTTCAGCTTCTGAACTGAGTCCAACATTCTGAACTGTGACAAAGTTCTTTCTTTGATTCCTTGTATCTTGGTATTTGTTCCTGTCTTAATTAATCACTCAAGAGCACAAGTTAAATACCAAGAAACTAATCAAAGTCCATTAATCCTTTAATCATTTAGGGTTTGTTATCTTTAAAATTAATTAGGGATTTTTGCCTCAACACTGCATTCCCTTTTGTCACACTTATCTTATACGAAAGACTTCGATGTGAGAGCCTATATAGCTGATTCGGCAGAATACTTGTTGTGTTCTCTTCATTCTTTTGAGTTTCCAAAGAGACTTGCAAACCTTTACGCTAAGTAAAAGACACTTCAATGCCAACATCTTCAGCAAATTAACAAAAATTAAACTAAAATCCAACAAAATAATGAAACAACATAATAATACTATCTAAACATCTTCATCCGGCTGAATCAAACTCTTGAGAATATCTTCAGGCGACCTCAGCAACGTAGCATCCATCTCGATGGGGATCATGTTATGCTGAGAAAATATCGAGAACATGCTCCTCACGTCGTCGTCGTTCGTTAACTCCAACCGACTGATCGTCAATCTCCCCTCTGAGTCGAACGATGGACGTTCGTACCAAACGTATTCAACCCTCCTTGTATCTCCGTGGTTGAGTCGTTGGTCGATTTCATCAAGTTGATCCTTCAATTCTTTTAATGTGACATCATCCTGAACCTTGAAAAAATTAGGGTTTCCACCGTTGAAGCATACTTGAGCGTTGAACAAATTGTCCATTGTTTCAGATCTACACCATAAGAAATTAAAAACAATCAATGAAAAACTCTTTCAAACATTTCATCAAACACTTGGAGTGCAAATTTACATAAACCCTAAAACTAAAAACTACAACATAAACATGCAAACATCTAAACATTTAAGCAACATAAGTCATTTACATGTAAATATTCTATCATTTCTTGCAAAACAAAAAAAAAAATCAAAATTTAAACAAACCCTAAAACTTAAAAATTTCTAATTTAAGAGGAAAAATGTAACATATAAACATATAATGACAATGGTACTTGATTATGAAAACTTACTTGTTATTGGAGTGGTGGGTGATTTGAAGTTGAAGAAATTTGAGGTTGGATGATTTGGGGATTTTTTTTAAAGATTTGAGAAGTGAAATGGAGAAGTGAGGTTCTGCTTGGGTTATAAAAGAACGCAGCGTGACTTAAGTCATGTTGACATCTACCGAGCGTGACTTAAGTCACGCAGGTTATACACTAGTGTGACTTAAGTCACGCTCTGTTTGTGTCAGCAAATAGAACAGACAGAATGCACCATTTCTCCCTATTTTCATTCATCCATTCCTTCATTCATCCATTCATTATTCCATTTTCATCCATTCAATCAATAATTAAATCATTCATTCATTCAAAGTTAATACACAAATTCAATCAAAGTTATAATACGGAAAAATAAAACCAAAAATGTACCAAAATGTCATAAAATGCGCAAAGGCGCGAATGTAAATATAATACATCCATGTCGTAAAAAAATAACTAAAAATATACAAAACTACATCAGTCACAAGACCCTACTCCGCTGGACTATGGCTCCTAGTCCTCCTCCGGGGAACCCCCTGCTCCTGCAAAATGAGATACTCCGACTGGATGCCCTGGAAAAGATCGACAACGACTGGATTTCCAAACACATCAGGACAACCCATTGCACTGTCCAATCTAGCTCTGATGTTCGCAATAATCTGCAGTGGGTTGAGAACCTATTTGGCCCACTGCTGCTAAACAATAACCTCCTCGTAAGGAGGGACAGGAGCCACGTCCTCTGCTACGACATCAGGGTCGCTCATGATGGGATGAGATACCATGTAGAACCATCTAATCTACCCATCATGACACCTCCACTGCCTAGTCGCTGATGTCGGCCGACCCGAAGCGCATGTGGAAGGACATGGAGTAGAAAGTCCTGAAAGGCCACAACAACCGCCTGAGCCTGAAAAGCCTGAATATTAGTAGGAGATCTTGGGACGGTCTGCACATGTCTGTACTGCTTAAGAACCCGCTCCGGCAAGTGAAGGCACATAGTCGTCTTGCTGTCCATGATCCAACCGGAGAACCAGCAAATGTCTTGGAAAGGCATGATGTCCCGCCGGTTCTCGTACATCCTCCATGAAATTCCTGGCAGGACTAGTTCTGAAACGTAAAACAGAGTATGAAAATAGCAGTTCAGAAGTGAGATTCTGGCAGGTACTGAATCAGAACGTAAAACAGAGTACCAGAAACACAAAACAGAGTATGAAATCAAACGTTCAGAAGCAGAAATAAACAGGACAGAAAGTAAAAAACACACAGAGTATTTGTTAACCCAGTTCGGTGATAAACAACACCTACGTCTGGAGGATACCAATCCAGGAAGGAAATCCACTAAGAGGAATTAATTCAAAGACCCAAGACACAGCCCATGTTCCCAGTCTCGTCATTTAATCTCCACCAGTCTAGATTTCTACCCAGTAGCACCTAGGTATAAGAACTCCCTCTTACTTCCTAACCACGTAACCACAGCCCAGTGATTAACAAACTCAAATAAAACCAAATACGATGAAGACACTCTTCAACACAACAAAAACATCACTTGCACTTAAAAGCTTTAAGTGATTTACAACTCTAAACAAAACAACCAACTCTTAACAGATGAGTGGTACAAAACAAAGCAAAAGCTTAAAGACTCTAAAACTCTAAGACTCTAATATCTGGTTTTTGATCAAATCAATCTTCTTCAAAGCAGCACGTCTTCCTTATATAGTCTTCAGCAGCTCACATAATTCTGAATCATATTTTCTTCAAAGATACAATTCTGAAATTGTTTAGAAGCTCAAAGAAGGAAACATATTTCTGAATTATATTTTCAAAAGATCCTTTGAAAATATATTCATAAATAAACACGAAGTCAATCTTCAATAAGATCTTCACATAAAATTATCAGCCTTCTGGAAACATCAGCCTGGATAAATCTTCAACAAATCTTCAAAAGATACGCAGCAAAAATCAGCTTCTGAAAAGCAGCTTCTGAAGGTCAACAGAAGTCAACGTCTAAATAGTGCGTCTGAAGACCAGTTCAGCGTCTGATGAACAGTTCTGCGTCTGATGACCAGTTCTGGGTCTGAAGGCTAATTCTGCGTCTGAAGGCCAGTATCAGCTTCTGAAACTTCTAAAAACCAATTTCCAGCTTCTGAAGACACAAAATAACATCTGAGGACGCTTTGCTTGTACAATATAATTCTGCGTCTGAAGAAGCAGTAATATAAAGGACAGAAAGTAAAGAACACAGATGATTTGTTAACCCAGTTCGGTGCAAACTTCACCTACATCTGGATGCTACCAAGCCAGGAAGGAAATCCACTAAAATAGTATCAATTCGAAGTCCTATGACACAGCCCCTATGACAACAGCCCCTGTTTCACAGCCCCTTCTCACTTATTCACTATCCGTGGTATTTCTACCTAGGAACTCCTAGATATAAGAGCCCCTCTTACTTCCCTCAGTCAATCACTGCCCCAGTGATTTATCAGACTCTAAACAAAACAACTAAGTTGAAGACACTCTTCAAAACATAAAAACAATCACTCTTGCTTAAAAGCTTTGAGTGATTACAACTCAATAACAAACAACCAACTCTAAACACTTTGAGTGGTGCACAGAAACAAAGCACAAGGCTTACAGACTCAACAACCTAAGACTCTTTCAATTCTAGCTTTTTGTTGAGATCCCTTTCTTCAATAGTAGCTTCCTCCTTATAAAGCAATCAGCTGCAACATAATTCTGAACAAAATAATCTTCAACAGATATTGTTCTAAAATTCTTTAGAAGCAAATAGAAGCAATTATATTTCTAAAATATATTTTCCAAAGATTCCTTTGAAAATATATTCATAAATAAAAGAATCCAATCTTCAATAAAGATCTTCACGCAAAACAATCTTCCTTCTAGAAACAAAGCTTGGATAATTCTTCAATTAAATCTTCGAAAGATACTGTTAACAGCTTGAAGACACATATTTTGAACGCAGAAACCAGCTTCTGAACATGCTTCTGAAATGCAGCTTCTGAAGGTCAACGAAAGTCAGCGTCTGAACAGTGCGTCTGAAGGTCAGCGAAAGTCAGCGTCTGAATAGTGCGTCTGAAGGTCAGCTTCTGAACAGTGTGTCTGAAGTATTGTTCCAGCTTCTGAAGACCCAGCTTCTGAAGACATACTCCTTGAAATTTCAGCTTCTGAAGCACAAATTGCTTGTCTATTTGATTTTAGCAAACATGAAGCCAACAACCAAATATCCAACAATCTCCCCCTTTGGCAAATTTTTGGCTAAAATCAATTTGAGCATAGCAACAAGCAAATTCTTCACACAACAAAGAACGCCACCATGAAGAACATAACACAAACGTAGCAACAGAGTCAGCAGTGGATGATTCACTACATTTCACACATATACTCCCCCTAAACTACCTCTGAACAGATACTCAGGAACAACACAACTCAGGAACTCCCCCTGAAACACACATTCAGGAACTCCCCCTGAAACACACATTTAGGAACTCCCCCTTAAATAGACATTCAGGAACTCCCCTGAAACAGATCAATCAGAAACTCCAACTTCCCCTGAACTGTTGAACAACTTCTGAAACAGACACATACTTATTTCTCCCCCTTTTTAGCCAAACAATGTTGACAAAACAACCAGCAATCACCAGGAGCAGAGAAACACAAGAAACAGAGCATAAGCACATCACTAAATTCAATTCAGAGTTTATAACTAGCACAACACATAACAGGACACAAAGAACCACATCAGAACCAGTTTCAGAATCAGCATCAAAAACACCAACACAGAACCCATCACAGCACCAACATTAGGATCAGAACCACATAGCATCCTCACACAGAAGAACAAAAAGTAACAACTGTAGACCAGAAGCACAAACAGAAATCCAAGACATCAGTCACAAAATTGACAGTCTTCAGACTCAGCAACAGATGTTGTTTCATCATCAGACACAGCATCAGAAGCTGTTTAGTTAATGTGTGCTTTAGGCACATTCAGAACCTTCTTCCCAACAATCTTCTTCTGAAGAACAATAATCCTCTTCTGAACATAGGGCATGATGTCTTGCTCAACATCATCCTCAGACTTACTAGGAACCACTTCCTTTCCTTTTAGTGCCTTCTGAACAGGGACTACCACCTTGCTCCTGACTTTAGATGGTCCAGCAACAGAAATCTTCTTTGCTACAGGAGTAGACCTGCTGGCAACAGCAACAACCTTTTCTTTCCTTTTATTCAGCCTCTGAGCAACACTTGCACATTTTGGTCTCCATTCCTTCTTGACCTTGGTTTTGTTCACAACTGGTACCACTTTTCTTTGTTGAAAGTGCTTGGGGTATCCATGCAGCTTGTAACAAAATGGCTTAATGTGTCCCTTTTTACCATAGTGATGACATACCCAAGCATGAGATGCCCTCTTGCTCTTAAATCCCTGAGTTTGGTTCTTGTGTTCTGTCGCGTCGAATTTCGGATATCAAGCTATTGGGAAGCGTTGAATCACTAATTTTAAATCACGACTGAACTTTTAATTTTTCGGGGAGAAAAGGAAAAAAGTTCGAAATTACCTTTAAATAAGAGATTTTAGGTTCGAGAGTCGATTATGTGAGGGGAAGGTATTAGCACCCCTCACATCCGTTGTACTCAACGGGAACCTCTTAGTCGGCTTAGGCTTAAAATGTTTTCAAAGTTTTGCTTGCGTGCTTGAACATATAAAAGGGAAAAAGAAAAATATGATACGAAGGGAAAAAAGAAGTTTTTTATTAATGGGCTTGACAAGATGTGGATCCTGCTCCTACGTATCTCCCGGTAGTCGGAGAATTCAAAGCGTACGTAGTTCTTTGGTAGAAAAAATTTGTATGTTGGTTCGTTTTAATTAAAAAAGATTTGATGACGCACAAAGGCGTAAAATGTTTAAATGATAAAAGAGACGAACGCACATTAAGGCGATGGTATTCGCACAAGGCGTAAAAGGTTTTGAAGATAAAAAGACGGACGCACGTCAAGGCGATGGAATCGCACACGGCGTAAAAAGGTTGAAAGATAAAAAGACGGACGCACATCAAGGCGATGGAATCGCACAAGGCGTAAAAAGGTTGAATATAAAAGACGAACGCACATTAAGGCGATGGAAATCGCACACGGCGTAAAAAGGTTGAATATAAAAGACGGACGCACATTAAGGCGATGGAAATCGCACACGGCGTAAAAGGTTGAATTGAAAAAGACGGACGCACATTAAGGCGATGGAAATCGCACACGGCGTAAAAAGGTTGAAAGATAAAAAGACGGGCGCACATTAAGGCGATGAAAATCACACAAGGCGTAAAAAGTTTGAATATAAAAGACGGACGCACATTAAGGCGATGAAAATCGCACAAGGCGTAAAAAGGTTGAAAAACGAACGCGCAAAGGCGCGAAAGGTTCGAATTGACCACGAGGGCCAAGAAAAGGTTAAAATGGTCACGGGGACCGAAGAAATGTGTAAATTGACCACGAGGGCCAAGAAAAGGTTTAAACGCGTTGGACGCGTATGAAAATGGAATGACGATTACCCGAATGACGAGACATACGTCACGCATTCGTGCAACCGAGGTTTGGGGAGACATACGTCAAGCCATTCCTTTTTCATTCAAGTTCTCGCTTTGTTGAAACTCAAAAATAATCTCAAAGGGACAAAACACTTGGTTAGAAAGATGAACAAATCATGAAAATATGCATAAGTTTGGATAACGCACAAGTTCGGCTCAATTTTTGAGTTTGGTTTAAAAGTGAGCAAGTTCGGCTCAAGTTCGTGTTTTGATCGAAAATCATGAACAATGTTGTTTGTTCAAGTTTAGCTTTGAAGGAAAAGAACTTAGCTTATTGCTCAAGCTTGATTTTGAAAATTTTAGAACATAACTTGTTTTGCAAGTTACTCAAAATTAATCGCACGAACTTGTGAAATTTCCAAAGACATGCAATATTCTTGATATGGTTTGAACAAAAATGAATTTTAACCCTCTTTAGGTTCTGAATCAAGGGTTGGAACCTCAAAAATTTGGCCTTTGGAAGCCTGATTCATGTTCTGAGTTTTACATACTTCGCAGAGCAACCAGAACTTGGCTCTGCGAAGTCAGGTTCTGGTGTGGTCGCTCTGCGAAGTATGCGAAAAAATGAACTCAGAAGCTGCTCCTGACCAAGCTTCAGAACCTAAAGGGGGTTAAAAAGCTTTGCAAATTTGGAAGAAAAGGAGTATAACAACTCAGTTTTAGCACTTTGCCACTTTGAGGTTCCTTTTGAGTTTCAAAAGGGGTTTTTTGCACAAAATGAAATTTAACAAAACAAAAGATGCAAACAGCAAATTAAAATGAAATATAGGGACTTTAGGATACTTACAGAACTCCTAGCAATGCTTGTGCAAGAGATAGGAGTGGCTTGCTTGATTGATTTGAGGTTATGGACAAATAACTCTAATTGGTTTTTGCTTTGAGTTGAACTGTTTTTCTACTCTCTCAATGCTGCAATGTAGTGTATTTTAGTGTAAATTTCGTGTTAATTGAATGTATCCTGAATTGTGTGGGCAAGGCATTCCTTTTATAGACCAAAATGAAATCCAATGCAATGATGAGAAAATCTCTAGAACCTAGCTGATTTGTGGGCTAAATCCAGGCTAAATTGCTTTGCATTTAATGCTAAAGGATAGAAGTTACTTTGCCTTGTGCCAAGGGTCAAGAACTTGACTGATTTCAGCCACAAATGCAGCTGATCTTTGAATGCAATGATGAGAAAAAAACTGAAAAACAGGGCAGCTGCAAATTGTGTGATTCTTGGGATCAATCCTTGCAATCTTGGAAGGTCAAGCAATGAAAACGTGCACTGCCATGTACAGAGAGATTGGGGGAAGCAAAAAGAGCATGTGGGCTGGTGTGAGGGAGGAGAAAGACAGCTGAAAACAGGGCACACCAAACAGCTTTTTTGCAAGCAAAACCATCCAAGTTTGACTGGTTTTGGTGGGAAAAGAAGGAAGGAAAGGGAACAAGCAGCTGGCTGGCAAGCTCAGGGTTAATGACAGGTCAATTGGGAGGGACAAGAGCTGACCAAGGGCAGCCAATTTGCTTGAGCACATGCTAGGTTGGAAGAAAATCCATCTTTCCTCAACCTTTAATGTCGCACATTAAATCTCGCTTTGCTGCATCATTCCAGCCACAATTGGCAATAACAATGATAATAATAATGATAAAGGATAATAACAATAAAGATAAAAGAAAACTAAATCAAAGAACTCAATTTCTGCAAAAATTCGCAGAGTTCGCAGTGCAAAGGCAACTTCGCAGTGCGAACTCCCCTTTTCTAAATTTTGTATTTTCTTAAAAAATAAAATAATAAAAATAAAAATGAATAATGATAATGGTAATAAGGCAAGTGATAATAAAATAATAAAAAAACAGTGATGATAATAATAAAGATAATAATAAAAATGAAAAAGTTCATAATATTAGTAATTAAAAAAATAATGATAATAAATAATAATAATAATAATAAAACATTAATAATAAAAAAGATAATAATAATAAATAAAAAAACAAAAGCAAGGGTATTAATAAGGATAATGATAGTATTAGTAATAATGATAGTAATGATGATGGGAATACATATTAATGAAGAAAAATCTAAAAATGAAGATATTTTAATAAAAAGTAAAAATAAAATATTGGAAATTATAATGGAATGATGAATAATAATATGATAATGAACAAAGAAAAATATGGGTCAAAAAATGGGGTATGACATGTTCCAACTTAGTTTTATCACACGTTTTAACATCAGCATTGAACCTTGTAGCTGGATTTTGTTGTTTCTTGTTCAGAGACCTATCATCATACCCAATTCCATTTGGTTTCCCTTGGTTCTGACTCTCCAAAATCTCTTCTAACACACCAGTACCAGTGTTTAACATTCTGACTTGTTTCTTCATATTCTCAAGTTGAGAGTTCAGTTGGGTTACCTCATCTTTGAGATCAAAAATTTTCTCTAAGTGTTCACTTCTTTCAAACTGAAGTTGACTGATAGTTCTCTTCTGTTCTTCCAGCAGCTTGCACACTTCTTCAAATTTAACATGCAACTTCTTGCAAAACTCAGCAGGTTCTTTGTAATAGGTAGCCAGTTCCTCACAAGATGATTCTCCATCACTTGACTCAGTATCAGATGATGTCTCAGAACCTGATAGTGCTTCTGAAACCTTAACTTTATCACCAGACCTGCATCTACCAGTTAAAGCAAGAACATGCTTGGCTGATTCATTCCCCACTTCTCCTTCTGAGTCATCATCAGACCAAGTAGCTGCCAAACTTTTCTTCTTATTCTTGAGATATGTGGCACACTCTGTCCTGATGTGGCCATACCCTTCACACTCATGACATTGAACACCTTTGGATTGATCAGTTCTTGTCTTCTTCAGAATCTTCTTAAACTGTTTACTCAGCATCACAAGATCCTCTGATAAGCTTTCATCATTTGCTACAAAAGCAACACCTTTCCCCTTCTTATCAGTTCTGGCTATTTCAAAGTTCTGAAGAGACCCTATCAATTCCTCAACCTTCATGTTGGAGATGTCATGTGCTTCTTCAATGGCAGTTATCTTCAAATCAAATCTCTTAGGTAGAGATCTAAGAATTTTTCTCACTAGTTTCTCATCAGACACTTTTTCTCAAAGTGAATCAAATGAGTTAGCCATATCCAGAACATTCATGTAAAAATCCTATATGTTCTCATCCTCCAACATTTTGAGATTTTCAAATTTGGTGGTGAGAAGCTGAAGTCTGAACATTTTTACCTTTGATGTGCCTTCATGAGTAGTCTTGAGAATCTCCCAAGCATCCTTAGCCACAGTGCACTGCTTGATCAGTCTGAACATATTCTTGTCCACTCCATTGAATATAGCATTCAAGGCTTTGGAGTTTGCAAGAGCTATCTCATCTTGTACCTTGGACCAATCTTCCTCTGGTTTTAATTCAGCTGTCTTCTTACCATCTTTGTCTAGCACAACAGGATGTTCCCAACCCTTCAGAACTGCTTTCTAGGTTTTGCTATCTATTGATTTAAGGAAAGCACTCATGCGTGATTTCCAATAATCATAGTTGGAACCATCCAACATAGGTGGTCTGTTCAGAACTCCTCCTTCTTTCTCCATTATGCCAGAAAATACCTTCCTGGAGCTCACCCTAAAACAGGCAGGGTGCCTGCTCTGATACCAATTGAAATTCCTGGCAGGACTGGTTCTGAACCGTAAAACAGAGTATGAAAATAGCAGTTCAGAAGCAGTAATATAAAGGACATAAAGTAAAGAACACAAATGATTTGTTAACCCAGTTCGGTGCAAACTTCACCTACATCTGGAGGCTACCAAGCCAGGAAGGAAATCCACTAAAATAGTATCAATTCGAAGTCCTATGACACAGCCCCTATGACAGCAACCCCTGTTTCACAGCCCCTTCTCACTTAATCACTACCCGTGGTATTTCTACCTAGGAACTCCTAGATATAAGAACCCCTCTTACTTCCCTCAGTCAATCACTGCCCCAGTGATTTATCAGACTCTAAACAAAACAACTAAGTTGAAGACACTCTTCAAAACATAAAAACAGTCACTCTTGCTTAAAAGCTTTGAGTGATTACAACTCAATAACAAACAACCAACTCTAAACACTTTGAGTGGTGCACAGAAACAAAGCACAAGGCTTACAGACTCAACAACCTAAGACTCTTTCAATTCTAGCTTTTTGTTGAGATCCCTTTCTTCAATAACAGCTTCCTCCTTATATAGCAATCAGCTGCAACATAATTCTGAACAAAATAATCTTCAACAGATATTGTTCTAAAATTCTTTAGAAGAAAATAGAAGCAATTATATTTCTAAAATATATTTTCCAAAGATTCCTTTGAAAATATATTCATAAATAAAAGAATCCAATCTTCAATAAAGATCTTCACGCAAAACAATCTTCCTTCTAGAAACAAAGCTTGGATAATTCTTCAATTAAATCTTCGAAAGATACTGTTAACAACTTGAAGACACATATTCTGAACGCAGAAACCAGCTTCTGAACATGCTTCTGAAATGCAGCTTCTGAAGGTCAACGAAAGTCAGCGTCTGAACAGTGCGTCTGAAGGTCAGCGAAAGTAAGCGTCTGAACAGTGCGTCTGAAGTACTGTTCCAGCTTCTGAAGACCCAGCTTCTGAAGACATACTCCTTGAGATTTTAGCTTCTGAAGCACAAATTGCTTGTCTATTTGATTTTAGCAAACATGAAGCCAACAACCAAATATCCAACACTCCATATCACATCAGCATTGACCATCAGATCAATGGGGCCACAGTAGTGTGCAGTATCAGCATGGCCTCTGGGAGGACTCCATATAGCAGCAAGCGGTGAAGCAACATGGTAGTCCGGATTCAACCTCCTCAGATAGATATTCTTGAAGTGCGCCAATATTCATCCCTGCAAACAAATATTTCAGCATCACAAACGCATAAACATACACAATATCGTAAGTCTTTTATAATATGTTATAGAAAAGGAAAAAAAAATACTACCTATAGTAGAGTCATGTAACCGCCAACGACGACTTTGGTCGGGTCCGTAACATGAGAAAGCTGGTGGTAGAGCCAAGCAAGTGCATCCCGCCCCAGGACCACTGGTGCACCGTGTCTAAATCCTTAAGCATTTCCAGCCACAACAACTGAACGCTTTTGTTGTTCCTGTTGGCAAAAATGGTGATGCCAACCAAGTACAACAAAAACGTCCTAATACACTGTGCCCTAACCGTCACCTACTCCTCCTCCTCCAACTCATTGCACCTATGCAAGAGTGTGTCATAATTTTTCCTCAGGTTAGTTATACTAATATACCCACCCCACTGTTTTTTTGTCTCGTCATCAGCCTCCTCCTGCGTCAAACCCAAACCCTCCTGCAGCAGCTGGATACCTCTCTCGTATCCTACATCCTCCTCATCTAGGAGCCTCCCTTCAATGGTGATGTGTAGAAGACACGTCACATCATTGAGTGTGACGATCATCTCCCCAATGGGCAGATGGAAGCTACTGGTCTCCTCATGCCATCTCTCTGAGAAGGCGGTGATGAGGGCAGAGCTGATGTTCTCGTACCCAGTATGAAGAAGGGTGTAAGACTGAATGCATTCACTCGCTGCCAGAACCAGACCTGTTCCTGTGTAGGAAGTGTCAGTTTCCTAATCTTCTTCCCGTGCGAGACAGCGGTCAGCTTATGCGTCATCTGAAACTGAAATACAAAAAATTAAACGAACAACAAACCGTTAAAAATATAAACATTTCAATAACTAAAAAAACATTTTAATCGTAAAAAAATAATATTTAAAATACATTAAACACTTTACGCGTAATTAAAATTGACGTGTAATTAAAATGTTTTAACATAAAAATTACATCGTAAAATTGAATTAAAATAAACATATCAATTGACGCGTAATTAAATAAAATTAAACAATTATACTTACTTGTGCATCACTCCAAAGCCGACATGCCACATGTTTACCGAAATTCGGTAGGAGCGACAAGTCAGTAGGGCCCCCAGGAAAACTCTGCGGCACGACCTCATCCTAAGCGCGATGTTGAGCCTCACCCTCATGCGGTTGAACCGCCTGTTCGTATTGAGGCTGATACTCCTCATGTTGCTGTTGATGCTGATGCTGAGTGGGGTCCACTATCTGAGACGCACCCGCTAGGGACGATGTCCCCACATCCTGCTGTATCCTAACGCACTGTCTCTGTCGAGTAGCAGGGCACGTAGCCGCCTTTTCAACCCGTGCACTACTGGTCATGCTCTCCTTGTCTCCTCTCAGCCTGTCCGGTCTCTGAGACATATCTACACAATATTTTTAAAAGCAAAAATCAATGCAAAAATAACAATCCAATCTCACTATAATCAACATTAACAATCCAATTTCTAACTAAACCCTAAACCATAAACTACCACATTGCACTCAAACTCAATATAATCAACATTAACAATCCAATTTCTAACTAATTTCATCATTAACAATGCTAAAATCAAACAAATTTTCATTGAAACATTTTATCAAACACTTAGAGTGCAACATTCAACCAACATAAAATCTAACAATTTTTAAACTCTAAACTATCACATTGGAGTGAAACTTACTCTAAGCAACATCTAAACTACAATTTCTAACATATTTGATCATTAACAATAAAAAAACTAACAGGCAAATCAACCCTAAAAATTTAAAATTTCACAATTTCCTCCAAAAACTCTAACATTTAAACAAAAAAAAAACAATGCAATAGGATAATAATCACTTACTTGATGTTGGGGTAGAATATGATGTTGATTTGGTTGAGTTTGATGAAAATCACACTTTTGAGGGGAGAAAATTGCAACTTTGGATTTGGTTGAGTTTGAAACACACTGACTCTATGTTTCTGGCTTTCTGTTTCTATAACAGAACGTAGCGTACTTAAGCCACACTAGTATCGAGCGTGACTTAACTCACGCTGGCTCAGCATGACTTAAGTCATGCTGATGTTACCGACCATGACTTAAGTCACGCGGGAGTATTTTGGTCAATTTCTTCGGGAATGAGCATTTTTGTTTGTGGAAAGAGCAATTTTCGGAATATTAGCTTCATGGACATAAGATTTTCAAAAATTTCTCCCTTCACCAATAGTAAAACCCAAGAAACTACCATCATTTATTATCGATTGCAACATAAAGTTAACACCTTTAGCATCTAACAAAAATGGAGAAGGAGGATCGCTATATCAAAATCCTCTACGCCGAGAGAATTCTTCATTAAAACTCCTATTAACCATCAGTGAAGTATTGAGCTAACACAGTTAATAATTCATTTCTAATTCAGTAATGTCCCTATCAACTGAGCTAAGCTCACATGACCTGTATATACAATTTCTAATTCTAAAGGACTTGCATCTTATTTTTGCATCCAACAAATTTTATCTTTTTTTAGATTCCTTTTATTTGTCAAATATCATAGAAATTCACTCATTTAAGATGAATAAATAAGATGTTCGAAGTTCAAAATTTAATTCTTACATATATTATACAATGTATCTATCAATTTAATCAAGATCATGATATTTCTTTAGAGTCCTTTGATTGTGCTTCAATATTATGACTGCCATAATACGCAAGCCATGCCATATAGACGGATTGGGTCAGGGTGGTTCCTTTCTGAGTAGAGCTGTCAAAAATGGGTCGGGCTAACGAGTCAGGCCCAGTAGCCCATTTTATGGGCCGGGTTAGGCCTCAAAAAGTTGGGCCAAAAAGCAATCGGGCCTTTTTGGCCTAGCCCATTCAACCCAATTTAAAGCACGGCCGGGCTGGCCCATCGGGCTTCGGGTCGACCCATTTAAAATAAATATAAAAGAAATATTTTGGTATGTGTTTATTTCTTTTTTTTTTTTTAGAAAAAAACCCACTTATTTTTTAGGCTCACTCCAAGTCCAACACAAAACCCTAATCTATCTTACACTCTCGCCTAAGCCAAAGCCAGATGTGGTGGAAGTAGAAGAGATACACTTATACGATGAACCAAGTGCTCAAGGGACTTAGAGCAAGAGATACACTTTTTAGGCATTTTGAAGTGCTCAAAGGGACTCATAACATTTTGAATTGTTAGACTCATTTTGAATTGTCGTTTTGAACCAAGTTCTTACTTCTCATGTATTATAATTCTTTTGTTAATCTATTTTGAATTGTCAGGCTCATGATATTTTATTATTTAAGGTTGCACTTTGTAAGGTTGGGTGAATGTTTATGCCCTAACTATTTTGTGTGGATAATATTTGATGATGTAATAGTTATTTTGTGAGTTGTTTGTTTGTGTTATTGATGCTTTTGGTGTGTATGTGAAAAAAGAGTAGTTTTTTGTTGTACATTTCATCGCTTAAAAAGTAAAAAATAAAAAATGAAATACGGGCTGGCTCATCGGGCCGCTGACCCATGTAAGGGCTGGGTCGGACTCATTTTTTACAGCCCATACATCCGATGGGTCGGGCTGGTCTAGTCCAATTATACGCATTGGCCCATCGGGCTGGGCCAGACGAGCCCATTTGACACCTCTATTTCTGAGTAATGATATTTTTTTGTTTGTTTGAGTAATGATCGTTATTAAGTGCAAGGCTTCTTTTCCTAAAAAAAAGGCTTAATAGGTCATTTGGTCCCCTAATTAATTTCCAGTTTTCATTTTGGTCCCATAATTAATAAAATCCACATTTTGGTCCCTCAAGTTAATCTCCGTTAGTCAAATAAATCCACCCCTGTTAAGTTTAACCCAAAATGTCTATGGTGGACCACCTACAAGGTTGGTCCACCATGGACCTTATTAATTTTTTTAATTTTAACCATTTGATCTATGTTTTAAAATAGGAACCGTTGGATCACAAAGGTCTATTGTATCATACTATGAACCATCAACAACTGATTGTTTTCCCTTTCTTCATCTTCTTCTTCATCATCTTCACCATTTTCTTCATACATCTTCATCAATCATACCCTGAGAAAAAAATCATAATCATCTAAAAGAATTTAATCTCTATACATATTTCTTAGATCCAAACATAGCATCAATTTTTCTCACCAACCCATGTTCCTAGTCCTACGCCTAATCCAATCCCAACACCTAATGCTGCTAATAGCATAACATGCTTCTGTTCCATCATCACAAACATTCTCCTCTCATATGCAGAAAAAAAGGAACGAAAAAACCCCAATTTGTTGAACGATGAAAAGATTGTTCCTTTTACTTGCGTTTTCCTCGATTCGATTTCAGTTGTGGTCGATTTGGGCTGTTGGCTTCGATTTTGGTTGCTGGTGGATTTGACAACTAGCAAGCAGTTACGCTTTCTCTTCCCTGGAGAGAGTCATCGAATCGTCCTTGATTCCTCGATTTAATTTCGCTAATCGTTTGGTAAAGGCTAGGAAAAGGTAAGTTTGAGATTAAAAATGGGTCAGATTTAGTTTATGCTTCTTTGATTTTGAGATTAGAAATGGGTCAGATTTGATTTCCAGAATTTGCTGATGGATTTGTTGTTGTTATTGTTCGATAGAAAAGGGGAAAGATGTTGTTGTTCTTCCAGAATTGGTTTTCAGATTTTGTTTCCAGGATTAAATTCTTCCTGTTGTTGTTTCCAGATTTTGCTATTGTTCATGTTGTTGTGGTTGGCTTCCAAAATTAAATCTTAGGAAGAGAAGACAGAGGAGAGAAGAAAAGGAACGATAGTGAGAGAAGAGGAAAATAAGATGAAGTTATGAGATGAAAAAGAAAAATATTGGAATGAATTGAAATTGGTGAAAGAATTGAGAAGAGATGAAGGATGATAGATTTTCTGGATTTTTTTTATGAATGTTGTTGAAGATTTCATGAGGATGATGAAGAAGTTGAGGGAAGAAGATGAAGAAATGAGAAAAAAAATTAAGTGGTGATGGTTCACTGAAAGATACAATAGACTTGCATGATCCATCAGTCATCTTTATTGAAAAAAGATCAAAGGATTAAAATTGAATAAATTAATAAGGTCCATCGTTGATCAACCTTGTAGATGGTCCACCATAGACATTTTGAGTTAAACTTAACAGTGGTGGATTTATTTGACTAACGGAGATTAACTTGAGGGACCGAAACGTGAATTTTATTAATTATGAAACCAAAATGAAAACTGAAAATTAGTTAGGGAACCAAATGATCTCTTAAACAAAAAAAAAGTGCAAGACTTCTTGTCCCCTAGCATTGTACGTTATGGACATAGACATAACTTACATTTGGCAGACATGCAACAAAAGGACGATAGGGACCCATATACATATACATGTACTAAATTTCTCAGTGATTATTGATAAAAACAAAAGATAAATATGTTTTTGGAGTCTTACTAACGACTACTCTAAGAGCACTCTTTAAGATTTTTTAATTAAGAAATTATTTTTTAAAAAAGTTTATGACTTCAATTTCTGATGAATTGAATGCACAATTTTTCATAAAAAAAATTCTATTTAAAATCCTTAAAGAATGTCGTTAGGACACTCGTTAGCATTTCATTAAAATTCTCATGTTTTTAATACTTATAAACATATCAAATTTTCATTTTAGTCTTCTAATATTTTTGTTAAACTTTTAGTTTTTCAAAAGTTTTCCATCACTACTTTTGTTCTCTATTTTTAAATCAACTCATATCTAACCTTCATATTTTTAATGAAATTTTCAAGAAATGTAGAGAATATCATGACAATCTCTCCCCAAAAAAAAAATAGAATTTTTTAACAAAATATGAATTAAATATAAATTTTTAAACATAAAAAATATAAAAATCCATATTTTCTTAAAAAATTCTATTTTTTTTAGGAGAGATTATCATACTATTCTACTCATTTCTTAAAAATTTCATATAAACATGAAGGTTAAACATGAGTTGACTAAAAATGAGAGATCAAAAGTGGTGATGAAAAACTTTTGAGCGATTGAAAGTCTAACAAAAAATTTTGGGGGATTAAAACAAAAAAGTTGGTATATTTATAATGATAAAAAACATACTTAACCCTAAAAACAAAATCTTAAAATTTGTTGTTCCAAAAAAAATTGCAATAACCCAGTTTTATTAAATTTTCGAATAGAATGTTGTTTAATTGTTTGATAAAAAAGAAAAGACAAAAAAATATATTAAATTTCATTTTTATTAGTTTTTTTTATGAACTCGTTATAATTGGAGTATTTGAGGCTAAGATTTTCTCTATTTCTTAAAAATATCGATGATTCTTTTTACAAGGGAGTGAGATAAGTACTCATATTTGTCGTAAATTATATGACCCTTAGCAATTTCACATAAATTAAGAAATATAGTTAATTTTGTATAGAAAATAGTAATTGTGAGTTATTTTACAAAAATGTCATTCATTATTCGTATGAAAAATATAAATTAAAAGAATTTGAAAACAATAAAGTAATAAATAGTAAATGACGTAATAGAAAAATAAGCATTAAGGGGTTCATTGATATTGTAAAATAACATATAATTTAGGTCAAACGAGCTTTGTTAAAATGACATATAATTTGAGATAGAGTGAGTATAATTGAGGGATCGGTGAAACACATTTTAAAAATAATTATCATGTCGATCTTTTTCATAAAATTGAAATCATTTATTTATTTAGTTTTAGAAATAAAGAAGATATCAACTCATAAATATTTGACTTGTTTGTATGTTCACCCCGAATCTCCATAATATATTATCTTTATGTGGTATCACAAATCACATAAATCCGCCGTGATTTTGCAGAAGTTACAAAGTGATTGTTAAGAACATTAAAAACAAGTTAGTGATACTGATGTCTAAATCGGACATGATTAATTTATTATGAGGGTTGGATTCATTACTAAGATCATCTCCAATAGGATTAGGGGTGTTCAAATCCAAACTGATCCAAAATAAAACCGCAAATTGATCCAAAAAATCAAAAACCGCAAAAAAACCGAATATTTTTGGATGCGTTTAGATGTTGTTTTGTAAAAACCGCTAGGATTGGATCAGATTTCAGATTACATTCTCAAAACCGAACCAAACCAAACCGAACCGCAAAAGTAAATATTAATACTTATTTATTCTTTTATTAGTATTATATATTGCACTATTATGTTGCTTGTTGGTTTTTAATCTTTTATATTGCACTAATTTAATCTATATTATTATTAATTCATATGTTTAAAAAATAATCGATAATTTTCATACTGTAATTTTAATTTTTGAAATATTTTGTGTCAAACTTATTATTGTACTATGTTTGTGTAATATTAATATTAATAAAAAATTATATTCTTAATATATATATATATATATATATATATATATATATATATATATATATATTGCATTATGGATATCCAAATTAAATCGCATATATTTGGATTGGATCGATTCGGATTTTTTTAGAATAGTAATCCAAACCGAACCGAACCGCATGTGATTTTTATTTTGGATCGGATGACATTTTGCCTCAAAACTGATCTAAACCACACCGCGAACACCCCTAAATAGAAGGGTCTTAATTTAAGACCTGATACCTATAAAATATTTTTATTGGGGAGAAATTCTTTCAAGGTCTTATAAGACTCAGGGTCTCACTTAAGACCCTAATCTTAAATGAGACCCACATTTTTTTTAATATTTCAAAAATTAATATGTAATGATATAAAGTTCTTGATTGTATGTAATGATATAAAGTTATTGACAGTTGATTAGTGAGTTCCATTTAAGAAGTTTTTGTGCGATGTTGGGTCGGAGAAATTGAGTGTTTATTAGATACTACAATTAAAAAATTATAAATGAATGATGTGTATGCATGAGACTCATTTAAGTATCTAAAAATGGATGTCTCTATTGTGGATGCTCTAATTATCATCCCTACGTACTCATGATTAAACTAGCCATAATTGAAGATGAAACCAATACGACGTCTATCAAGGCTGCTCAATTCTAAAGTACTTCTCAATTACTTGTGGTAATAGATTAGTGTTGTTATAAAGTAACTGTTCTTCTGGTTAGTAATAGACCAATGTGCAGTGAGAAAATTATGATTAATCTAAAACCGAGTACCAATTTTATGATAAACTAAATGCAAGATGGTGTATATGGGCTTTGTCCCTCTTGTATCCAAAAAAATATGTAAGATGCTATGTGGAAAGGATTTGGATTGAGTACCGTAGTTACACACATTTCAGTAGTCCGATCAAGATTAAACGGTCCTGATTTTAAATTATTTTTTAGAATCTAAAATACCAACCTTAAAATATAGATAGATAGTTCGATCTTGATTGAATGACTAAAATGCGTCTGACTGCACACAGTCATGGATTGTGACTGCACACAACCTAGATCCGTGTGAAAACCCAATAATAACATAATTCTAGCAAACAACACCAATGATATAGTGAGTGCAAGTCAGAAACAAATCGTCAAATAATGTTGAAACCATAGTATGTGTTGTTTTTGGATTTCTAAACTGTTGTATTTGGATTTCCAAATTCTATTTTGAAATAGAATATCTACCGAAGTTGTTACTAGGTTGAGTCACGACCAGGTCGCTCTCTTTAAGTCGTTTCGTGGCACTGCCCAAAATTGTGCAAGGCAGACTATCAACCACGCCGCCTCCAGGATAAAACAAGCCCAGCTACAACTGTGCGGTTAACTACTGCACTGTAGAAAACCGTTCGAGATTTACACCTCCAATATGGTACTAAGACCATTCTTTAATACTGAAACCACTTTCTAATATGGTATTGTGACCACTCTATTATGGTGCTAAGACCACTCAAATATGGCGATACCACCATTCTGACTTTTTAACTTCTCCAAGAGTAGAAAAATATCAAAAGAATATTTATATACGGTTAAGATCATTCTTAATTCCGACGGGACATTATTATTTCAAAAGGGACTATGATCTTAAAAGTACTCTTTATTCCGAAGGGACATATATTATTGAAGGGACTATGTTTTAAGACCTTTCTTAATTCTGAAGGGACATTATACCGAATAGGGACTAAGGTCTTAAGAACACTCTTAAATCCGAAGGGACAGAAAAAGGAGATAAGGAGAAGAATAGCTCGTTAACACAAGCTGGGGGGAGAAGAGAGAAAGAGTTCTCGACAACTCAATAGAACTCTTTGGTCTAATTTTTGAACTGAAATGAGTCCTCTATTTATATAGAGATTTTGTAACTGTTTTAGCTAAAATTGCGGCAGCAGTTACTCTAATGGATAAGATCAAAATGAAACTTAATCAGTAATTAGTCCAACAACATTTGTGGATAAGATAAAAAAGAAACAAATCCACAAAAATGGAGGAAACAAACTCATTGGATATGAATGAAGGAAAGATAAGAACTCAGTTGAATTCTTATTCTTATCACAAACAACATAAACTAAATTTATGGGAAATGATATTCACAAATAAAAATAATAATGTGTGTGTTCTATTTTATGTGGGACCCCCACTCTCTATTTTTTTAATTCACATCACAATAGCTCAAAGTCTTATTACTTGGTGTTTAATCATTCAATTTCCTTCCAACTTCACACCAATGTTCCAACAATCCCCCACTTGAATTTAAAAAATGGTTTCAATAGTAACGTCAAAACGTTTCTATAAGGTTGCTAATAAACAAAGGTGTCGCCTACAACTTGGACCTTTGCATAGCGAATACTATTCCGATTCAACAAGAGTTGCTTACAACATTGAACTCTATCTCAGACATAGAGTCCGCACACAAACCTTTTCCTAAGGTGTATTCTAAAAGCTCGTGCGTTTATGGCCCTGCACGTTTATCCCAGTTTTAACGAACGCTCTAGGTATTCTGCCTCAAAATTCCATAGGAACCGGCCTCAGTTCCACATTCGTATAGGTGAGTCTATCAAGAGTACTCCTGTAGCTATGTACTCCACTCAACATAGAGTATAGATCTCATTAAGAGTTTCTATTATCTCATCCTTCTGTCGCTGCAGGATTCATGCTTTCTTAATTATCTCATAGCATGTTCTTTCACTCATGACTTGTTATTACCCATTGAACCTATTTCTTGGGATCTCCAGTCATTTAGGTCGGGTTACCATCACTTGTGATCTTTAGGCATTAGTCCCATCCTATTGGAT
This sequence comes from Medicago ruthenica, assembly GCA_018208015.1. Classification (NCBI taxonomy): domain Eukaryota; kingdom Viridiplantae; phylum Streptophyta; class Magnoliopsida; order Fabales; family Fabaceae; genus Medicago; species Medicago ruthenica. The sequence goes on from CM031374.1 coordinate 40,029,357, forward strand.
GTGTTTATGACTTTCTTTCTAGTAATTCCTTTCGTCAAAGGATTGACTAATTCTTTATCAGTACGTACATGATCTACTTTAACCGTTCCTTTTGAGATTAGCTAGCTCTCTAATTTGTTATGTGTTCGTGCCTTAATTATCGTCTCTTACTATTGTAGTAACGATTCTCAATTTTGTAATACCTGCAGTACTATCACAATGAATTAACACTCCTGGCAACGGTTTTATCCACTAGGGGATCTCAACTAGCAAGCATTTTCTCAACTTGCTTCTTCACTAGTTTTCTCTAGTGTTCTCATCTCAGATCATTCCAGTGTGGATTGAGTCAATATCATATGTTTCAACAAACAAATCCTCCAGTGATGCTCAATGTGCAGCCACTGGTCGCTTAAGACTCATCTGAAGGATGTTCTATTTTGTATCTTGTACCATTCAAGTACAACATGATACTCCTCATAATGTAATCCTAGAGTCATAGTCTTCTTAAGGCACCTTATGACTCTTTCAATAACATGTTAATGCTTCTCACTTGGTCTACTAGTAAACTTGCATAAGAGTTCCACGACATAGGCAATGTCGGGTCTAATACATTCAGTGACATATCTAAGGACTGTCAATGATGCTCGCATATTCTATTTGTCTAACACCACCTCAAGTGTTCTTGAAGAGTTTTACACTTGGATCATAAGGTGTGCTTGCAAGTTTACAGTCAAATAATTACATTTCTTAAGATCATCTCAACATTGTGAGATTAATTAAAAAAATTCTTTTTTTTTATCTAGTAATCTTGAAACCAAGAATTACTTCAACTTTGTCTAGGTCTTTCTTATCAATGTTGTTGATAAACAATGATTTCACATAAATTATAGCATGAATCTTTGAACCAAATATGAGCAAGTCGTCTACATAGAGACATATGATCGTGCAAATGTTATTTCCATATTTGTAGTGAATACATTTGTCACTTTCATTCACTTTATACTTATTCGATATCTTTCGGTTGTCAAATTTTCCATGCCATTTCTTAGGAGGTTATTTTTAGACCATGCAAAGATTTTTCTAACTTGCTGACCTTGTTTTCTTGTCCTGAATCACAAAACCTTCTGGTTGTTCCATATAGATTTCTTCTTCTAGTTCACCATTTAATGAGGCAGCTTTCACATCCATTTGGTGTACTATCAATTTATGAACAGCGGCTAAAGGGGCTAGCACCTTTATGGATATGATTCGATTGACTGATGACTAAGTGTCGAAGAAATCTATATTTTTTTTCTCTTTGCCTAAAACCTTTTTCTACAAGGTGAGCCTTGTATTTAGCAACCGAACCATCAGGTTTTAGTTTCTTTTTCCAAAATCCAAATACAACCGATTAGTTTGCATCCAAGAGGCAAGTCAACTAAGAGTCGTGTTTCGTCAGACTCTAGAGAATCCATTTCATCGTTTACTGTTTTTTTCTTTTCAAAAGTTAGCATCCAATGAAGACAAAGCTTCTTGAAGGCCGGATGGATCCTCTTCCAATATACAAACCATATAACTAGGTTTATACTCTTTAGCAATTATAGCTTTCTTACCTCTTTGAGGTTCTATAACATCTCGTACGATGTTTTAATAACTGTTTCTGATTACTGGAATGTGATCAGATGCAGTGCCCCCACTAGCTCTCAATTTAAAAGGGGAAATTACTTTGCCCCCACTAATGGTGTGCTTTCATTAGCGCCCCCACTAGTGCCCCCACTATTCTCTATTTAAAGGGGTATTTATTTACATAGAAATCGGTATCGTTTAATTCTATGTTCATTTTAGCATTTAGGTCATAAAACTTATATGCTTCGCTATTTGTAGCATACCCGATGAATACACATTCATATGCTCTACTATTGAGTTCAACTTTCTTGGGGTCCAGAATCCAAATATAGTCCAGACAATTCCAAGTTCAAAAAAATAAGACAAGTTAGGTTGTCTTTTCTTCAAAAAATTTTAATTAGAAATTTTGTTCTTAGACTTGGGTACTCTATTCAACATAAATTTCAATTTTTTTTATAAAAATTGAACATATCAAGCGTATCAATTTTATTTTATTTTTTTTTTTAAATTTACAGTCATCAAAAAATATGATAAAATATCTTTTTATCATTTCTAGTTTATGTGTCATCAGGTTCATACATATCATAATTTATTAAGTTTAGAGGTTCAAATTCTCTAAACACTGATTTATATGAACTTTTGGTTCATTCATCTTGATTGCAAAAAATAAAATTTTCTAGTCATATAACTTTGGAATTAAGTCCAAGTTACTCAAGTTTAAAATTAAACGCTTGTTCATATGATAAATTTTGAGCATATCATCAAAGGTGCAGTCTTTCCCCAACAAGAATGCATGATGCACAAGTCTCTTTTTAAGTCCAAGTCAACTCAGTCTTATTCAATAGAAATCTAAAATTCAGATTCTTTCTTATCTTGGAGCATGCATCACGACCTAGAGAATAAATTTCTTTTCGGACGTGATTTGCAACTTCACATCTCCAATGCCAACGAATTTAATGTTGTTATAATATACTAACAACACTTTCTTATTTGCAACGGTAGCATATGTTTTTGAACATAGCATAATCATAACAAACACAACATGAGACGCTAATGTTTATCCACCATTCACTTAATTCACCAACTAGATTTATTTAACTAGTCATATCAGTGAATTTCTTTTTAGTTAGGTTAGGCAGCGGAGCAACAATTTACTTGTTCATATACTTGCGGGACATATGACCTGTTTTCTCACAATTGTATTAAAATAAATTGTGAATCAGTGTCATTTCTTGATGGTGGCTGCTGATTTTTATTTAGGACCATTTTGGGGTTCCTATTCTATTGGCAGTTAGAGTTACTTATTCACAGTGTGGTTCTGATTTTTGAAAATAAATTTCAAACATATTCAAAGTCGCATATGTGAATTTCTTAGTGTTTTTGTCATAACAGTAAACACTTCATTGTGTTCAATATATAGATGTATTTCTATAGCCTGATTTATCCTTCTTTTATTTTTGGGACAACGAAATCTCAATAAGTAATTTCTTCGGTAGACATGGCAGATCGAAACATCTTAAAATTGTTGTTTTTGGATTTCCAAACTGTTGTATTTGGATTTCCAAATTCTATTTTGAAATAGAATATCTACCGAAGTTGTTACTAGGTTGAGTCACGACCAGGTCGCTCTCTTTAAGACGTTTCGTACTATCAACCACGCCGCCTCCAGGATAAAACAAGCCCAACTACAACTGTGCGGTTAACTACTGCACTGTAGAAAACCGTTCGAGATTTACACCTCTAGTATGGTACTAAGACCATTCTTTAATACTGAAACCACTTTCTAATATGGTATTGTGACCACTCTATTATGGTGCTAAGACCACTCAAATATGGCGATACCACCATTCTGACTTTTTAACTTCTCCAAGAGTAGAAAAATATCGAAAGAATATTTATATACCGTTAAGATCATTCTTAATTCCGACGGGACATTATTATTTCAAAAGGGACTATGATCTTAAAAGTACTCTTTATTCCGAAGGGACATATATTATCGAAGGGACTATGTTTTAAGACCTTTCTTAATTCTGAAGGGACATTATACCGAATAGGGAGATAAGGAGAAGAATAGCTCGTTAACACAAGCTGGGGGAGAAGAGAGAAAGAGTTCTCGACAACTCAATAGAACTCTTTGGTCTAATTTTTGAACTGAAAGGAGTCCTCTATTTATATAGAGATTTTGTAACTGTTTTAGCTAAAATTGCGGCAACAGTTACTCTAATGGATAAGATCAAAATGAAACTTAATCAGTAATTAGTTCAACAACATTTGTGGATAAGATCTAAAAGAAACAAATCCACAAAAATGGAGGAAACAAACTCATTGGATATGAATGAAGGAAAGATAAGAACTCAGTTGAATTCTTATTCTTATCACAAACAACATAAACTAAATTTATGGGAAATGATATTCATGAATAAAAATAATAATTACTATTATTTTTATCATTATAAAGTATTTAAAATTAAATACCGCAACTAATGTGTGTGTTCTATTTTATGTGGGACCCCCACTCTCTATTTTTTCAATTCACATCACAATAGCTCAAAGTCTTATTACTTGGTGTTTAATCATTCAATTTCCTTCCAACTTCACACCAATGTTCCAACAGTATGTCTAAATTCTATATTCTTCAGAACAAAGCAAAACCAAAATGCAAACCAGTATAACCATCAGATATATTTTTTGGATATTATTCATGCCAAAACGATACCTTAAAGTTGACATTAAAATCTAAAAAAGTTTTGGCCACTTTAGTATTTACATGCGGGACATTGTAATTTGTGATACAGTTTATTGAAAAAGCTACCAAAAAAACCAAATGCAGTTTGGTTGTGATAATTGTATTAAAGAGAGAATACCCTGCTACCTTTGAGGAGCACTAGAATGGATTGGATCAGCTGAACTATGTTTTCCTAATGCAGGAATACTAAGAGAGCGTTTTCTTAATTTAGCTTTGCCATTTGATGGTAGTTTCTTCTCACTCTTTTCAGCAAGCAAAGAAGGATAAGAGCAAATGGGCTCTTGAGATGCCACTGCTATTGGCACCGGCTCACTTCTAGTTCTAAGGAATTGGTCGAGATTTTGGCGGTATTTAATCCCATGGATTTTAGCTCCAAGCTCCACAGCGTCAAGCTTAGTCTTAAACTCATAATCATCATCTGACAAGTAACCATTTTCCAACACATCTTCCATTGCAAGATCATCGTACTCTTCATCAGACTTTGTTGATTCCTCGTCTACAGATCCAACCTGCAACGCAAAATACAAAAGGACTCAAAATTAGTTAAAAGTACTACTATGTGTAGCATCGATACTTTCAGATTGAAAATGTGTCAAAAGTCTGACACCAACACGACACTGATACTTTTGTTTACATTGAGTTACTTTTATATTCTCAAATTATTATTAGTGTTGTGTCCAGAGTCTGTGGTGCTTCATAGGTACTATTCAAAACATAGCTCGGCATCGATTCATTCCCAATTGATAACCCAACGTCATGGGAAAAGAGAACATTGTCAATTGTCAATTCATTTTAGCATTGCTAGCAAGAGGAATAGCAAAGCAAAACCAAAGATTGAAGTTGAAACTCTTCTATCCGGAAAATTTTATCACATGGATACAGACATTTCATCACAAACATACAGACATTTCATCTAGGTAAATAATTTAACCAACATAAAACCAAAAATCTACCTCATCGTCGACATGTTTGTCACTGTCGTCACTGTAATCCTCATCACTGCCCACATCTAATTGATCATCAATCTCTTCATCGCTACCATGCACCGAGAACTCTTCTTTGAGCTACACAAACAAGAACAAGAACAAAACAAATTAATCGAGAATTCTTCCTTGAGCTAAATAAATAAGAAAATTTAAAATAACAACAGAAGAGGATAGGTATGGAGATGCATCTAGATAGAGCAAGGCATACCAACTATGCTGGCATTCCTAACCCTAACAAATAACAATCATGTGCAGCATACCCAGTTTAATGTTGAACAGAAAAATTTGCAAAAAAGGTCAAATTTACCTCCTTAGCGGGGCAATCTGATAGCCTAGGGGAACTACAGCTAGAGGATTGATATCTACTGCCGGTATCAGTCCCATCAGCTCTGGACTCATCAACACTTCCCGCATAACTAGTGCCACCATCACTAGGCCAGGCACTGATTCCATAAAAACCAAACTGAAGATTTACTGGCTCTGCTTTACCAATCCGTAAGGGACCATACATTGGATGTCCGATTCCATTTTCCGGTCCTACACCACATATGGACTTCCCATTGCCATCAACCAAATTTACAGGCCAAGCCTTTGCCACGGACCCATCTGTATTAACTATGGCCATCAAATTTCTTGAGGAACCTTTTCTCTGAATCAATTGAAACATTCCTTTCGAACTCAAAGAATTGGCAGCACATTGATTTCTGTATTCCTCATAAACAACTGTTACAGTATTTCTAACAGGATCGTATAGTTGGTCCCCAGCTTCACGCCTTCGAAGACAGCTGAAAACAGTTGCATGGATGGCTGCGACGCTCTTGTCAACATTTGTATTGTTTACTTTGGGAACTAAATGCTTTTCAGCACGAGTACAAAGATAATCCTGGATTGTTCTGATGTTTCGGATATACTTCACATACTTGTTTTTAGCAGGGTCAAGTGTCATATATTTTGCACGCACTGCAAATCTTTCCAAGTGCTTCTCCTCATTTGTAATGTATATCATGAATGGTATGATCGACGGATGTTTCTTCATGAGCCCCATCTGCATGATTATCCCGGTTATTATTGTTAGTGGATCGGAAAAAACAGCAATATATATATATATATATATATTGACATCAATACGGAAAAAAAAATAATGGACATGTGATCAAATTTTGACATACAACAAAGTTGAGACTCAAGTGAACACCCTCGACAACAACAGACTGTTTTCGTTCTTCCCAGGCAGTGATTAGCCTATCAAGACTGTCAATCACCATCTCACTCTGCGCCTTATATCCTTCAATAGCCATTTGTTTTGGACTTGGATGCTCAGTAGCACAAGAGCCGGTCTCTGATGTCCGTGTATCAGGTTTGCTAGAATTCTGACCATCAGTTGCTTCATCCTTGGTAAGTGATTGTGACACACCAGCCATCTTTTTTGCTTTCTTTTTGGCCTTCGCTTCAGCAACAGCAACTGGATCCAAACACTCGCCTGCATGGTAGGTAGACGCCCACAACAAGGGGTTTTCCTTCTCACTGGCAAAACTTCTCATCATGTGCCTAATGGAATCCGTTGATACGACTGTCGTGATTCCCAATCTGCTACCCTGAAGTGAAGATATAAATAAATGAAGCCATTATCGAACTGCAACAGTAGTATTTTTATACTTCAATAAACACTTGCATATCCTACCACAAAATAAGTAAAAACTAGAACAAATAACTATTTCTGTAGAGAAATATACCAGTATTGCAGACAACGTGGATTTTCCACATCCACTAGTGCCACATAACAGCACTGTCACAGATTCCTTCTTTTCACGAAGTCTGAAAAAAAAAAAATCAGGAACATAAGAGCATAAAGTTGTAAGTATAAAATGCGAAATGTTCAATAACAATTGTAGAGCAATAAATTCATACCTATACTGAATGAGTTCTGTACACAATTAATTTTTCTATTGTGAAAAGCAAAAGCGTATAACATTGAAAGACAATCTGGAACCACATTCAGAAATATGGAAAGACAATCTAATCGTATAACTTAACAGATTCCATTACATCAGAGCATATACTGGAACCACAGTCAGAAATATGTTTTTGCCTCGCTTCTATTCAGATTATTAGATCAATATAGGCCCAGTAAAGATATGAAAAAACGTGTTACCTGCAGGCAAGAACCAAGTCTGCTCTCTGGTTAGGACCCAAGTACTTGTACTCGGCCAAAGCATCACATACAATATCTAGAAATGTTTCTCTCCGAACAAATACAGAGGTGCGCCTTTTGTACAACTCGAATGGTATGCTCTTAATTTTACTATCCTTACCCAAAAGTGATTGGTTTCCTAAGTCTTCTTTACCAAGGCAAACACCAGCATGAAAGCTTTCTTTTTTCACAAAATTTCCCTTGAGAACATCGGGACCTAAAGAAACTGCTGCATCAGGCTGCAAAAGATCAGTAGTACTCTTGCTCTTTGTGCATTCAAAAACTCTTTTGCAAATCTGATAAGAAGAAAATGGAAAACATATTCAGAATAGTTTTCTACAAAATCTCCAAAGTTGTGCTTACAATGAGGTTTTAACTCTCAGTGTAAGGCTGACCTATTATGAACTATGCTCAAGACATGAGAGACATTACTCAGTAATACAAGACAACAAATAACCCATCACTTCAAATTAATCAATCATGAATCCATTAAAATGCCATAAGCTAATTACCACTAAAATTCATTGCTTCAATTGACAACAGTTGAACTTGTATCCATGCTGATTACGCTGCGAAAATCACTAAATACGCCTAGCATGCATTCTAAAATATTTCATTTAAAAAAAGAATCTGTTCCAACAATAAAATCCACGCCGCCGCAATAACTAGTCTTATTATCTTATATGCAATTTAAATCTTGTAATGCTCTTACAATGTAACAATATCACATTCTATAGTTGCAGAAGTAGACAAATCTATTGTCCATGTAGTATTTATGTCCTACCGTGCCGGATAATAGATTTCCCAGTCGACATAAATTCCCTTTCATAATCAAATCAAATAAATACAATCTACTATAATCCATTATTCCATTCAACTGAATCAAGATTGCTAGGAAGGTACCAACTAGGATTGGCACAACTGGTTAAACATCTCGACCACATCGATCGTGACTTGAGTGCAAGTTCAAAATTTCATTGTAAATCCTCAAATCCTCAATGAGGCTGATGATGGTTCTTCTTGTAGTGATCTAACAAGACAACTTACGATTTAAGTACAATAGTTCACTTTTTTATGTCTGTAGACAAAGTGGCAAACACCACCACTGAAACTCACACAGACAACTTTGAGGTTCTTAATTCAAACTCGGATGAAATATTGTCTTGACTAACAATATCGGTATTGGCATTGTCAATTGAAGTACACCTTATAGACTAAATCATGAAATTAATTATGAAAGAATAAGCAAAAAAAAAATTGAATTTACACGCATACCAAACCCGTTGAACCATTAAAGGGGGCAATAGGAGGAGGAAGCAAAATACTACCTAGTCAAAATAAAACAAACCAAACAATGACGCTGACGAAGAAATAATGACCCAGAAGAATATTAAACGACAAAACCAAACAACAGGTCAAACCGGTCATCTATGTAGCAAAATCCACCAAAAACAAAAAGTCCTCAAAATGTAACAAAAACCACCAAAAACAAAAAAGTCCTCAAATTTTCCACTACACTAATACCTAAAATCCGGAACCTGAACATAAATCTTAAACATCGAAAATACCATAAAATTTCTCATAAAATTCATACCAAATTCAGTAAAAAAAAAAAAAGAAAAAGTAAATCTCAAATCAATTTCAATAGGCCATCTAGGTTGAGGCGGCTCGAGAGACTAGTCTCTAAGCACATTAGACAAAACTCAAAAAACAGAATTAAATCTCAAATCAATTTCAATAATCCGAGAAAGGCTCGAGAGATTAGTCCCAAAGCACAAAAACAAAATCAATTTCCTTCAATAAAATAAATAAATCTCAAATCAAATCGAATAAAATAAATAAAAAGTTGAATCTAAAATCATCAACAAGACAACAACACCAACGGTTTTCATGATCAATGGAAACAAAATATACCTTGAATGCGTGTCGAGCTTTGCATCCCATAATTTGCAGAGTACTTTGCAAAACAGAACGCGTGTAGCAAAACGATTCTTTTCCTTTGTCTTTGTCTTTGTCTTTGTCTTTGTCAATGTTTTTATTGTCACCAACATCATCAATAACAACTATGTAAAGTATCTTATTACTCGTCTCACCATGAACATGATTATTCATATTTCGAAAATCCATTAACAAAAACACATGCAAAATGAAAACAACAACAATAACTCTAACTTCCACCACAAGCAAAAGCCATTGGAAAATAGAGAAGGGTAATGTGAAGAAAGGGATCTATTGATTGAAGAAGAAAAAAGATGAAGAATAAAGAGGGAACATTAGGGTGAAGAAGATGTTGTTCTAAAATGGTTTGAATGAATTGAGCGGTGCAGCATTCTGATTTCTTTTCTTTTCTTTTCTTTTCTACGACTCTTTCTTTCTCTTACGCTCGTTCGTTCGCTCGATATAAATAAATAGGAGTACTAGGTTTATGAAATGACGGATTTCGCCCTATTATATTCTAAAAATTTTAGAACCTGGCCCAAGTACCCATATAAAAAGCCCTGGGCCCCTCTCCCTCACCGATATGATGAAGATCAAAAGAGTCGCATATGAAAAGAAAATTGTTCATCAAACTATTAGAAATTGTTCATCAAAGAAAATTATGGAGCATTACAAAAGATACCAAAACAATGAGACAATTAGTGTATAGGAAATAACACTCAAACTATTTCATTAACTATTTATTTCCATATGCAAGATGAAAAAGAATTCGGTGAAGACCGTATTTATTCTATTAGAAATTTTAGTGTAGTGGATTGTGAATGCACTTTTTTGTTCATTATTTGCAAATATTATTTTATTGTGTATTACTTGCACATGAAAAATACGAATGTAAATTTACATTTTTCCATGAAATTAAGTTTTAATTTTTTTTGAAGAAGTCAAAATGAATATATATGAATAAATTTTTATTTAATAGATTTATATGGAACAATTAAGTATATATGAAACAATTTTTAATTTTGATTTGCTATCTTTTATTTGTTATTTTATCAGCATGAGCCGTTAATGAAAAACATTAATATTTAATTAAAACCATAAATGCAAATAACAATGTTTAATTGTATTAAAATTTAATTAAAACCATAAATGAACATGTATGTAACAATGTTTATTTTGTATTATCAATAGGTACGACAATAATGTGGATTTTGCACCCTGATTCAATACTCATGTTTACAACAACCAAAAAACCATTATCAATATTCTACTATCTTTTTCTATTGTACCATGATTATCACCATAAAAATCGGCTTTTATGGTTTCTAAATAAAGTACTAATATCATATAATTTTGTGAGTTTCTTTCTTTGGGGAGTTAAGAAAATATTCACTTATTTTCCAATTTTACTTTTTCTACGAAAGATAGTGTATATTCTATTGAAAAATTTAGTGTTGCTTTTAATGTATGGTTGTATACGACAAGAAGACATCTATACAAGGTTAACTTTTAGTATGGTACCATAATTTTATAAAATAAATAAAATACTATATGAATCAACCACAATTTAATAACCAATGGAATGAAAAGTTCTTTTTGAGATTGAATGAGCCACATATAAAAGGAAAATAGAAAGTTTCTCTAATAAATTCATGATGGAATTAGCACCATTTAAACATTAAACTCATATTTTTGGTTATTTTGTTATAAATGGATCATTTTGTATGCACCTGAAATGTAAAATTACTAACATACCCCCGTAAAATTTCTATATAAATGACCTACGGATTGATAGGAGTATAATATTATTATCAAAATAAAATTATCAAGTTTATACCATTGATAGTTTATTAATTTCATAATGTTTATATTAATGAACAATCGTTGCTAATATTTTGTTAATTAGGGAAATATTTTATTTGAAAATTGATATTCATTGTTTTTTGCAATTAAAATAAAGATATGATCTTTGGTAAGTAATAGTTTTGTATTGTTATTTATTACATGTCTATAATTATAATTTTTTTTTTTTACTTTTGTGTTTTGTTTCTGTTTTTAGGATGGAAACCTTTAATGAGAGGGTCATGTTGCAAGATATTGTATATATAACTATGTTACTCCATCAAAGTGATGCAATCCTGTTGATGATACAAATCAGGATGATGCATCAATCATGATCAAATTGAAGAAGCATATAAGGAAATAGAAGAATTGAATGTTTTTAATACTATTAATATTTAGTATTGAATCAACAAGTGCAATGATTTTGATTTTATTTTTGTGACACTGTTTTTAGTTTTCTTTGGAATAATTCTAAATTGATCTCTTCAAGGATTACGCCTCGTGTTAGTTGTTATTTTCAAATTCAACTTTGTTTGTTGATTCTTGGTTATATTATTTGGATACGCTGTAGAACTTTTTTATTTAAATCTTTAAAATATTATTTTTTTTAATGATAAAGATAATGAGAATAACACCATTTAGAGGATTTAAATTGATTTAAAATCATTAATAGATTACCATATACATTTAATGGAGAAACGAAGGACCACATGATTTTAAGTCATATATAAGAACATAATTTTTTTTCCGCTCAAAAAAAAAAAAGAACATAATTTTAAGCATGTACAAAAGGGTTAAAAAAAATAGAATATATTTTATAAACCTTATGATTATAAATATAATTTTAAATACATAAATATAAAATTTATATATTTTTAGTTGTTCATCCTAATAGTTTTTAAATTAATTGTATGTCAAGTGTACTATCTTTATAAGATCAATAAAAAAATTACATATATGAATCACACAATTTAAATGAGGAAATTAGATTTTTTTTATTTTAAATTATGAGTTATTGAGTACAAAAAGTAAAAAAAATTAAGAACATTAATCAAAGTTTATGACTTTCATTCAACAAAATAGTGAAAATTGTAATAAATGTGTTCTTGAAAAAGGAAACAATTCAAAATTTAAATTAATTTTATAATTTATATTAAAATGTCAAATTCAAAACTCACATTTAGAAAACCTTCTCACTATAGTCGGTCAATCCTAAAACTCACATTCAGGCGTCAATACTTGTAAAAGGTAATAAGAATCAAATCATTCAAAAGATTTAATTTCGTTTAAATTGATAGAACTTTATGATTTAAATGAATTAATGTCATTCAAATCGATTTTGATCTTTTGAGATATTTGAATTTTTTAAGAAGTTTGTATCAGTACTAAATATATTTTATACTACCCAAGATCTCTTAGATGAGATGGCGCGGATCACTTCTAGCTTAACCAACATAATGGTTTCGAATCCAGTTTTGGGCATGCATCAACATTAAAACTCTTAGAGAAAGATTGTCGCATATTTTGGGTCCCACAAGGCTCGACATATTGGTCTTTTTCGAGCGGAAGATATCTGGTTTACGCCAAAAAACAAAACTTATACAAAATTGAATTTAACACATAACAAAAAGTTAAAAAAAATAGTGTTGTTGTTACTAAGTCTAATAATTAAAAAAATGGCGATGTTGTTATTGAGTCTAAACAACTTTAATATCATGTCTGCGAACACTTGGATGAAATGATAATGAGTCTTTTTATCAGATTAAATGTGATTTTGAACGTATATAAAGGAAAATCAACGTGATTAAAGCAACGGAAAATAAAAAATTTTGATTTCCTTTCCTTAGATCATTACGAATTTGACATGAATCAGTGAAGAAATTGTTACCTCGTGAATTACAGAAACGGTTTTGATCACAACCAAGCAATAAGCGAAGCCTCTACTCGTCCACACGAACAGTTCTCCTCTGGTTCCCGGTGCTACCCAAGCAATCAGAAGTTGAGAGAAAACTAGGGTTTGATTTCACATTAGGGTTTCTCAAAAGGTGTAACTCTGTTTTCAGCACAAGAGTTCTATTTATAGAACTCCTTGTGAGCTCTGAAATCAACAATCACTATTGAGATTCCGTAAGCCCATTAACCCATCAGCTGTAACACCCATACTAGTTTTATCTAGAATATTAGCATGCGTATTAAACTGATACTGGATACATAAAAATTTTCAATAATAATAATACAAATACAACTGAATGAATACAATTTTGCTCGTTTATACAACCAATCAAGTACCATAAATATACACTTATACAAATGTCTGATAAACTCCTGAGCTGGTACATGACGAGCATCTGCAATCCATCCAGCGTCTCCCTGATGTCTTCATCTCGAACCTCTTGCTTACCTAAAAACCTGCACCAGAAGGATTGGGATGAGACATAATGTCTCAGTGAGCTCCAGCCCAACCTACTGTTGGCAACCTCGGGGAAACCTAGGGTCGCCATGCACTAACTCTTGGCAATCTCGGGGATTCCTACGATCGCCATCATTCTCTACATAATTCGCGATCAAGGAATAAACTAGGATCGCTATAAGTCTTTATCTTATGCTGAACATATACATAATCTCATACTTAGTGATCTGAGGACATCCTATGATCACTTTCTATTTCTGATGACTACTTTGTCATAACTCATAATACAATATATACATGTATACATATAATCATCTTTCTTGTAACATTAAGTTAGAAAGTTAGCGTTGAACAAACAATACTTATCTGAGTTCATTTTACGGAGTGCATCCGGGTGGAGTAACCCCGAAGTACATCTCCCATCATACCGGTGAAATTCCTATCTGAGGCTAACACCGGACTCCTCTTATCGTCGTGCAGGACTTACATAGAAATAATGCCTGTCCACTACTAACGGGGAACCTTGACTCCACTACTAACGGGGAGCCTGAGAATCACGACTTATCTTGTTGTCGTGTAGGACTTACATCCAAAGAACGCCTAACCACTACTAACGGTGTACCTTAACTCCACTACTAGCGGGGAGTCATAGAGTCACGACTTAACATTAAATTAGCATATCTTATAAACTGACGTGTGGATAGCCCTTTCGGAGAAATCACATCCGGCATAATCCGGAGTCTGCTGAACACGTATAATCTTTACAAATAAATACTTAACTTATACTCATATGTATATCTGATACATTTCATAATCATATGCATATCTGATGCATTCATCACTAATCAAATGTGATACTTAACCTATAGTATAAGGTTTCATGCTTATCGTTCTCATAAGCCTGTACTTGGTTGTTGGAAATCCAACCCTTAAGCTTATCTGAAGCTTTGAATGTTGAAACATTCCTTGTACTCTTATGCACATAATGTGCACTTTTAAAACTTGCTTCCCTATCAAGGGACTTAGACATATCGTTATCATATGTCGTACTTAGGGATTTACTATCCCACTTACTTAATTGTTGGGAAACTAGGCCCCTTAGCTTACTTGAAGCCTATTGGTAATCTCTACCCATCGTCATAATTGACATTGATTCTTGATGGAATTAATCCTCAATGTTATTGAAATATCGATCCCCACTCTCATGTTAATATAAGATAATTCTATGATCTTTTCTTCCATATCTAAATGTACAAAGACGGTCTGGCGTTGTGAGGGTGGTTTTCTGGCTTTAAAACACTTTTCAAAAATGGGGTGGCTCCCTGGATTTTTCGTGGCACGATGGACCTTTCTCGTGGCACGATAGTGCCCAGATTTTCATGATCATGGCACGATGGGTGCCATCGTGGCACGACAAAGCCAGTACAGCCAGGTTCTGAAGCATTTCCAAAAAGTTCCAACACGAATTTAACAAATTCTCACAACCAGCAAGTCCATATACATCAATTGATAGAGTTTTAAACATAGAAGATCATAGGATATCAAATATTAACAAAGGGAAGCTAACAAACAAGAATTCTAACTTAATCAATCAAGTTCCTTCACTTCTCAAAACTTCCCAATAAGGGTAAAAATCATAGGGAGCTCACCTGAATCATTGTTTTGCTTCCTTGCCAAGTTTTCCCCCAACTCCTAGCTTGATTCCTCTTCTTCCCTTAATTCCTTGCCAAAACCCTAGCTTTGGTCTTTCTTTTCTTCCTTGTTTCATTTCTCTTTCTTGCTTCAAACCTCCCAAATTGGTGCTTGCTTGGTTTGCCTAAAGATTGAGAGTTTGGAGATGAAGTTTTGATGATTGTGGAGGGATGATGAGGATGGCGCATGAGAGGAGAGGAGAGATGGAAGAGAGTTTGATTCTTAGAGAGAGAAGTGGAATGGGAAAATGAGAAAGAAATGGCCTTTATCATACTTAAAGCCATTAGTTATCAATTTACCAAATTGCCCTTTTTCTTAAAACATCTCTGATGCATCGTCTCGACACTGATAAATATTTAAGTCTGAAGCGGGATATTACATCAGCTTTCGCTAACTAATTAGCGTTAATTACTAAACGCACCCCATCTTATAAGTCTTACTTATATTTCTCCTTTTGACCGTTCTATTGTGTGTGAACCTATATGTTCTTGTAACGTTGGCAATAATATTAAATCTTATATATTATAAACAGTGAGCGGTAGCTAGAAATACATCACTGCTACCCAAGTAATAAGAATGTCAAGTGATCTGACGAAACCTTTCCATGATAATGTCTATGTGTACGATTACTTCTTTGTCCTCATATCTTTATTGAACACAAGGCATAGATTGTGTCACCCATGTATAGCTCAATATTTATATTTCTTGATCCTGAAATATACTGAATAACGAATAAGTCCAATATCTCATATTGACTTAATTCGGCATGGCCATGCATTTTTACAGTCATATTTCATCAAGAGGCCTAAAGATATATCTCATGTTATGAAGGAGGGACAAATCCCATCTAGGACACTCATGTCCCTTAGCATGATTCTTCAAGTGCCCATTAACCAATGTTATGGTTATCTTGTTACAGATAACGTTTGAATGACAATAAAACACTTGAGTCCACATCTAGGGATCATAGTGGTTTCAGGTCTAAGAGTGGTATACACCATTATCATTATGAGAATAACTTATGACGATTTCATAACATACTATGTAGCATTCTCACGGTTGGTCAATCCAGTATAAATATTACTCCTAATACTCATACCTTTGTATAGACTTAATATGTCATATTCATGACCCATGAGATGTGGTCATCAGTCTACATACATAATAGTCTACACACTTTATTATTATCCCGATTTATATTAAAGCTAGACTACTGATACTTTTTAAGAATAGTGTTCTTTCTGTTAATGTAATCTCATGATTAAGTCACACTTAATATTCCATCACATGAACCAACTATTCTAGGGACTTTATTAATCTCATAAGAAGTGTAATAAAGAACGCCATATTTTATTTAATAATAAAAGTCACGATACATATGATAAGTTTAACATAAATTATTGGCTTCTAGGGCTTACACCAACATATACCTGCATGCTCAAAGTTTATTATCTTTAAATTAATTCAATCATTTTTTTTTTAAAAAAAAGGAAATTAATTCAATAATTACTCAACTAAAAATTTGTTTATCATTGATATATAAACTTTTATCGAATTCATCTTTCAAATATACTTAAATTTTTAATTTTTATTTTAAATTAAATGACCAAAATTGATTATTTTAATGAAATTTAGTATAAATAAATATCGATATATTTATGAATCAACACAATCATGTTGATGTTATTATTTGATTTTATACGCAATATTTATGTCAATATAACTTAAATTAGAGGACTAAAATTTTGGATCTATATTTAATATGTTAGTTGACATGTAGAAATGATTTTAATTATCATTTTAAGTTGATGACTAAATATCCCAAATTTTTCATATCTTCATGTACTATCATCATGAATGATATAATTATGTGTTTTTCAATGAATTTTGGTTATCAACATTACGTAAATTAAAATACTAAAATTATGTTGTACAAAAAAAATACTAAATTTTTTTATCTAAATTTAATTTATTATTTTATATTTAGAATTGAATCTAAATTTTATATGTATAACTTTCCAATGTTAGCTTTGCTATGCAAGTAGGTCTCAAGCTAGGATGAAAAGAGAATGTTGTGTTAGACCTCGACAACCAACGTAAAATTTTATTAAATGTCTATGACAAAGACTAAAGATGTAATAATGTGAATGCTCAGCCGTTGCCTAGAAGCAACAAGATGTATAGCCAACGTACAATGTCAAATGAGAAAGAGTCGTTGTATCACCACCTGGATGCATTGAAAAATAAGTAAGAGTTCAGACATCTTCGTGAACGGGTGTGGATAAAGAAATTAGTAAATGAGAGTATGATCCATTTTGGGACATTGAATATATTATACAAAAATTATAATAGACCTAAGAAAGAGACCATAAATGCATTAAACGAAGTAAGAACACAAGCTTTTGATGGGTTATACAAATCCTTAGGTACCAATGAGGGAGAAAAATCTATATATAGTCTTGTTAAAGGACGGGAAAGAAAGACAAAGGATTTCGATCAAGTTAAGTTATTTAAGATGAAGATGTAAATTTATTGTTTAGAAAAGATATATAAAGGATAATAGAAGAATTATTTCCATAATTTATTTAATGAAGGGTATGAGATCTTATAGCAGACTTTAACAGGCTAGACATTTGAAGAGGAAAAAAAACCGTAACACATTTATGTTTATAGACTTAGAGACAACTTCAATAAAATATTGATTATTTAAACCAATTGTTTTGAAGAGGAAAAAAAACCGTAACACATTTATGTTTATTTCGTTGGTAGACGAAGTGGCAAGTACCACCTAATTACTCACACACATATATGGGTAGTTCCAGTCCAAACCAGAGTAAAAATGTCTAACCTAACAATATATCACCGTTATCAGTTGAGTTAGGTCTTACAAACATAACACACATATTTTTTTTATAAAGGCTTAATTGTTTTTTAACCATTTTGTCCCCAAAACACATAGAAAGTATATATTTTAACATTGAACATTTTATTATGAATGTGATAATATATATTCCAAATCTTATTCAACATAAAACATGTTATTTTTTGAGGTGTTGGGTTGAAGAGATTAGATGCTTATTAAGACTTAGGAATAAATATATTTCAAAATTTTGAGATATTTTTTAATAAAATGATATAAAAAAGTTAAACAATTACGATTTAAATGAGACGAATATTTTTTTTCGAATCACAATATGTATACGCGAAAAGAAGTGCATGCATTTTTCTGATTAATAAGTATGAACGGCCACTAAACGACCAAGCTCATCTTTCTGATTAATATGTATCAACGACCATCAAACGAACTAAAACACAAATAAAAGTCTGTAGCGTGAAGCCAAAGCCCTTTCGAGTTTCGAGCCAAAGAGTACAAAGCCAATATGAAGGAAGGAACTCAACAATTGCAGCAACAAACTAAACAACAAAACCACCACCACAACAACACGAACTAAATCGTCCAGATCGTGAAGCTTACAATCTTAGCAAACAAAGACAATTAAAGATGGGTTATGAAGCAATCCACACCGACTAAAACCCAGATTCAGAAAACAAACGATAGTCAGAATAGAAAAGAGGTAGATCGAATAAGATGAACTAACAAAAGTGTGGTGAGCAACGCAACACCTAGAACGGCAAAGAATAATAATGAACTCATATGCGAGAAACACCACATGTATAAATGCCAAAACAAACCCAAACATGAGATACACCACAACTAGAAAACGTGAACAAATTGAAGAACCCTGACACGATATGAGCTCACACAAAAATAGAGCGTGAGTCAACCAACGAACAAATACATGTTTAGAGAGCCATCATGAGCAAGAAATTATATTGTTAGTGATGAAAAAATGTCGTAGCAGCATACGGCGTTGAGCGACCCAATTTAGGGTTTGATGGTGATGCAACCTTGAGGGCCGATCACACCACCACGAAGTTATGGTTACATCAGTAACTACTGGTTTGGATTTTGAATGGAGAGGGTGGTAGTGAATGACGATGAAGTGTGATTGAGTAAATTAACTTTCAATTTAGTTTAAAATAATATCTTTTTATTAAATGTTTATAAGTATGTTGGCTTCCCGTGCTTGGCACGGGAATCACACTAGTTAACCAAATTTGAACAAGTTAAAAGCTAACACTAACCAAACCATAAAAAAAATGAAATTATTAAATCAGGAGCCAATTGATATAAGATCACTAAGATCCAACAACAATGCTTTTTTAATATCACAGTGGTAGCAGTAAGTTGATAAAAAAGTAGTGGGATAAGGAAAAAGCAAATGGACATTTGTCATTTTAAAGGTTTCGTATATAAACTCGAAACTAAAGAGTTTGTGATAGATGTCACATTGTTGAGATGCATTTAATAAGTGCCAGTTGATTATTCAATGATTGTAATGTTACTTGTTTAGATATTGAGGCACATTTTCAATTACATCAATATCTATACTATACATGAAACCTAGCTTTTCTAGGATGTTTGTTCCTATATTAGAAGCATTGATCACTGTCATAATATGGGATCTAGCATTCTAGGATATGTGGTTGGCTAGCGTTGTATTATGATGATTAATGACTTCTTTATGTTTTCCTGATAAATGATTCATTTATGAAATTGAAGTTGTTAACAAGTGTGGTTTATTTTGACACCAGATTATAACAAATGGAAACTACAAGAGTTGTGTACATAGAGCAGTCACGCCTCCTTAGTTTATGATTCAGGCTGTAATTTCACGTAAGTTTTAAATTTGAGGGTATCTGCTACCTAAGTATTAAATTTGAGGGTGGTATTTGCACATACGTGTTAAATATGATGGGGGTATTTGCCTATTTTTATAATGACACAAATTTAAGACAAAAAAAGTAAAAAAAAGAAAAAAGTCAGTTACCCCCGTGACATGGCATAATGTGGAGGTGCCACGTGTACAATAAGTTGCCACGTCATAGGGTGTAACGGCCAAAACAAACGGAGGTGGGTAATTGTTTACCCTGGTTTTTGGTAAACAACCGCTGGTTATAGGTTTATTACTTCCGAGATCAACCAGTAATCTCAGACCATTGTGTGTCAAGTTGATTCAAATATCTTTGTGTTTTTTCAAATCAGTGGTCTTTTCAATTCCCTCTTAGTAATGAGTATAAAAATCTACTTTTCACTTCTCTCATTGTCGTTTTCTTTCCGGAAACTTTTCTAAAAAGCCAACTTCCTTCTTTCTTTCCACCTTGGACAGACTATCAGAAGATTTGCTAATCACCATTACTAAAAAAATAGCAGCAACTGGTACCCAGAACTTGCTCAACTTTGGGCAACTTCCATCACTCATCGTCGACTGGCGAATAAGAAGACCATTTTCAGGGCTTTACCTCGTAACTGTGTATGATATTTTTATGACCATTTTCCTTCTGCTAAGAAACTTTCTTTCATGCAACGAAGGATTCAGAGTGGTCATGAATCATTCAGCCTAGTGGAAACAACAAGACTTATTTATGATGAACCCAACAACTTGAATGACATTCTTCGTATCTTGCGCAAAGCAGCTTCCCATGGCGTGGAAGGGGCAAAATACTAGCTGATGATACTGAAAATTCTTTCAAAAGATGGATTTTCAATAGAGGAAGTCTTTCCCACTTTCAAAGATTTCTTCGATCGTCGAATGCTAGCAGAATGTATAAGGTTTACTTGTGGAGGACCAGGTTTCCCCTACATTTTGCCCTATAGACCTCATTGCGGTATTAGGCCTCTACCTTTAGGCTTGGTTATTCGGTTCACCTGCACTGCTTCAGGGACATGTAAAGGACATGGGAGAAGATCTGGGATTTTCTGGCCTTTACCTGGTTCAGACGATGAATACTCCAGAACTGAACTTTGCTTCTGCTGTCGCCTCGACTTAGAAGTTAAGTGGTTTTTGCAT
This sequence comes from Medicago ruthenica, assembly GCA_018208015.1. Classification (NCBI taxonomy): domain Eukaryota; kingdom Viridiplantae; phylum Streptophyta; class Magnoliopsida; order Fabales; family Fabaceae; genus Medicago; species Medicago ruthenica. Next base: position 40,050,658 of record CM031374.1, read on the forward strand.
GAATTTCGCTTCTTGGAGAATGAAGGTTTCTAGGTTTTTTAGGCTTTTAGGATATAGCCCCTTTTCCCCCTCTTTTTTTTTAGGGCCCCGAAGCTATTTTGATGTATTTTGGATGTCGAACAAAATCTGTGATGTCAATATGTTTCGACATTTTTGGTGTAATATGTCTAACTCTTGACTTCAACTTTTAATGCAATCTAATGCCTTTCTTATCTCTTATCACTGCTTTCCATCCTCGAATTTAATTCGAACAAGGAAATTTTATGTGTCAAATAAGAAATCACATGTTTCGACTCTAAAGAAACTGAAACGATGGTTCTCTCTTTATTTTGAAACAAAATTTATGGCACCACTTCCGAAAAAGCCAATGGGCCACGTTTGGGACTAGGTAACGACCACAAACCACCTTTTTAAATTGCCAATTCAAGAAGTTGACATCTGTCAACTTTTAAAGTGAAAAGAAGTATAAAGTTATACCTTGGGGAATACAAAAAGGTACTATCTTAACTCTTTTTACACATCTTTCCAAATTGATTGCTAAAACAAACAAGAGGTTAAACCTTTTCTCCTTATCTTTGAACAGCAACCATTTCTCCTTTTTCCTTGCAAACTACAACCGGAAAGCTTTGAAGAACAACAATGGCGTCCTCATCTAAGACTCAGCCGTCTGATACTGCTGTTACGACGAATTTCTCTGTTCAACTTCAACCAGGGAATTTCAAGTTCGTCCCTGGACCTGACCTGAAGGATGAGCAAGTCCAGATTTGGAAATCTCAGGTAATGATTCCTTGCCCTGATTCTCATGTATATTCAGGTCCCTTAGCATTTCTAGGTCCATTACCCAGAGATCGAGAGGATATCGAACAAATCAAAGAGATTTTTCCCACCTATTACCAATTTACCCCTAGGGTTTTCCTGAAGGGACCATACTTTATGAACTTCATGGACACACCAACTATGGTATTCAGGTCTGCGCCTCATGTTGGGAGCGACATTTACTTGAAATGGTTGAACAAAGTTGAGTCGAAGAAGAGAGATTTCTGGAAATCATATGGTATCTTTGATCTCATCCAACTGTCTAGACTTGGGCCAAAATATCAACCTAACATGCTAATTGCAGCGCTACATTTTTGGGATCATTCGACAAATAGTCTCCAACTCAAATGTGGCATGTTAACCCCCACACTCCTAGATGTAGCCGCAATTACTGGTTTAAAGCCTACTGGCCAAACTTTCGACCCCAGCGCTGTTTTGACAGATTTTGATTTCAACTTCCAACGAGCTGCTTTCTCGTCTTACATCGAAGACCATTATGACACTAGTAGAGATGAGATTTCTGATATAGAACACGTCGTGTTTCTGACCCTTTGGCTATCTCTCTTCGTTTTCTGCACCCCGTCGCTGCAAGTGGCGAAGATGTACATTAAACTCGCCATTCAAATACTTGAAGGTAAGGATGTTAGCTTGAGCAGACTTATCCTAGGTGCTATTTATGATAGCCTTGGCAGTGGATCTTTCGACCTGAGGAATGCCAATGACGAAAGAAAAACTTTGTCCATATCAGGACCCATTTGGCTTTTCCAACTGTGGCTATTGGCCACATTCGAAATAAGGTTCCAGCTTTTCATTCCGGAAGAACACCAGAACACAGTAGAACAAAGAAGGATCGAAGGCACCCGTCTCGCCGCATTGAAACTCAGAGAAATAGGCCAAACTAATGAAGCCTTATTTTCAGCCGCTTTCAATGTGCTCCTGAACTGTGACACATTTGTTCCTTCGATGGCTCCGTTTGTAAAGAGAACTCATGGGCCTGAGTGGTTTACTAAAGGGTTTCCAGAGCCTTCAACCGACCGCACATGAGAGCACTTCGAGATTTGGAAAGCTTATTTGACACCCAAATTGCTTTCATTTAGAATTTCGACTGGCAAAGGGAAAGAACTTTTCGGAGTAAGTGGTTACCAACCGAACCTAGTAGCCAGACAATTTGGCCTCTGCCAACTTCAACCCAGATCCCTCCTCTCTAGCAAGAAATATCTGCGACATCCTAAGACAAACAGAGAATGGAGAGATCGTCTTGCCAAATTCGACCAAGCTGCCCCCAGCTTCAAGCCCATAGCTTTCAAAACATCTTTCTTGTGTACCCAAGAATTCTTCACTTGGTGGAGAGAATATTATAAAACACAAAGTGCTGATATTAATGAAAACTTTTTACTCGAGCAGCTGATATACACTTTTCCTTCTGTGCAGAATAAAAAAGCGAAGAGCAAAGGTACACATATTCGAGAAATTCAAGCATTTCAAAAATATTTCGAAATTGTGTATGATTCGAAGAATCTTAGTCGGACCGTTGCTGAGGCAGCGAAAACTTTAAAAGAAAAGATAAGTGAAAAACTTTACAAGGTGAAAGCGCCCCCTTATGTAAAAGATAAATACACTTATGCTTTGCATTTCAAAACACGATTTCCGGCTTTGCCAACTAGCAAACTTGCTTTGGCGTTTCGACCACCTCTTCCTCATTGGTTCTTTTGTGGTTCGAGATTAGCCTTCAAAAACCTTTTAGCTAAAAAACCTGATAGAGTAACTCTGACTAAGTATGACATACATAATTTTGGAGGTTACTTACACCTTGATATTCGACATGTTCGAATTACATCAATGTCGCGTCGATTTTCGGAGATCAAGCTATTGATTAGCGTTGACTCACTAATTTTGTTTCACGACTGAACTTTTAATTTTTCGGGGAAAAGGGGAAAAAGTTCTAAATTACCACATTTTAAAGATTTTGGGTTCGGGAATCGATTATGCGAGGGGAAGGTATTAGCACCCCTCACATCCGTTGTACTCAACGGGAACCTCCTAGTTAGTTAAGGCTAAAAGTGTTTTTAAAGTTTTGCTTGAATGCTTAATATATAAAGGGGAAAAATGTAAAGGGGGAAAAAGATATTTTTTATTATTGTGCTTGACAAGATGCGAATCTTGCTCCTACGTATCTCCTGGTGCGATGGAGAATTCAAAGCTACGTAGTTCTTTGGTAGAAAATGTTTGTGTGTTGATTGATTTTAAATATGAAAAATGATTTGATCGCGCTTGGGCAAAAAAGTTTGCTTTTTGAATGCAGAAAAACATGGTCTACTATCGTTGTGATGATAGCTTAATGAAGACCGAGAAAACATTTTACCTACTACCGTTGTGATGGTAGCTTAATGAAGGTAAAAAGGACGGACTCGCACTTGGGCGATGGTATCCGTTTGAAAACACGCATGGGCGTGAAAAGGTTTGAATTGACCACGGGGGCCAAGAAAAGACTCAATTGACTACGGGGAGTCAAGAATAGGGTTCAATTGACCACGGGGGGTCGAGAATTGATTCAATTGGTCACGAGGGACCAAGAAAGGGTTCAATTGACCACGGGGGGTCGAGAATTGATTGGTTTGGTTTTGAAAATATGAAATTCCTGGCAACCTGACTGACAGACGCTGTGCACAATGTTGGCACAACTGTCCGAGCACTTGTCCTACTCAGAACTAAAATTAAAATAATGCAGCGTAGCAAAGCACGAAATAAAAGAAACACAGCAGAAAGATAAAGTACACAGTGAGTTTGTTAACCCAGTTCGGAGCAACTCTCCTACTCTGGGGGATACCAATCCAGGAATGAATCCACTATTATAGTTCTAGTGAAAAGACCAACATAAACACACTACTTGACTTTGCACCTAGACCCTACCAGTGTCAACTCTATCTAGGAACTCCTAGATATGAGACCCCGTCTCAATTCCTACCAACAACACAGACAGTCTTGTTATCAAACACACAAAAGCACAAGTGAAAGAGACACACTCTAATGACACAAACTCACTCCGTACTTAAAAGCTTAGGAGCAGTTCACAATTACAACTCAAACAAACACAGTCCTTATCTTGAATCAGGAAGATACAAGCAAGGCTCACAATTAACAAGAGAAACCCTAAAAACCTTAAACGCACGCTTTTCTATAACACACGGTTTTCAGTAACCCTATTAGGGTTTGTCTTCACAAATATATATTACTGAGATAGCACGAGTTTGGGCTTCAAAACAGAGCGTGGACATTGTCCGGTCCAGCTGGAAAATCTTCTAGAAACAATAAAAAGCTTCCAAAAATATAACGATCTCTTTTGGAAAAATACCAAGGCAAGACCGCCTTTTACACATCATCAGATACACGCGCCTTGATCAGCAAGCTAGAGGAAAATAAAACTTCAAGCAAATCTTTGGAAGATTGCGTACAAAAATAAAGCGCTAGCTGGCGCGAAAAACGCAGGTCACATAATGTTGTTCCATATGCTACAACATCTGTCCAAGCATCTGGCTAGTAGATGTTTTTGCAAAAAGTAGCCAATCTACAAAAACCCAACAAAATAGAATGACGATTGTCCGAAAAACGAGACATACGTCAAGTATTCGTGCAACCGGGGAATGGAAAGACATACGTCAAACAAATCCTTTTTCATTCAAGTTTATTGTTGAAACTTAAAATGTACTTTTGGTTAAGTTTGAAAAGAATGACGATCGTCTAAACAACGAGACATACGTCAAGTGTTTGTTCAATCGGGGAATGGGAAGACATACGTCAAACCATTCCTTTTTTCATTCAATGCTTATTATTGAAACTTAAGAAATCCCAAAGTAATCAAAACATTTGGTTTAAACTTAAGAACAAGTTTGTTGAGCAAGTTTTATGTTGAAACTTATGAAAAAATGAACAAGTTGTTGTTCAAGTTTAAAGTTGAAAAATGAACAAGTTTGTTCAAGTTTGTTGAAAAATGAACAAGTTTGTTCATTGTTTGTGATTGAAAAAATGAACAAGTGTTGTTCAAATGTATTGTTGAAAAATGAACAAGTGTTGTTCAAGTTTGTTGAAAAATGAACAAGTTTGTTCATTGTTTGTGATTGAAAAAATGAACAAGTGTTGTTCAAATGTATTGTTGAAAAATGAACAAGTGTTGTTCAAGTTTGTGATTGAAAAAATGAACAAACTTGTTGTCCAAGTTTAAAGTTGAAAAATGAACAAACTTGTTGTTCAAGTTATTGTTGGAACTTATGAAATTCCAAATATATATGCAAAAACTCTTGTTATGTTTTGAACCAAATGAGTTTTAATCCTTTTCAACAAAAGTTCAAAAGAAAAGTCAAGTTCTGAACCTTAAAAATATGCCCAGAAGTGCTTCTGAACCTTAAAAAATGCCCAGAAGTGCTTCAGAAGCTGAGTTTCAGCTTCTGAGTGAACAGTGCTTCAGAAGCTGAATTTCAGAGTCTGAAGTACTGTTCAGACGCACTGTTCATGGGTTGACTTTTGTTGACCCTCAGAAGCACTGTTCATGGGTTGACTTTTGTTGACCTTCAGACTCTGAACTTCAGAGTCTGAAGCACTGTTCAGACTCTAAACTTCAGGGTCTGAAGCACTGTTCAGACTCTGGTTTCAGAAGCTCAAAAAGGATGAAAAACTTTCGAATTTGGTTAGAAAAAGAAGTATACCACTTCTGTTTTGATGTTTCTCAAACGTGGGGATTTCTTTGGAGTTTCAAAAGATGTTTTTTAGTTCAAAATGAGTTGAAAAACCACTAAGAATGCAGAAAATGATGTTGAAGCAACAGGAACCCAAAACAAATGTAAACAGAATGCAAATATAAGATAAGGAGTTCAAAATGACTTACAAATTCCTAAGATGGCTTGGGATGCAAGAAAACTGAGAAGGGCTTTGTATAATTGCTGTTTTACAAAACTGGAAGGTTGAAGAATACAAACAGCAAAAACAATAGTATTTTGCTATTGTTTTTCACTCTGGGTAAGATGTTTGTGAAGATTTAAATGCTGCTTGTATTGTTTGGTTGGTTTATGATGGTTTGCAAAGCAAGAAACTGAAAACAGAGCTTCTGATTTGCACAGGTTGTTGGGAATTTCTGGCTGTTCTTTCTGGTTCAGAGATGCTCTAAATTTCTCTAAAACAAACTACTGAATTGCTCTAAGATTGGATTGAATTGTGTTAAACAAACTGTGTAAAAAAACTCTGTGTGTAAGCTGTATTAAAACTGAGTTGTGTTCTTGAGATTGTGTGGAAATTCTGGCTGAATTGTATTCAAAATTATCAGTCTTTCTGTGTAAAAATATGTCCTCAATCCCTTCTGCATTGTGTTTCTTAAATAGGCAAAATGAGATCAATTGTAATCATGGCAAATCCCCTAAAACCAGGCTGCTTTGTGGGCTATGACCAGGACAATTGACCAGCATTTAATGCGAAAGGAAGGAAGTGACCCTGCCTTGTGATCATGGTGAAGACTTTGGGGTTAATTCAGAACAATTGGGGGCTGAGTGTGACAGGATTTGCTGGAAACAATGAAAACAGAGTGCAGGCTGATGCTTTTTGGATTGACCTTTGAAGATTTGAGAAGATAAACAGGACAAGTAGTGTGCTGCATTGTGCAGAGGTTGGGAGAAACAATGGGGAAAGGTACTGAACTGCAGAAGAAAGAAGAAACAATGGAACAGGGTCAGCAGTTTCAGAAATTGGGCAAGTGGTTTCAGAACCAGGGCAGGTGGTTTTGCAGCTTAAATTGACTGGTTTTGGGTGAAGAAGAAAGGGGAAAGGCCAGGTGGTTTGCTGGAAATGCAGGGGTCAGCAGCAGAGGAAATTTGGGGAAGAAGAAGTGCTGCCCAGGGGCAGCACAAGTTGCTTCTGATGGCTTGTGCCAGGCACGTGCCTGGCTTGGCTTTCCTCTCTTGTTCCCTGAGTCTGAACACATGTGCCCAGCACGTGTTCTTTCTTCTTTCTCTTTTCTTCTTCTTTTTTGTTTTGTTTCTTTTTTGAAATAAACTTAAATAAAAATAAAAGTAATAATAATAATAAAAAGAGTAATAATGAAAACAATAATAATAATAATAAATAATAATGATAATAAAGATGATAATAATAATAATAATGAAAAAGATAATAATAGTAATAATAGTAATGATAATGATAATAAAAAATAATAATAATAAAAGTATTAATGAAAAAGATAATAATAATAATAATAGTATTAATAAAAAAAGATGATGAATAATAGTATTAATGAAAAAAAGATAATAATAATAATAGATTAATAATGATAATGATAATAATAATAATAAGATAGTAATAAATAATAAATAAAGATAAAATAATGAAGATAAAAAAGAGTACAAATAAAGAAAAATAAAAATTATAATAAAATGATAATAATAAATAAAATAATAAAAAAAGAAAGATAATAAATAATAAAAAAGTGAGTCAAAATATGGGGTATGACAGTCAACAATTAAAACAGGTGATAACCTTCACCCTCATGTAACGCATGGTTTCAACTGCTTTTCAACCTATGAATTATATGTTTTACAGCTGTGCCTCTTGCCTCCAAACCCGCTTCAGATGATGAGCCTGACAAGGAGGAAACCAAGAAAAAGGCAAGACCTTCTAGGTCAAAAGCTGTTGAGGTAACTTCTTGTCATCTTCCAATGGCAATGTGTATTGTTCTTTGACAATTTCTTTAACTAAATTGATTCTCCAAAAACGGAAACGTACCAGTAGTTCTTGCACTACGACCCCTTCCAAGAAGATCCGGAAGTTCATCAGCGTATCTAGCGATGACTCAGAGGTAGGTACAAATTTCCATACTCTTTCTTTTTAAATTCATCCTCATCTTCACATATGCATATATATTTTCCAGGATGACGGTTCTTCCCCACATGCTGACGCTGCTAAAGGTCCGTCAACCCTAGCAGGAAGAAAACGAACCAGGCAACTAGAGCCAGATTCGAATGTTGAGCCTCTCAAGAAGAAGCTTCCTACAGAAAAAAGGATCCCGAGTGAAAGTTCTGGTGTCAGGAAAGCTAATATCGAGGTATACGTCGAAACCTTAATCTCTCCCCAGATGACTCATCAATTGATTTCCTCCAATCTTAAGTGATAACTTGAGTAATGATGATAATTGATTTTTTAGGTGCGTGAAGCTCGTAACGTCGAGGTTGGGGGACAAACGACGCCTACCTCGCCTCATAATTGTCCTATCCCTAAGATAATTGAAGAGATGAACGAGGACAGAACCATGGACCAGAATAGTGGCGGGAAAGCGTCAGACGACTGGATTGAAGATGTGTTTGTCACTACTCCTCCAGAACCCAAACAAAATGAAGCTGGGATCGAACAACATGAAAATCTACCGAAATGCCAGCTTCTCGTTCCTACTACAAATGTTCAGACTACCTCTCGCACCGGCGGAGAAACCATCATCACTGAGCCACCTCGGAATCCAGATCCTGTCGAGAGAGCTGAAACAGATGGGGATGACACTTCTGGTGACAATGTGAGCAGTGAGGGTCCTGAAGACGAGGAAACTGAAAGTGGTGAAGATAAACCACGGAGCCCTAAGAGTATGGACGAATCTCCGCCAAAGAAAATGGCTGCCCCCAGTTCTGCTCCGAGCCAAGATGACCTAGCAAGCCTTGAGGAAAGTGATCCCCTTGAAGCTTTTGAACTTATGTTAAGCAGTGAAAACATTCAGAATACTTCGACTTCATCTGTCGGAGTAAGTTCAGAAGCTTCTGAGGAGGATTTGACTCAAGAGCTGCGGGCGAAAGTCATAGGGGTAGACCTTTTTCAAGCCATCAGACTGAATTCGAATCTTACTTTTGAACTCAAAAGCCTGACGCACAAGTTTCTCAAAATGACTCGCAACCAAACTTTTCTAGCTTTCCTGGTTGACTTCGAACCTCTTCTGGATCAGATAGCCACAAAATTCCGCCGTGAGGCCCAAAACAATGCTTTGTTAGCGACACACCGTCGTCAGCATTCAGAGGATTTGAAGTTAGTCGAAACCTCTAAAGCTAAAATCGCTTCTTTGAAGCTTGAGAATGTCAATGCTTTGGCTGAGGCAAAAACTTGCAAGTCAAACATTGCCAGTTACAAAGAACAAATTGAAATTCCTGGCAACCTGACTGAAATATGCTGTGCACAATGTTGGCACAACTGTCCGAGCGCGTGTCTACTCAGAACAACAATTAAAATAGCGCAACGTAACAAAGCACAAATTAAAAGGAACACAGCGGAAATAAAAAGTACACAGTGAGTTTGTTAACCCAGTTCGGAGCAACTCTCCTACTCTGGGGGATACCAATCCAGGAATGATTCCACTATTATAGTTCTAGTGAAAAGACCAACGCAGACACACTACTTGACTTTGCACCTAGACCCTACCAGTGGCAACTCTATCTAGGAACTCCTAGATATGAGACCCCGTCTCAATTCCTACCAGCAACACAGACAGTGTTGTTATCAAACGCACAAAACATAAAACACAACCAAGAGAAACACACGCTAATGACACATACTCACTCCGTACTTAAAAGCTTAGGAGCAGCTTACAAATTACAACACAAAACAAACTCAGTCCTTAGCTTGAATCAGGGTGATACAAGCAAGGCTCACAATTAACAAACAAAACCCTAAAAACCTTAAAACACACGCTTTACTAACACACACGGTTTTTAGTTACCCTACTAGGGTTTGCCTTCATGAATATATAGTACTGAGATACCACGGGTCTGGGCTTCGAAATAGAGCATGGACATTGTCCGGTCCAGCTGAAACAATCTTCTAGAAATAATAAAAAGCTTCCAAATATAGAACAATATCTTGTGGAACAAATAGCAAGGCAAATAAAACTTCAAACAAATCTTCAATCAGATACACGCGCCTTGATCAGCAAGCTAGGGGAAAATAAATCTTCAAGCAAATCTTTGGAAGATTGCGTACACAAATATAAAGCGCTAGCTGGCGCGAAAACACAACTCACGTAATGCTGTTCCATATGCTACCACATCTGTCCCAGCATCTGGCTAGTAGATGTTTTTGCAAAATGTAGCCAATCTACAAAAACCCAACAATCTCCCCCTTTGGCAAAATTTTGGCTAAAACACTCTAGAGCCAGTTCTTTGGGAGATACACAAATAAGTTTCCTTCACGTCAACATAGGCACACAACAAGGAAAGAAAATATCGTAGCAAGTATTGAGATTACTTCCAAGGGAGAAATATAGTCAAAGATGGCTTGCAAGTAGAATCAGAGGCATGCACCAGATAACACAAACATCTAGCCTCATAGGAACAACCAGAGAGAAATAAACTCTCATATAGTGGAATCACATAGATAAGGGAAAAAAAATTTCCACACACCAAGAATAAAAACTCAAGAGCACAGCTCCCCCTCAAAACATGTACCAGTACTCCCCCTCAACATATACTACACTCCCCCTCAACACATGTAACCATACATAATATAAGCTTCAAATCATGCACACAAGCAACAGATAATAAATCAAATTCATCATCAAATTCTACTCCCCCTTTTTAGCCAAAAATTCTGACAACCAACAGATAGGGCATACTCATAGAAAGTGCATAGAACCAAACAGAGTGCATAGAAACCACAGAGAATGCATATTACAGACCATAAGCACACAAGGTGCAGAAGAATTCAGGGCATAGCCCAGTCACCAGCAAAATCAAAAAGAGTACATCAAAAAGGGTTCAGAACGAAACAAGAAAATCAGAAATCCTCAGAATCATCAGAGGCATCTTCAGAGTCACCAGCAGAAGCAACAGGCACATTTCCTCCTTCTTCCTCATCCTGCTCACCCTCATCATCAGCTTCAGCCTTCAAAGCTGCAATTATCTTGTCAATCTTCACCTTCCTAGCTCCAAGGGCCACACTTGTCTCAGTAAGATCAGCAATCATTTGCTTTCTGGAGAGCACACCAGATGTCCGGACAGAAGTCCCAGCTACATCAGCATCATGTGTCTCAGACAGCAGACTGCAGTCCAAAGCCATAGGACCAGACCTCTTGCAGGGCTCATCACTACTGATCAAAATATCAGGGTGTTGCTGAAGAATAATTCCACACAGGAGGGTAGGAAAAGCAATGGGAAACTTAATAGCAAACGACTTGGCATGTTCCAAAACTTGATAAAAGATGTAGGCTCCATAATCAAAGGGTGACTTGGTCCCCACAGCATAAATGAACTTGGCCAACCCAGATGCAACAGAATTTGAGTGAGTGGTTGGAGTCCAATTTTGAGCACAGATCCTATTCAAGGCAGCATACAAAGGAGACAGTTGAGCAGAAGACAAATGCTTTGGCCAATGTCTAATCTTGTTATCAGTGATTGTCTTGCAAATAGTGTCCTCAGTGACCTCAAGCTCAGGGGTCTCCTCAGTAGACCTCTCAAGGTATGCATTGATCACCATAGGAGAAAAATTCACACACTTACCACGAACAAAAACTTTCCTATACTCAGGGTTTCTTGTGTCATCACACTCATCAGAAACATTCACTAAAAACTCCCTGACCAGCTTATCATAGCATGGACCCAAATTTCTCACAGTCTTCATCAGACCAGCAAACTCCAACAAATCAACCAGCTTTTGACACTTGAAAACATCTTCTTTAAGATTTCTTTCAAGACCCAGTCTTCTGTGGTATATGAACTTCCACCTAGAGGAACCATTTTCCAAATGAAAGGAAACATTATCAAGAGGGGCTGGAGGGATAGTGAGAGGTATCTTCATACCCTTCATTGTTTTCCTGGAAGCTCCACCAGATGTAGCAGCTTCATGCTCAGCAACCTCAAACTCAGAGTCACTAGAGGGAGGGTCTTTTCTTTTTAGGCTCTTCTTCTTGTGACCACTTTGAGCCACTTTCTTGCTTCCAGCTTTGGGGGGACCATACACAGGCCTCTTCCCAGCCTTTACAGTTTTCTTCTTCCTATCCTTTTCTCCTTCACTGACAACTGCAGCAGTTTTGTCAGCTTTGCTCCTTGTCCTGCGAGCAACACCAATAGTACCAGTTTCTTCCTGAGGTCTTTCTTCAGGCACAGCTTCCTCAACAACAATAGTGTCAGCACAGTCTAAAATAGCAGTCTCAGTATCATCTACAACATCTTGAGTCTCAGTCCCTTCATCTTCAGACTCTGAGGACTCACTCTCAGGGACACTCACAGACCCAGAGATATTAGGGACCACCACATCAGGCTCCTCATGAGCTTGTGACAAAGATGCTTGAGCATCTGTCACAGCATCCGTTGTCGTGGCAGGGGAATCAGCAGGTGTCTCAGAAACGGGCGTATCAACAACATTCTTTTCACCAGAACCAGTAGTAACATCTTGCACAATAGGGGAATTCGAAGAATCACCAACTAATTTTTCATCTACCTTAGGATTATCAGAACCTAGGGTTTCAGCCAAAGCTACAGTACTTTCAACCGCAACATTCTCAGATTCGGTGACAGAAGGTTCAGCATGTGGTTCAACAACAGTAGATATAAACGGATTGTCCTTAAGGTACAGATCATCCATGCTAAGACCTACTCTTTGAGCAGCAGGAGTGATAGAAGATTTACCTTTTGATTTTGACCTGGTGTTCACAGCGGTGGAGGAGGCAGCCTTGCTAGATTTGGCAGGTGTCTTTCTTCGTGATGCAGATGCCCTAGTTCGATGCTTCTTTGTAGGAGCGCTAGGAATAGTGGTGAGGGGTTGCGCATCAGTGATGACGGCTTCAGCAGCTTGATCTTGTGTAGTTTGATGAGAAGACGAATCAGCCATGGCGATGATTTTGAATGTGAAGGTATGAGAAGTGGACGATTTTTGAATGAAGATGTGCGCGGTAAGAGAGGCAATGAGAGGTTGAGAGAAGTTAAGACAGAAATAATGATGATAGCGTGCAAGAGTTTTGAAAAAGGCAAGTTTGCAATAACCTCCTTGAGTGACGTGCAATAAGCGGTTGAGGAGGGAAAAAATAATAGCTGCACGCCCCTTGCACATTAATTGCTACAATTCTTCAACTAAGCATATCCCTAACTTCCGTCGTAATTTTTCAAATTGATTAGCATCAAGGGCTTTGGTAAAAATATCTGCTAATTGCTCTTCAGTTGGAACATGTTCAAGAGTAACAATTTTGTCTTCAACAAGATCCCTTATAAAATGATGTCTAATGTCAATGTGTTTGGTCCTGCTATGTTGAATAGGATTTTTGGAGATATTAATTGCACTCAGATTGTCACAATATAATGTCATAGCATCTGTCTTGACATTGTACTCACTCAGCATCTGTCTCATCCACAACAATTGAGAGCAACTACTACCAGCTGCTATGTACTCAGCTTCAGCTGTAGACAAAGAAATGCAATTTTGCTTCTTACTGAACCAGGATATAAGATTGTTGCCTAGAAAGAAACATCCACCAGAGGTACTCTTTCTATCATCTGCACTTCCAGCCCAGTCAGCATCACAATACCCAAACAACACAGTGCTTTCCCCATGAGAATACAGCATACCATAGTCACTAGTACCATTCACATACTTCAGAATTCTCTTAACCTGAGTCAGATGACTTATTTTTGGTTCAGCTTGGTACCTGGCACACACTCCAACTGCAAATGTGATATCTGGCCTACTTGCTGTAAGATATAGAAGACTTCCTATCATACTCCTATACATGCTTTGGTCAACATCCACACCTTTCTCATCCTTTGATAATTTTACATGTGTGGGAGCAGGAGTTCTTTTATGAGCAGCATTTTCCATCCCAAATTTCTTGACTATATTTTTAGCATACTTACTTTGAGAGATAAATATAGTATCTTCCATTTGTTTCACTTGAAGACCAAGAAAGAACTTTAGCTCACCTACAAGACTCATCTCAAATTCAGATTGCATTTGCTGAACAAAATGCTCTATCATCTGGTCAGACATTCCTCCAAAGACTATGTCATCTACATATATTTGAGCAATCATCAGCTGTCCATTTTCATCTTTCACAAACAAGGTCTTGTCATTTCCTCCCTTCCTATAGCCATGGTTGATTAGAAACTCAGCAAGTCTCTCATACCAAGCTCTAGGAGCTTGCTTCAGGCCATATAGAGCTTTCTTCAATTTGTACACATGGTTTGGAAAACTAGGATCAATGAAGCCTTTAGGCTGTTCCACATAAACCTCTTCATTTAAGTACCCATTGAGAAAGGCACTCTTGACATCCATCTGATACAACTTGAATTTTAGTATGCATGCAATCCCAAGTAACAATCTAATAGATTCCAACCTAGCTACAGGAGCAAAAGTCTCATCAAAGTCTACACCTTCAATTTGAGAATATCCTTGTGCAACCAGTCTGGCTTTGTTTCTAGTGATAGTACCATTTTCATCAGACTTGTTTTTATAAACCCACTTGGTACCTATAACATTCACATTATTTGGTCTAGGAACTAGGTCCCACACATTACTTCTCTTGAACTGAGTTAATTCTTCTTGCATAGCATTTATCCAGAACTCATCAGTTAGAGCTTCCTTAACATTCTTTGGTTCAAGTTTAGATATAAAGCAAGAATTTGATACCTCATCATAGTTCCTTCTAGTTGTGATCCCTTGGTTAGGATCGCCAATGACTTGATCTATGGGATGATTTTTCTGAACTCTGATAGATGGTCCTTTGTTGGGAGCAGTCTTCTCTGGGCCAGTTACTTCAGAATCTTGCTTATCACTTGCTTCATCTACTTTCTTTGCTTCCTGTAGGTCAGATGCTGCGTCAAATGTAGCATCATCTGGCATCGCATTATTTCCTTCATCATCTACAACAACATTTATGGATTCCATCACTGTCTTGGTTCTGGAGTTGTATACTCTATAGGCTCTGCTGTTTGTAGAATAGCCTAGAAAGATTCCCTCTTCACTTTTAGCATCCATCTTTCTTCTTGGTTCCCTGTCAGCTAGAATATAACACTTACTACCAAACACATGAAAATGCTTCACTGTTGGCTTCCTGTCCTTCCATAGCTCGTACAAGGTTGTAGATGTACCTTTTCTCAAAGTCACTCTATTATGAATATAGCAGGCTGTGTTCATGGCTTCAGCCCAAAAGAAAAATGGCAGCTTCTTTGCATGTAGCATAACCCTAGCAGATTCTTGCAAAGTCCTGTTCTTTCTCTCAACTATCCCATTTTGTTGAGGAGTAATGGGTGCAGAGAACTCATGAAATATTCCTTCAGAAATACAGAAATCAGAGAACTTACCATTCTCAAACTCCTTCCCATGGTCACTTCTGATTCTAACAATTCCACAATCCTTTTCTCTCTGAAGTTGTAAGCAAAGATCCTTGAATTTTTCAAAGGTGTCTGATTTCTCCTTAATGAAATTTATCCAAGTATATCTAGAAAAATCATCAACAACAACAAAAGCATACTTCTTACCACCTAAGCTTTCGACTTGCATGGGTCCCATTAAGTCCATGTGCAATAGCTCAAGAACTCTGGATGTGGACAGATGTTGCAGCTTCTGGTGAGGCATCTTGGTCTGTTTTCCTATCTGGCATTCTCCACATATACTTCCTTCCTGAATTTGGAGTGAAATTCTGGCCAAGCAAAACTAAGAGAATGCCAGGTTCTGAACCAGACAGGTTCTGAACAATATGCAGGGCACAATAGATCGCAAAACAGAGCACAAGTAAACACAATACAAGAGCAGAAAATAAAGTGCAGGAAAGCTAAAGAACACACAAGGTTTGTTAACCCAGTTCGGAGTAAACACCTCCTACTCTGGGGGATACCAATCCAGGAAGGAATTCCACTATAGGAATTAATCCTTATGACTCAAGACACTGACTCCCAGTTCCCAGCCTAAGCAATTAACTTCCTCCTAGTCTTGAATTCTACCCAACACGTTGAGTATTAGAGACCACTAACTTCCTATTCAAGTAACAAACCTGTTACTGAACCCCTTAAACAAAACTACCCTGTTTTTGAAGAACAACTTCAATACATATGACTGCACTCGTACCTACAGGCTTAGAGTGATTACAACTCAATTAAAACCACTAAACCAACTCAATAGAGTGGTGCACAAACAAAGCTTAAAGCTTACAAACACTAAGACTCAATTCTCTGAATTTTTCTCTCTAATTCGTGTCTTGAATAGCAGCAGCCCTCTTCTATTTATAGCCTTCAGTCTTGCAGAATAAAATAACAAACTAATCTTTCTGATTTGATTTGTTACTGAAATAAGATTGGTCCAATAATGTAACAAATAAAACTGTACTGAATCTTTTAAAGATTATAACAGGAAAATATGAATATCATATCTTTGAGCCAAATCTTCAATAAAATCTTCTCCAAATAAATCAACATTCTAGAAGCCATATGCGTGGATAAATCTTCAATAAATCTTGCAAAGATTCGCATAGAAAAACCTTGAAAATAACCAGCTTCTGATGAAGTCAACATAAGTCAACGCTGGCATCAGAACCTGACTTCAGCTTCTGAACTGCTACAGTGCATTCAGCTTCTGATGATATTTTCTGCTTCTGAATGGTTTCAAAACACAAAACTTGCAACTGAAGAAATGTTTCAAATATGAAGATGCTTCTATTCAATACTTTGGTTTTGCCAAACAATGCAGCCAACACCAAAATACTCAACAATCTCCCCCTTTGGCAAATTTTTGGCTAAAACCATCCAAGTTCTTCAATCTCCCTTATAATCAACTCAGCAATGAAGAACTCCACAATAATATATCATAGAATAAACATAAGCAGCGGACACAGCTATGAAAAACACAAACCAGCTTCAGTTCTACAAAACATAACAGCTTCTGAAGCACACATAACCAAGTACTGATCAACTTCTGATCACAACCATGGTATCAGAGCTACTCCAAGGTATCAGAGCTACTGATCAACTCTTGATCATCACAAACACTCCCCCTTACTTCTGAATTTATGGTATCAGAGCATATCAGAACCAACACTTTAGGAGCTGCATACAATTGTTCAGGACCATACCTCAGGATCACAGAAACACTCAGGACCATACCAGTCTTGTACTCCCCCTGAGACACATACTTCCCCTCAATAACAACTTGACAGCTCTTGTTATATTTGTTCTGAATACTGAGCTTCACAAATAACTTCTGAACAATACTGAAAGCTGAATTTGAACTAATTCTCTGAGCAGCAACACATGGTATCAGAGCCAACACATAACATAAGTTTTTCTCCCCCTTTTTAGCCACAAAATTCTGACAAATCTCAGACTTCAAATAGGGAAGGGAAACTGCACAACCATCTTCAACTACTGTCCCAGTTTGAACTTCAGACTCAGTATCAGAGACAGCATCACACTTAGCACTAACAAAGCTGGCAGGTACTCTTTCTTCCTCACATCCAGTTTGCTTTAATTGCTAGAATTCTTCATATAAGCACACACCTAACTTGCTCCTTAAGTTTTCAAACTGCTTAGCATCCAAGGCCTTTGTGAAAATGTCAGCAACTTGTTCTTCAGTAGCTACATGTTCCAGTTGAATAACTTTATCCTCCACAAGGTTTCTGATAAAATGGTGCCTGATGTCTATGTGTTTGGTTCTACTGTGCTGAATTGGATTCTTAGAGATGTTGATGGCACTCAAGTTGTCACAAAATAAGGTCATAGTTTTTTGATTAATGTTGTACTCCTCAAGCATCTGTTTCATCCAAACCAGTTGTGAACAACTACTCCCAGCAGCAATATACTCAGCTTCAGCAGTTGACAATGAAACACAATTTTGTTTCTTGCTGAACCATGAAATCAAATTATTTCCCAAAAAGAAACAACCTCCTGAGGTGCTCTTCCTGTCATCAGCACTTCCAGCCCAGTCAGCATCACAATATCCCATCAGTTCAGAACTTGAACTATGTGAGTACATGATTCCATAGTCACTTGTGCTATTCACATATTTCAGGATCCTTTTAACTTGTGTCAGATGACTCATCTTAGGATCAGCTTGATATCTTGCACATACTCCAACAGCATAAGTGATATCAGGTCTGCTGGCAGTTAAATACAATAGGCTCCCTATCATGCTTCTGTACTGACTTTGATCAACTGATACTCCATGTTCATCTTTGGTTAGCTTCAGATGAGTAGCAGCTGGTGTCTTCTTATGAGCAGCTGATTCCATTCCAAACTTCTTCACTATGTTCTTGGCATATTTACTTTGAGAAATAAAGATGGTATCTTCCATTTGCTTAACTTGTAAACCAAGAAAATAAGTCAGCTCTCCAACCAAACTCATTTCAAACTCTGATTGCATTTGCTGAACAAACAATTTGACCATCTTCTGAGACATCCCTCCAAACACTATATCATCTACATAAATCTGAGCAATCATCAGACTCCCATTTTCATCTTTCACAAACAAAGTCTTATCAGAACCTCCTTTTCTGTAACCTTGAGCCACAAGGAATTGAGTAAGCCTTTCATACCATGCTCTTGGTGCTTGCTTGAGTCCATACAAGGCTTTCTTCAACTTGTACACATGATCTGGAAACTTAGGATCCACAAAACCCTTAGGTTGTTCAACATATACTTCTTCTTGCAGATATCCATTCAGAAATGCACTCTTCACATCCATCTGAAATAGCTTGAACTTGAGAATGCAGGATACACCCAACAGTAGTCTTATGGACTCTAGTCTGGCCATAGGTGCAAAGATCTCATCAAAATCAAGTCCCTCAACTTGAGTATACCCCTGAGCAACCAACCTTGCCTTGTTTCTGACTACAGTACCACTTTCATCTGTTTTATTCTTGAATATCCACTTAGTCCCAATCACATTCAACCCTTCAGGTCTTGGAACCAGATCCCACACTTCACTCCTTTTGAATTGATTCAACTCATCTTGCATTGCTTCAATCCAAAATTCATCAGTCAGGGCTTCTTTCACATTTTTGGGTTCAAACTTAGACACAAAACATGAATCAGTAGCAGCTGGTTCTGATCTCCTTGTTCTGACCCCTTGATCCAAACTCCCAATGATAAGCTCCTTAGGATGATCCTTCTGAATTCTAATAGATGGCCCTTTACCATTTGGGACTTGATCTGGTTGATCTTCTGCTTCTTCAGACTCTGAATGCTTTTCTGCTTCTGAAGTTTGTTCTTCTGAAGCTTCAGACTCTGGAACAACTTCAGGCTCACTTCTATCTTTCTCAGCAGTCAGATCATCAATTACCACATTAATGGACTCCATCACAACTTTAGTTCTGGAATTAAACACCCTGTAAGCTCTGCTGTTCACTGAATAACCCAGGAATATGCCCTCATCAGACTTAGGATCCAGTTTTCTTCTATTCTCTCTGTCAGCCAAGATATAGCATCTGCTCCCAAAAACATGGAAATATTTGACTGTAGGCTTTCTCCCTTTCCACAATTCATACAGAGTTGATGTAGTACCCTTCTTCAAAGTGACTCTGTTGTGTATGTAACATGCAGTGTTCATTGCTTCAGCCCAGAACATATATGGCAACTTCTTAGCATGCAGCATTACTCTTGCACATTCTGCTAAAGTCCTATTCTTCCTCTCAACTACACCATTTTGCTTAGGAGTAATAGGTGCAGAAAACTCATGTTTTATACCTTCAGAAGCACAGAATTCTGAAAAACTCTTGTTCTCAAATTCTTTTCCATGATCACTTCTGATTCTGACAATCCCACAGTCCTTCTCTCTTTGTAATTGAGTACATAAGTCTTTAAACACTTCAAAAGTATCAGACTTCTCTCTAACAAAGTTGATCCATGTGAATCTTGAGTAGTCATCTACCATTACAAATGCATACCTCTTCCCTCCAATACTTTCTACTTGCATAGGCCCCATTAAATCCATATGAACAAATTCTAGTACTTTAGTAGTTACCCGGTGAACTAATCTGGGATGAGACTTTCTTGTTTGTTTCCCAATTTGACAATCACCACAAACATTGTCCTCATTGATCTTCAGATTTGGTACACCTCTGATAGCTTCAGTACTTAGAATTTTCTTCATGCCTTTCAGATGCAGATGACCTAACTTCTGGTGCCAGAGCTTGACTTCCTCTTCTGAGCTCATAAGACAAGAAGTCAGACTTCTTTCTTCTTCAGAAACCCACAAGTAACAATTGTCTTTGGATCTACAGCCTCTCATCTGAATCTTATCTTCCTGATCAGTAACAATACACTCTAGTTTGTTAAAATTAACCTTCAAGTCCTGATCACAAAGTTGGCTAATACTGATCAGATTTGAAGTTAATCCTTCCACCAGTAGCACATCATTAAGTCTGGGCAACCCTTCTCTGATCAAATCACCAATACCCAGAATCTGACCTTTTACACCATCTCCAAATGTCACATGACTTCTGGAGTATGATCTGATATTGCTCAGCAGCTTCTTCACACCAGTCATGTGCCTTGAACACCCACTATCAAAATACCAGTCTTCTTTTGAAGTGGCTCTCAGTGAAGTATGAGCAATCAGGCCTACATTCTGAACCTTAGGTTTCCACACCTTCTGAACACAGTGTCTGGTTGCAGCTGGTTGCACTCTTCTATATTGGAAGTGTTCAGGGTAACCATACAATTTAAAGCAGAATGGTTTGATATGCCCTCTCTTTCCACAATGATGACAAACCCATGGATGATTTCTCCTCCTTCTGTTTCTGAAAGATTTCTGGGGTTGCTTCTGAGGTAGCATCTGACCATGCTTCTGACCTTGCATCTGAACATACTTCTGACCTTGCATCTGAGGTCTCTTCTGAGCTTGCTTCTGAGCTGGCATCTGGGCTTGTTTCTGAGGTCTCCTCTTTGATGTTCCAACCATAGAATCATGAGTTTGAGTAGCAGGAACAAAATTCATCTGATTAGGAATCTGAGTCTGATCAACAAAACCTAAACCAGTTTTTCCTTGTTGCTGATTCCCCAAAATGTCCTCCAACTTATCAGTAGCAGAGTTCAACATCTTCACTTGCTTCTTCATTTGATCAAGTTGGGAATTTAACTGGTTCACTTCTTCTTTCAAATCTGAATTCTGCATAAGAAGTTCTCCTTTTTCAGCCTCCAGTTGAAAAATAGTCTCCTTCTGATCCAGCACTTGTTTGCAAACCTCAGCACTTCTGGTATACAGCTTCCTGTAGTTGTCAGCTAGTTCATCATATGAAGTTTTAACAGCTTCAGACACAGATGAAGCTTCAGACTCTAAGTCAGACTCTGAAAAAGTCTCAGACTCTAAAACAGCTTCCTTCTTCAAAATAGCTCCTGACCTCACTACCAGACCAGTATCACACATATCAGATTCACTAACATCATCATCTTCAGAACCATCATCAGACCATGAAATAGCTAGGCTCTTTTTCTGTTTCTTGAGAAAAGTGGGACATTCAGACTTGATGTGTCCATAACCTTCACATTCATAGCACTGCACACCTTTGGCTTGGTTACTTTTCTCCTCAGACTTGGTCTTCTTCTCATCAGTTTGTTGCTTTTTGTTATTGAATCTGAAATTCTGACCTTTGGCTTTGGCTTTTCTATTAACATTCTTCAGAATCTTGTTGAATTGTTTTCCCAGCAACACTAGAGCTTCTGATAAGTTATTATCCTCCTCATCAGACTCATGTTGATCATCAGCTCCTGAATTAACTGCAAATGCTATTCCTTTCCCTTTCTTATCAGGCTGTTTGCAGAATGCAGTCTCAAAATTAAGCAAAGACCCAATCAGCTCCTCAAGCTTCATAGTGGTGATATCATGAGCCTCTTCAATTGCTGTAACCTTCATGTCAAACCTTCTGGGCAGGGACCTGAGGATTTTTCTTACTAACTTCTCATCAGACATCTTTTCACCAAGAGAGTCAAAAGAATTTGCCATATCAAGCACATTCATATAGAAATCCTGGATATTTTCATCCTCCTTCATCTTCAGGTTCTCAAACTTGGTGGTCAGCAGCTGCAATCTGGACATCTTCACCTTAGAAGTTCCTTCATGAGTGGTCTTCAGAATTTCCCAAGCATCCTTAGCCACAGTACATTGTTTGATGAGTCTGAACATGTTCTGATCAACACCATTGAAGATAGCATTCAAAGCTTTTGAATTTCCCAGAGACAGATCATCTTCAGCTTTGGTCCATTCCTCCTCAGGCTTCAGAACCTCAGTCCTGTTACCATCTTTGTCTGTATACACAGGATGATCCCAGCCTTTAATCACAGCTTTCCAAGTCCTGCTGTCAATAGACTTTAGAAAAGCACACATCCTTGACTTCCAATACTCATAGTTTGTGCCATCTAGTAGAGGTGGTCTATTGACATATCCTCCTTCTCTATCCATGCTTACCAGAAATTAAGTCCTCTGGATCTCACCCAAATTACAGGCAGGGTGCCTGCTCTGATGCCAATTGAAATTCTGGCCAAGCAAAACTAAGAGAATGCCAGGTTCTGAACCAGACAGGTTCTGAACAATATGCAGGGCACAATAGATCGCAAAACAGAGCACAAGTAAACACAATACAAGAGCAGAAAATAAAGTGCAGGAAAGCTAAAGAACACACAAGGTTTGTTAACCCAGTTCGGAGTAAACACCTCCTACTCTGGGGGATACCAATCCAGGAAGGAATTCCACTATAGGAATTAATCCTTATGACTCAAGACACTGACTCCCAGTTCCCAGCCTAAGCAATTAACTTCCTCCTAGTCTTGAATTCTACCCAACACGTTGAGTATTAGAGACCACTAACTTCCTATTCAAGTAACAAACCTGTTACTGAACCCCTTAAACAAAACTACCCTGTTTTTGAAGAACAACTTCAATACATATGACTGCACTCGTACCTACAGGCTTAGAGTGATTACAACTCAATTAAAACCACTAAACCAACTCAATAGAGTGGTGCACAAACAAAGCTTAAAGCTTACAAACACTAAGACTCAATTCTCTGAATTTTTCTCTCTAATTCGTGTCTTGAATAGCAGCAGCCCTCTTCTATTTATAGCCTTCAGTCTTGCAGAATAAAATAACAAACTAATCTTTCTGATTTGATTTGTTACTGAAATAAGATTGGTCCAATAATGTAACAAATAAAACTGTACTGAATCTTTTAAAGATTATAACAGGAAAATATGAATATCATATCTTTGAGCCAAATCTTCAATAAAATCTTCTCCAAATAAATCAACATTCTAGAAGCCATATGCGTGGATAAATCTTCAATAAATCTTGCAAAGATTCGCATAGAAAAACCTTGAAAATAACCAGCTTCTGATGAAGTCAACATAAGTCAACGCTGGCATCAGAACCTGACTTCAGCTTCTGAACTGCTACAGTGCATTCAGCTTCTGATGATATTTTCTGCTTCTGAATGGTTTCAAAACACAAAACTTGCAACTGAAGAAATGTTTCAAATATGAAGATGCTTCTATTCAATACTTTGGTTTTGCCAAACAATGCAGCCAACACCAAAATACTCAACATGGAGTTTTGGTAAACCTCTGATGGCTCCTTCAGCAATAGCTTTCTTCATGCTTCTGAGATTCAGATGTCCAAGCTTTTGGTGCCATAGCCTAACTTCATCTTCTTTGGTTATTAGGCAAGTAGATAACTTTGCTTTATCTTGAGAGACCCACAAGTAGCAATTGTCCTTTGATCTAACACCTTTCATCAGGATGTCCCCTTCACTGTTAGCAACTAAGCATTCACTCTTATTAAAGTTGACCTTCATTCCTTGATCGCACAGTTGACTAATACTAATTAAGTTGGCAGTTAAACCTTTCACAAGAAGCACCTTATCAAGTTTGGGTAGACCGTCTTCCACAAGATTTCCTACACCCTTTATTTCTCCTTTGGCTCCATCCCCAAAAGTCACAAAACTTGTAGCATAAGGCTTAACATCAGTCAAGTAATTTTTATCACCAGTCATATGTCTGGAACATCCACTGTCAAAGTACCAATCATTTCTGGATGACACTCTCAGAGATGTATGAGCAATTTGAGCAATCTCATCAGCTTCTGGTTCTATTTTTCTAGGATCCATAGTATTGTTTGTGAAATTATCATTTTTCTGCTTCCACTGCTTCTTGATGATCTTCACTGTGGGATCAGGTCTTGGTGAATAGGTCCTGTCTGGGTAACCATGTAATTTGAAACAGAAGGGTCTGATATGTCCTTTTCTTCCACAGTAATGACATACCCAAGCATAATTCCTTCCTTTTGATCTGGGCCTATATCCTGATGCCTGTTGTCTCCCCTGATGCTGGGGCATCTGTCTTGACATAGTATGATCATAAGTATTAACAGGTGGCACAAACTGTCTTACTGGTAATTGTTTCTGCTGAGGCATGGAACTGTAGTCAAACCCAATACCTTTAGAATCTCCAGGTTTCTGTCCTATTTCCAGAATTTCGTCTAAAGCATCAGTACCTTTGTTCATCATCCGCAGTTGTTTGTTCATATTGCCAATCTTGGAAGTAAGTAAGATAACCTCATCATTGAGGTCTGAGTTTATTTTCAGAAGTTTGTCTTTCTCAGCTTGCAAGAGAACAATGGTCCTCTTTTGTTTTTCTACAGTTCTACAAACTTCCTCACTTTTGAGATATAGCTTCTTGTAGGAATCATCCAATTCATCATATGTTACCTCTTCATCGCTAGAATCATTGTCAGATGTGCACACTCCAGTCAAGGCATTCACGTGTTTTGCAGTTTCAGATTCTTCTTCTGATTCATCCTCATCCGTCCAAGACACAGTCATCACCTTCTTTTGTTTCTTCAGATACGTTGCACACTCAGTTCTGATGTGACCAAAACCTTCGCATTCATGACATTGCACCCCTTTGCTTTGATTGATTTTGTCATCAGTTCTAGGTTTCCTCTGATTGTTGACATTTTTAAAGATGCTGCGACTGTTGTCCGGAGCATTTGTCCTAGGGCGTCTGTCCATCCTCTTCACAACTTTATTAAATTGTTTGCCCAACAACACAATATCTTCAGAGATGCTCTCATCAGTGTCTAAATTACTCTCCACATCATCTTCATCAGTGTTGGAGATGAAAGCAATGTTCTTGTCTTTCTTTTCAGATCTTTCATTAACCTTTAATTCAAAAGTTTGAAGAGATCCAATCAACTCATCAACTTTCATATCTCCAATATCTTGGGCCTCCTCGATAGCACATACTTTCATATCAAATTTCTTAGGCAGGGACCTGAGAATTTTGCTTACCAGTTTTTCATCGGATATCTTTTCCCCCAAGGATTCAAAAGTGTTAGCATATTCTAGCACATTCATGTGAAAGTCATGAACACTCTCTCCTTCTTTCATTCTCAAATTCTCAAACTGTGTTGTTAGCAGTTGTAGCCTTGACTTCTTGACCTTCTGAGTACCTTCATGAGCTGTTCTTAGGATATCCCAAGCTTCCTTGGCAATAGTACATTGTTTAATCAACCTGAACATGTTCTTGTCAACACCATTAAACAAAGCATTCAGGGCTTTAGAGTTTCCAATAGCTGCAGTGTCTTCTGCTGTAGACCACTCCTCTTCTGGTTTCAACTCATCAGTATCAACATTATTCGCATCTTTTATTTTAGGAGGGACCCATGCCTTGATCACAGCCTTCCAAGCTCTGCTGTCTAGAGATTTCAAGAATGCTGTCATGCGTGATTTCCAAATGTCATAGTTCGACCCATCCAACAGGGGTGGTCTGTTCACCAGTCCTCCTTCTTTATCCATTGAGCCAGAAACTTCTTTCCCTGGAGCTCACCCACACAGAACAGGGTGCCTGCTCTGATGCCAATTGAAATTCCTGGCAACCTGACTGAAATATGCTGTGCACAATGTTGGCACAACTGTCCGAGCGCGTGTCTACTCAGAACAACAATTAAAATAGCGCAACGTAACAAAGCACAAATTAAAAGGAACACAGCGGAAATAAAAAGTACACAGTGAGTTTGTTAACCCAGTTCGGAGCAACTCTCCTACTCTGGGGGATACCAATCCAGGAATGATTCCACTATTATAGTTCTAGTGAAAAGACCAACGCAGACACACTACTTGACTTTGCACCTAGACCCTACCAGTGGCAACTCTATCTAGGAACTCCTAGATATGAGACCCCGTCTCAATTCCTACCAGCAACACAGACAGTGTTGTTATTAAACGCACAAAACATAAAACACAACCAAGAGAAACACACGCTAATGACACATACTCACTCCGTACTTAAAAGCTTAGGAGCAGCTTACAAATTACAACACAAAACAAACTCAGTCCTTAGCTTGAATCAGGGTGATACAAGCAAGGCTCACAATTAACAAACAAAACCCTAAAAACCTTAAAACACACGCTTTACTAACACACACGGTTTTTAGTTACCCTACTAGGGTTTGCCTTCATGAATATATAGTACTGAGATACCACGGGTCTGGGCTTCGAAATAGAGCATGGACATTGTCCGGTCCAGCTGAAACAATCTTCTAGAAATAATAAAAAGCTTCCAAATATAGAACAATATCTTGTGGAACAAATAGCAAGGCAAATAAAACTTCAAACAAATCTTCAATCAGATACACGCGCCTTGATCAGCAAGCTAGGGGAAAATAAATCTTCAAGCAAATCTTTGGAAGATTGCGTACACAAATATAAAGCGCTAGCTGGCGCGAAAACACAACTCACGTAATGCTGTTCCATATGCTACCACATCTGTCCCAGCATCTGGCTAGTAGATGTTTTTGCAAAATGTAGCCAATCTACAAAAACCCAACACAAATGACGGTCTTGGCGTCGAAGATTAAAGAGGAAGAAGAGAGGTTAGCCAGAATCCAGAAGGTATTGGTTCCTTCAGAAGCCGAACTTCGCCAAGAGGCCAAACTGGCTATCGAACATTTCAAAAGGGCCAAGTCGCGCAACAACGATATAAACAAACTGATCGACAATGGCTCTTGGAACCAAATTGTATTGGATCTCGCCAGAAGGGCTCTAGAGAGACTAACTAGTAGTCTTACCTTTTAAGATTTGTAATATGTGTATTAATATTACCTTTTTCTTCTTCAAGACTACATTTTCATTGTACTGGCAATGTATGCCATGATTATACGCTTGCAGTTGTTTTTATTCGCACTTAATTTTCACTTCTTGCAGCACTGGCCTGTATTTTTTCAAATATTTGCCATTTACTCGCAAGATTCGATTATCCGCACCGATCTCTTTTATTTCGTACGCACCATTCGAGTAAACCTGAGTGATTTCGAATGGACCTTCCCAATTCGGCGACCATTTGCCTAGAATTCTGTCTTTTCTATCCATAGGTAGAATCACTTTCCAGACTAAATCTCCTGAAACGAAAGATTTAGACTTTACTTTCTTGTTGTAGGCTTTGGCCACTCTTTCTTTCTGCCTCATGAGGACATCTAATGCATGTATCTTTTCTTCATCTAAATCAACCAGTTCATCCAACATCATGTCCCAATAATGGTTTGTTGGGAGGTCGCACTGCCTTTGGACTCTAGTCGATTGTAAACAAACTTCGGCGGGTAGGACTGCGTCATGGCCAAATGTAAGTCTAAAAGGGGTAGTGTTAGTCGATTCCTTTGGCGAGTTTCGACAATCCCACAAAGCTTGATTCAAAGTGTTATGCCAATTTCTTGGTTTACTACCCACATGTTTCTTAATCAAATTAATGATTATTTTATTGGCGGCTTCGACTTGACCATTTGCCTGCGCATAATAAGGCGTCGAAGTTAACAATTTAAACCCGACTTCGGAGGCAAATTCTGCCATTTTTTGTCCCGTGAAGAACGAATCTTGGTCTGTGGTGATAGTCTCTGGGATCCCAAACTTGTATAGAATGTGGTCTTGAATAAACTTGATAACTGCTTCCTGATCCACATTCGGTAAAGGGATGGCTTCTACCCATTTGGTGAAGTAATCTATCCCGACTATAATATACCGGTGGCCTTTCGACGAAGTAGGTTTTACTTCTCCGATCAAATCCAAAGCCCATCCTCTAAATGGCCATGGTTTTACTATTGCGTGAAGTTCACTTGCTGGTACATGTTGTATCCCTGTATGCTTTTGGCATTCTTGACAAACTTTAGCGAACTCTATACAATCTTTTAACATTGTGGGCCAATAGACCCTTTGTCGAAACAAAAGCCATTTCATTTTGTGACCTGCTTGGTGCGAACCACAGGCCCCACTATGGGTGCTGGAAATTGCCAAGTATGCCTTGTTTTCTCCAAGGCATTTCAATAAAACTTGCTCAGGAGTTTTCTTGAACAATTCATTTCCTACTACTACATAGCTCAAAGCTCTGTATTTAATCTTCCGACTGGTATTCCCAGTAGGGTTTTTTAAATTCGATGATTTGTTTCCACCAATCATTGACTTCCATACTGTCAATGGCAAAAACTTCGAAAATTTCGGCTGAAAGATTGTTTATCTCCTCTGCCCCCTCAGTTTTTGTAATTGACAGTTCTTTTTGGGTAGGGAAAATCGGATTAGATTTATCTCTTATTTCTATCAATTCCCCTAACTTCGCTTTAGGGACTTTATAACCCGAAGCGATCTGCGCCAACTCATTTGCCTCCTGGTTGTTAATTCGAGGCACATGTTGAATATCCACGTGCTGAATACGTTTTAACAACGTGTTGGTTAGAACAAAATACGTAAATAGATTTTCTTTAATACATCTGTATTCTTTTGTCAACTATTTTATAACCAGTTTGAAGTTGCCCTTTATCTCGACCTCCTCTGCCCCCAGCTCTAACAAGATTTCAAGTCCCGCTATGAAGGCTTCGTATTCAGCCTCATTGTTTGAACATCGTTCAGTCAGTCTGAACTTAAAACTTGTTGGAATGTTAGTAGGTGACACGATTAAAATACCAATCCTAGTGCCATCTTTGTGACTGGAACCGTCGAAATACAATTTCCAACGTCGAGTCTCTACTAAGCCAACTGTACCTTCGATCGCAGAATGGTCTACTATGAAATCAGCCACGATCTGTCCTTTAACGGCTTTTAAGGGCTTGTAGGTCAACGAATACTCTGTTAGGCCTAAATCCCATTTACCGATTCTACTATGTAAAATAGGTTTCGACAACATGTGCTTAATAATATCAAAATGAGAATAAACACAAACGTCGACTAGTTTTATATATTGTTTCAACTTTGTACAAGAAAAATACAAACAAAGGCACAACTTTTCAGTTGGATGGTACCTTGTTTCAGCATCATTTAAAATCCTACTGAGGTAATATATGGCTCTTTCGACACCATTTTCATCCTCTTGGGCTAACATGCTACCTATGGATGTCTCTGATGCTGCTATGTACAATTTCATCATCCTATTCTTAACAGGGGGTAAAAGAACAGGTGGTTTCGTCAAATACGACTTAATTTCTTCAAAAGCCTTCTGATGTTCAGGTTCCCATCTAAATGTAACTTCCTTCTTTAGCCTGAGCAATGGCGAGAAAGCTTGAGTCTTGCCACTTAAATTCGAGATGAATCTTCTCAGAAAATTGATCTTGCCAAGAAGAGATTGCAATTCTCTCTTGGTCGAAGGAGGCTTCGTTTCCAAGATGGCCTTTGTCTTATTTTGGTTTATTTCAATACCCTTTTTGTGAACCACGAAGCCCAGAAAATCACCCGTGTGAACACAAAAAGCACACTTCAAAGGATTCATCTTTAAGCCATATTTTCTCATCCCTTCGAATGATTGTTGAAGATGGTCTAAATGGCTATCTTGTGTTGAAGACTTTACTACAATATCATCTATGTACACTTGCATGAACTTTTCTATGAAATCATGGAACATAGAATTCATTGCTCTTTGGTATGTAGCGCCAGCGTTCTTCAACCCGAATGGCATAACTACCCATTCATATACGCCTATGGCCCCAGGGCACCTAAAGGCTGTCTTTGACACATCTTCTTTGGCTATGAAGATCTGATTGTAACCAGAATAGCCGTCCAGCATGCTCAAGTGATCAAAACCCGCTGCTGAATCTACTAACATTTCTGCTACCGGCATAGGGTATTCATCTTTTGGCGTAGCGTTGTTCAGATCTCTAAAATCTATTCAGACCCTAAGAGTTCCATTCTTTTTCACTACGGGGACTATGTTAGCCAACCATTCGACGTACCTTGTTGTTCTGATGAATTTGCTTCGTAGGAGCCTCTCAATTTCTTCTTTAATCTTCAACAGGATCTGAGCTGCAAATCTTCTTGGAGTTTGCTTCACTGGCTTTTTCCATGGTCGAATTGGTAGTTTTAGCTCCACTACGTCTCGATTTAGACCTGACATTTCGTTATAGTCCCAGGCAAAACAATCCTTATACTCTTCTAAAAGTTTAATGATTCGGACTCTGAATGCTTCATCGATCTTGGCGCTGATATAAGTTGGTCTTTTCACAACGCCATCTCCCAGGTCAACTTCTTCCAGAGGGTCTTGTGCTACAATTTTCTTAGCAGGACCCATTGGGTCTTTTTCAAAACCTAAGGGCTCCTCATCATAAATGCAATCTAACCTCTGGTCCTCGAGCACTTCGCTCTCCTGATCAGCTTCATTTTGTTGCATGACAGCTTCCAAAGTCGCGTTTTGTTTATTTTCGGCCACATAGGCCGTAATTCTCTCCCTTGCATTGGGAATAGACATGATTACTGTTCGACATCCCACCCAGTTGGTGGGGCTTCGTCCTCCGAAGATATTTCGTCTTCGACTAGCTCCCTTTCCCAGAAAAGACCATGGTATGGGTGGAGCTTAACTGAACTCCTCACAAGCTCTGGTCTTACTAGACCAAAATCTGAGGATCGACATGGCAAAATATACGCCAAATGTTTGTCAAAGGTCTTTTTGTTTATATGGTCGATACGCCAAATGTTTGTCAAAGGTCTTTTTGTTTATATGGTCGACTTCAGCCCTGAAATAGCTTTGATCGGCCTCAATATTCTCCAACACTCCGTCTTCCCTCCAGATTGAAATCCTCTGGTGCATAGTTGACGGGACTGCCCCGACACCATGTATCCATTCTCTGCCAAGTAACATGTTGTAATTGGCTTTGGATGGCATTACTAAGAACAATGTCGACCTTTTGACACTTCCGACAATTAATTCAACTTCTATTGCCCCATAAGAATGGCCAGATTTTCCCTCGTAGTTCGAGAGGACCACATTATGGGATGTTAGGTCGTATTATTTCTTTCCGATCTTTTTCAGCAAACATAACGACATCAAATTTACTGCTGCACCGCCATCCACTAGGACTTTGTTTATCCCAATGCTATTCACCTTGGCGTGGACGAAAAGAGGTTTAAGATGGCTTCTCATTTCTCGGCTAGGCGTCTCGAACATGGCTTGTTGCTCTTCGACACAGCCGCTTTTCATCACATAATAACAAATTGGTTTATGTTCAGCCATTTCCTCTGTAAAATCTTATTCTCCCTCACTGATTTCTGAGACTACATCATATTCGATAGGTAGAATCAAAACGACGTTGCATATCACATCAAAATCTGGTTCGGAATCAGAAAAATTTGATCCCATTTCTTCATCTTCAGCAGGAAGATTTTCTTTGACGGGAGGCAGTGGGGGAAAAAGTCTCTTTGTTGCTGGCTTCCTGACGTTGGTGATCACCAGCTGATTTTTCGCAGAACTCTCAGCAACATCAGTTGTAGCAATCTTCTTCTGATGCTGGAATCTACGCCATTGAGTCTTTGTCATAGGATTTTTTCCTTTATATCCGTTCCTATAGGAGTACCAGTTGTCGACATGATGGATCTCTCCATTTGTCGAATTAGTCGAACGACGACCTGGATTTTTTCCATTAGAATGGACCCATTTACCCACAGGAGTTTCTGAGGATGGGAAATACGTCTTCACTGGAGGCACCGCCCTATATGGGACCCCCCTTTGATTGAAGTTGAATTTAGGCCTGTTGTCGACCCATTTTCCCTTCCTCTTCGACACGAACTGCTTTCCCTCGAGGCTCCTTGCTGCTTTTTTGTCGAATACTGAACTGTATTTTGGACAAATACTAACATCTGAATTGCTGATTTTGCAACGATTCAAAAAAGCAACTAGGCCCTCTTCAGTATCAGGGTACACAGCCTTCAATTGTTTCTTGTATTGACCTTCAGTGATCATTTCAGGCGCCACCATGAGGCTTTCAGTGCCTTTTTTGGGGTTGCTGGAAGTTTCCCCCTGCATTTCTTCCATAAACTCGACAACATTTACATCTACCGGCTCGACATACATTGCGTCGATGACTGGGAGAGGATCGGCATCTTCCTGCATTGGTGATTTCGACTTGTCACCAAATTTCAATCTTCCCTCGTTGAGTGCTTTCTGCACCAGGTCCCTGAAAAGAACACAACGGGAAGTATTATGACCCAAGAATTGTGAAACTTGCAAAATCCTCTTTTCTTTCTCTGGTCTATTGGTGGCAATTTTCAACCTTTAGGCACCACAATTTGACCATCAGAGACTAACAAGTCAAAAATTTCGTCACATTTAGTAACGTCAAAAGTATATGATTTCGCAACAAACTTATCATTTTTTGGTTCGACGGTTGTCTTTCCGTCTGATGGTTTCAACAATTTGCAAATGTATGGAGGTCCAGGTTTCAGTTCAGCCACATTAACATCGTTTTCTTCGACGGAAGCATATTCGACGTCAAATTCTTGGTCGCTGCCGATATTATCGACATATGCAATTTCTCTTTTTTGTGGAACCTATTAGACCTAGCATATTCGGCTTTTAACCTTTCAACTTGTCGAACCCTATCGGCCAATTGGGCCATATCTCTCAAGTGTTGAGTGTCCAATTTCTTTCGGACAGAGTAGTCTAGGCCTCCAGCAGCCATTTCGACTAACTCATGTTCGGGTAATTGGGTAAAACACCTCGCTTTCAGCAGTCTAAATCTATTGAGATAATCATCAATAGATTCGGGCATTTTCCGCCTAACACTAGCCAATTCCTTTATGAGGCGGCGGGAAAAATGTGCGGGCGGAAAGCGCTCGCTTAAACAGTAAAGTCGCCACCGAAGTTTTGTTTTTGAAAAGGGGAACGTCGATAAACCCCTTTGAGAACGAGAACAAGGTCTTTGCGACCAAATTTCGGGTTCGGGAATCGGTTATGCAAGGGGAAGGTATTAGCACTCCTCACATCCGTTGTACCCAACGGGAACCGTTAGTTAGTTTAGCGTTCAATTGTGTTAGTTTCATGCCAAATGTTTGTAAATAATAAATAAAAGAAAAAAAGAGAAAATATTAAAAGACCAAAAATGAGTTTTTTATTAGTGTGCTTGACAAGAGTTTGATCTTGCTCCTACGTATCTCTTGGTGCGATGGAGAATTCAAAGCTACGTAGTTCTTTGTTAGAAAATGTTTGTATATTGATTGTTTTTATTTGTAAAAACATGATTTGGTTTTAAAGAACGATGTTTTAATCGTATTCTACCGGTTAAACGTAGCTTGTATGCTCGCGCGTGGGAGGCTCAAGCATTTGTTTGTATCGCGTTAGAATTGATAAAAATTGTCCGTTTGTGAAAAGAGATTTGACCGCGCTTGGGCGAAAAAATTTGCTTTAAAAAAAAGATGGACTCGCACTTGGGCGATGGTATCTGTTTGAAAACGTGCATGGGCGTGAAAAAGTTTGATTAAAAAGGACGGACTCGCACTTGGGCGATGGTATCCGTGTGAAAACGCGCATGGGCGTGAATAAAATAAAGTTTGGTGGGTTGAGATTGATTTTAAACGTAGGACGAATATTCAACCGAAAGCAAAGTGTCTACCTCGTTTCCGAATATTCGGGGAAGCGTCGGGTGTCTACCCAAGTTTTCCTTTTTCACTCGTACACAAAAAAAGAAAATTGTTTTTTATGTTTTTGTATTTTTTGAAATAAAATGAGTAAACAGCCCCTTCAGACTCTGAATCCTCACTTCAGAACCTCAGAAGCTAGCTTCAGAAGCTTAAACTCAGAAGCTGAGTTCTGCTACAGTCGTAGAGCGACCAGAACTTTGCTCTGCGAAGCCTTCAGAAGCTGACTTCAGACTCTGAACTTCATAAGCATTGTTCTGTTACGGTCGCAGAGCGACCAGAACTTTGCTCTGCGAAGCCTTCAGAAGCTGACTTCAGACTCTGGGTTTCAAAAGCACTGTTCAGACTCTGGGGTTCAGAAGCACTGTTCAGACACTGACTTTTGTTGACTTTCAGACGCACTGTTCAGACGCTGACTTTTGTTGACCATCAGATGCATTGTTCAGACGCTGACTTTTGTTGACTTTCAGACGCACTGTTCAGACGCTGACTTTTGTTGACCTTCAGACGCACTGTTCAGACGCTGACTTTTATTGACCTTCAGACGCACTGTTCAGATGCTGCTTCTGAAGTGCTGTTCAGAAGCTGCTTCTGAAGTACTGTTCAGACGCTGCTTCTGAAGTACTGTTCAGAAGCTGCTTCTGATTCTGATTTCAGAATCTCAAGGGGTAAAAAATGTTTGAAAACAGTAAGAAAAAGAAGCAATCCACTTTTGTTTTGGTGATTTGTAATCTTTGTGATTTTTTGGGGTTTTTGAATGATGTTTTTAGTGCAAAAATGAGTTAAAGATTACTAAAAATGCAGAAAAATAATGAAGGAACAACAGGAACAGCTGAACAGAGTTCAAAAAGGCTACAAACACTTAAACATAATGCAAAAAAAGATAAGAAGGTTCAAGATACTTACAAATTCCTAGCCAAAGCTTTAAATGCACAAGAAAATGAAAGGGGCTTTTGGATGGTTGTGGTTTCTTGAAGATGGAAATGATGGAGAAGATGAACAATAACAACAATGGTGTTTTGCTACTATTCTTCTCTCTTTGTATGATGTTTCTTGTGATTTAGTTTCTGTTTTGATTCTGTTTGATTTGTTTGTGGTGGTTTGTAAAGAAAAAACAGAAAACAGAGCTTCTTTCTTTTCAAAGGTTTTGATATGTGATTTGCTATTTCTTGGTTTTCAGATTCTGCTCTAAAAATTCCTCTTCCTTCATTCATTTTCGTGCCTCTTATACAGGAAATTTTGTGATCATTTGTAATCATGAAAATCCCTTGAAAGCTGGGCCTTTTGTGTGCTATGGCAATGACTTTGGTTAACATTTATTGAAAAGGGAAGGAAGTGACCTTGCCTTGTGATTTTGGTGAAGACTTTGTGGCTAGTTCTGGACAAGTAGGGGCTGAGTTCTGACAGAGGGTAAGGAAAAATGGAAAAACAGGGTGCTGCCTGCAACTTGTGGTGCTTTTGGGATTGATTCTTGAAGATTTAGGGAAGAGAAACAGGAAAAGAAATGTGCTGCCCTGACAGAGGTTGGGAGAAAACAGGGAAAAGGGGCGCTGCACACAGGGGAACAGAAGAGAAAATGGAAAGGAAAAGGATGTGCTGGAACAGGGCAGCAACTTGCAGGAACAAGGGCAGCAGCTTGCAGGAACAGGGGCAGCAGCTTGCAGCATTCCATGACTGGTTTTGATAAAGCAAATTGCAAGGAAAGGCAAGCTGGAGGTGCTGGAAAAACAGGGGAGAAAGGGTGTTGCTTTCCTTGACTTTGTTGTTTTTTGCTTTGTATAGTTTTTTTTTTTTTTTGAGAAAAAACAAACATAATAATAATAATAATAAGTAATAATTATAATAATAATAATAAAAGTAATAATAATAATAATAATAATAATAATAATAATAATAATAATAATAAACTCTTTTCTTTATTATTTAAAAAAAAATGAAAATTTGAAGAAAAGACTTGGACAAAATTAGGGTACTACACTTTAGACTTATCTTAGATTGACCCATGTAAAACTATTCATGGAATACTCTCTTCAATTGATTCCAATTGTGTATTGAATGAGGGGAGAGAGTGGTGAACCATGTGAAAGCGTTCTTTGTCAACGAGTTGGGGAAATATTTCATTCTCAGATTTTCATTATTTACAATATCCCCGACCTCCGTTAAATAACGGGCGACATGTTCGACAATGGATTCATTAGTTTCTCCGGCAAACTTTGTGAACTTGGGGATCTTCCATCCCCTAGGGAGTTCAGTTTGCAAGACATACTCAGATAAAGCTGAAACAAAATTCGGCCTGTGTAAACCTACATTAAGGCCGTTTTGGACTAGAATTGTTTCGACGAGATGGACTATATTTTCTTGCCCTCCAAGGTTATTCTGTCGAACCTGTCTAATCACTTCGTCTGCATTTTGGTTTCTATTTACCAAAACGACTTCAGGGGCTTGTTGTGCTGCCCCCACAATTGGTTCTTCAACCGCTTGGGGCACCTGTTGTGGTCCCTGATTTACCACATTTTCTCCTCTTCCGCCAATTCGAAGCGGTCCAGGTGTAACACCCATACTAAATTATCTAGAATATTTAGCATGTGTATTAATCTGATACCGGATACATTAAAATTTTCAATAATAAACATATATATATAAATTACTAAATGAGTACAATTAGCTCGCTTATACAGTTATCAAAATATCATAAAATACATTTCATATACTTATGCAAGCTGTAAACCTCCTGAGCTTGTCCATGACGAGCAACTGCACTCCATCCAGCGTCTTCCTGAAGATCTTCATGAACATCTCTTGCTAACCTGTATACCTGCACCAGAAGGATTGGGATGAAACATAATGTCTCAGTAAGCTCCAGCCCAACCTACTGTTGGCAACCACGGGGGAAACCTAGGTTCGCCGTGCCTACTCTTGGCAATCTTGGGGATTCCTACGATCGCCGTCAATCTCTACATATTTCGCGATCAAGGGGAAACCTAGGATCGCTTTATGTCTTTACCTTATCTTATACTTTCATGTACATAATCTTATGCTTAGTGATCGAGGGGGAAGTCTATGATCACTTTCTGTTGTCTGTTGACTAGTTGGCCTTATCTCTTAGTATATAATATATATACATATTCATATTCATATTCATCTTTTCATAACATAAAGTTAGAAGTTAGCGTTGAACAAACAATACATTATCTTGGTTCATTTTACGGAGTGCATCCGGGTGGAGTAACCCCGAAGTACATCTCCCATCATACCGGTGAAACTCCTATCATATCAGGCTAACACCGGACTCCTCTTATCGTTGTGTGGACAACTCTCTCGATGAAGTCCCATCCGGCGAATCCCGGAGTCTGCTGAACACAACTTAACTTTGCATGTAGACAACCCTCTCGGAGAAGTCCCATCCGGCGTAACCCGGAGTCTGCTGAACATGCTTAACCTCTTAACATACGTGTGGACAATCCTCTCGGAGAAGTCCCATCCGGCGAACCCCGGAGCCTGCTGGACACGTTTAACATAATCTTATAACTTACGTGTGGATAGCCCTTTCGGAGAAATCCCATCCGGCATAATCCGGAGTCTGATGAACACGTTTAATCTTTAACATTAAATTCTTAACTTAAGTTCATATGTATATCTATTCGTTCATATTCTTGTGCATATCTGATGCATTCTTAATTAATCATTCTTATTCTCATTAATTCTAGACTTATGTACGTCTAATAGTTTGCTATGAGCTTATGCATATTTAATGCATTTCTTAAGGGAACCAACTTCCCAATACTTAACATATGAGTATAGGGTCATAGGCTTATCGTTATCATAAGCCACTACTTAATTGTTGGAAATGTTCCCATGTTCGTCTAAACTTTGCCCTCACATATCTAAATAATTCTAAGCTATGATACATTTCTTGTTCCTTATAATTACCTCCCTTTGACAACTCATGGATTGAGGAATCCATCTCTCAATATTGCACCTATCCTCATCCTATTTTCATCTATACATTCTCTAAAGGATAGATCTTCCAATACTTATTAGCAACTCTTAGCCATTACATGTCGTTATTAAGTCTGATGCAGTATTAGATAGCCAGAATGGTGCAAGAACTAATGAAAAACAATATAGCCCTGCCTACTGTGCCATCGTGACACGATTTGGAAATCGTGTCACGATTTTCTACCCAGAAAAGGTAGTTGGTTCTGCCTGTGAAATCGTGACACGGTTGCAAAATCGTGACACGATTTTGCGTGCAGTTGGACAGCATAGGGCAAGTTCAAAACGTGATTTTTACCATTCTTGGCTATTCCAATCATACCCAGACATCATAACATCTTAAGGGATGAATTCCCAAGGCATATTGATAGATTACCACATGTATGATCAAGGAATTACAAGCAACATGGAATTAGGGCACTAAAATTA
This sequence comes from Medicago ruthenica, assembly GCA_018208015.1. NCBI lineage: Eukaryota > Viridiplantae > Streptophyta > Magnoliopsida > Fabales > Fabaceae > Medicago > Medicago ruthenica. Next base: position 40,088,750 of record CM031374.1, read on the forward strand.
CAAACTTACTCAATATACAAAATATTCATCAAAACTCAACATAGTGGGTTCTAAAACCCCTAGGGAGCTCACCTGAATCACTAGTTAACTTACTTGCCAAGTTCCCCTTCAATTCCTAGCTTGATCTCTTCCCAAGACCCTAGCTTGATTCTTGATCTTTCCTTGCTTTTCCTTGCTCCAAACTTCCCAAAATTGAGAGCTAGCATAAGGCTTGAGAATTATAGATGAAGATTGATGAATTTTGGAGGATGGTGGTGAGGATGATGGTGGTGGCCGAGTTTCATAGAGAGAGGGAGGAGAAGATTCTAGCATGGTAGAGGGAGAAATGAAGAAGATAAATGAGGGAAAAATATCTTGTTCCTTTTTCAAATAATCCTCCCATTTCAAAAATTCACCATATTGCCATTGCCACTTATTTACAAATTTGCCATGCTTGCTTAATAAGTTTCTAACATTAATAACTGATACTTATAAGCGGGATATTACACCAGGGTTCGGTGGTTGAACCGGGTTGAAGAAATTGGCAATTCGCTCCATTTGAGCGGCCAACATTTGGTAACTTTGGTTAGTAGCCTGGATCATGGGATTAAATACCGTCCCAATCTGCTGAGTTAACATATTAACCATGTCATGGTTACTCTCGTCCATCTGTTGTCTAATCGACGCCACGGACGTATTATTCAATGCCAAAGGGGCGTTTCGACCCGGGATACTCATTTCAGATCCATGAACTGGAGACAACACAGTATTCGCGTTATCTGCAAATATAGACGCATTCGTCCCAAGACCTGCCATTAATGTTGTTGGCCTGCCATAAGGTGGATCTCTTATTATCGATGCGAGAGAAAACTGTGGCATTGAGGCACCAAAAGTCCCCGCCAAAGTATTTCTATCCATCTGTTGTATCGATGGTCTGGAAACTGGTGGGCTCATTTGCGCCGATGGAATGACGGCCTCGACAACTGTAGGCCCTGTCGACGTTGGAATCGACGATGATGACGGCATAGAAGCCGTTACACTAGTCACGTTCGACTGGGTTTGGCTACTAACAGGTATTTCTTATGAAGTTTGTGCACCGGCTTGAGTGTTGGATGAGGGAGCGGTCGTTGAATTTGGACGGGCCATTTCAGGAAGACGCTTGCCTCCTCTCAATCGCATGCGACGCAAAATCACAAGGTTTATTTAAAGAACAAAACAAAAAGAATTTTAGACACACAGCGTCCCAACGAGCGTGCCAATTTGTTTACCCTGGTTTTTGGTAAACAACCGCTGGTTATAGGTTTATTACTTGTGAGATCAACTAGTAATCTCAGGCCATTGTGTGTCAAGTTGATTCAAATATCTTTGTGTTTTTTATGAATATTCTTGTGTGTTTTGAATAAGAATAAGAAGCAAGAAATCTCCAAGTTCGGTTGCTTGAACTCTTCGATAAGGAATTGCAGTATGAAAGTAAATTGCAGAAAATTAACTTAAAGGAAAGTAAATTGCATTGATTGTAAATAAAGGTTGTTCACAAGGATCATACATGATTCGTAACTCTTTTCTCACTGTGACTTGGATACTTCAAGTGCATAGAATGTTATGTATAATGATTTGTGACCCCGTTTTCCTCATGGAAAACTCTTATTTATACTAAGGAAAATAACTGTACAATCCTATCTACACTTCTAACCGTTAATAACGCTAATTAACAGAGAAAAACAACCTTTTTGAAATTCAAATCTTGTGCTTTCGACAGTTGCAATCTTCGATTCGACGAAAAAGACATTCCGAAGCATAACTAACTCTTCGTTTCGTCGATGTATGTTTCGACCAGCCCTGGATGTCTCGATTCTGTCGAGCGAACAAGTATACCTTCCGAAGTCTTTTTAGTCTAAAAATCCCATCTTCTTCCACGTGTCCAATCAAACTTCAGTAATTACGTCGAATTCCTCTTGTCGAAAAACACAGGTAACAATAATTGACTAACGTTTGACAATTTCAAGGGTTTTTTTTATGTTTCTTAAATGTCAGGGGTTTTTTTTATGAAAATTACAATTTCGTGAGGGTTTTTGCCTATTTACTCCATAATCTATGTTTTTTTTGTTATTATTATATAGAATTTGTGTTTTCTTTTCTTTTTTAAATGAAAAAAAAAATAAATGAGTTGAAATTGGGAGACTCATCAAAGTTAAGGTAGGTTACTAGGTTCACTGAGCGTTACTTACAAATAATTTATTAAAGAGATTATCACATTACTAACGAGGGTTAAATGCAAATTTTGTGTGTGGGTCAATTTTTTATTAACTAAGTCAATCTTTATTGATGAATATGTGTTTTTTTTTTATGAATTAACAAATGTTGAACTTTTATTTTATTTTATTATTCTTTAGTTAGACTTTGAAGCACTTCGGAAAGAAGAAAAAAAAAGAATTTAAAGCACTTGTTACAACATGTTTTTAGAGGTCTAAAGTTTCTGACTCATAAAGATTTTTTTTAGATTGATAAATATTTTCTTTTGTCATGATTCGAACGTTGGATATTTACCTCTCATCCAAGTGAACTACTCGGTAGTCGATACATATAGTGTATACACCTTTTATATGATTATCTTTAGAGGAGAAATTATTAATAATTAAAACGAAGCCCAACACAAGTACAATTATTGACTAAATTCTTATTATAAAAAATAATTTAGGGGATGGAGATTTGTAATGGTATAGATCTAAAAGGTCTAACCCAATTATCTCATAGATTACACAATAAAGAAGTCCACATCAAAAACATTATAATGACCCAATTTAACCTTACTAAATTCTGCGAATTTCCATTAACCGCATTTTTATCTATTTGTTTGGAATACTACAATTTTGGTGAACTGGACTTTGGGGTTCACAAAGTTCAAGACACATCTTATAAATAAGTGAACAATTAGAAAAATACATACATATCACACATCAAAGAGATCCCATGCTAACAACAGAAGTTTTATTTTTTTATTTTTAAGAAAACAACGGAAGTTGAATACACAACTTTTAAAATGATGGATTTCGCCATACTTTATTATGTGAATTTCCATTTGCCGCATTTTCTCTTTTTTATTTTTGTAAGGTTGGAACTTGGAACCCCGCCCATAGTGTATTGTGACCCTCAGCGATATGATAAAAATAAGGGTAAATTACATTTTTGGTCCCTTAAATGTTTTTCAGGTTTCATATTGGCCCCCTAATTAATAAAAGTAACGTTTTCGTCCCTTAAATCCTTCTATGTTAGTCACTTTGGTCCCTTCCGTTAGTTTGTGTTAAAAAACGTTCACTTTTGGTCCCTTAAATATTTTTCAGGTTTCATATTGGTAATAGAGGACCAATATGAAACCTGAAAAATATTTAAGGGACCAAAAGTGAACGTTTTTTAACACAAACTAACGGAAGGGACCAAAGTGACTAACATAAAAGGATTTAAGGGACCAAAACGTTACTTTTATTAATTAGGGGACCAATATAAAACCTGAAAAATATTTAAGGGATCAAAAGTGTAATTTACCCTAAAAATAATCAGTCACTTTTCTTAAAAAATGAAAAAAAAAACTTAAAATAGTCATAGAATCTATGGTTTTTCTGTTGTTGTTATTATCGTTGTTTCAGATTTGGTCGAGGTCCAATCCTCAGACCCAAAACTCTATCAACAATGCTAAGGCGCATTAAGATGCCCAAAGCATCTGCTGACCACCTGTGGTAACACCATAATTTATAATATTTTTTTTTAAATAAAGTTATGTTTTTATTTAAGTTTTATTTGTATTTTACTACATTTTTGTTTTGTTATTGAATAAGTAGGTAAAGTGGGAGGTGTATGAAGAAATGGTGCAAAATAGACTACAGTCACCCAAAGAATAAAAGACTTGTTGACCGAGCCAAGTCATGGTGCAATCAAGCCTTATTTCAATGACCAAGCAGTGGACAACTATGAAGTCCGGATACTCCAAAACGGAGACGTACCCGTATCAGATATGTATCGGATACCGATACTCCACGGATACTCGCGGATACGTACCCACAAAGTATCGGAATTAATTATTTTAATTTTTAAAAAATAATTTATCTGATACTTATAGGATACTTCATAGATACACTATGATACTTATAAGATACTTCACAGGTACGTATCCTATAAAAGATGAAAGGTAAATAAGTGAGACAATGTTGTAAAAATTCAGTAGAGATGTATATGATTCAATTTTAGATATGCATCAGTAGAATTGTTTCTCGATGAACCACTTAAAATTATATATAATATGGTTTATAAGAAAACTTTACATACATATAATAATGAAGGGTAATCAATGCTTATTTTCTTTAAGTATTTTACACACATATAAGTTTTAGTATAAAAATTTTGTTAACGTATCTTAGCCGTATCGTATTCTAAATTTAAAAAATTCCGCGTATCCACGTACGCGTATCGTATCGTACCCGCACCCATATCTGTATCCGGGCTTCATAGGTGGACAATCACTCACCAAAGCTTCATGATTGTGTCTTAAAGTCTCAAAATTATAGCCAAGGAAGCCAAGAAGTCAAAGGTCAAGGTTATAAGAGACTGAGGTTGTTACGGTACGGAACCATGGGGCTATGAGCGTAACAACCTGATGAATTTAATATGGTGGTTTTTCTTGTAAGAAAGGTTGTTACGGTCTTGTGATTAAATCATCCTTAAACTTTTTTAACTCATATGGTTCACGGATTTTCTTAGGTTTAGGCTATAAATAGGCTAGTGTTGTCTTAGTTCAAAGACACATTACCATATAGAAACTCTTGTGTTATTTTGTTTTATCTATAAAGTTTCTTTGTTTTACTTTTTTTTTCATTAGGAAGCTCATCCTTGTGATGAGTGAGTAGTCTCATTTGGTCTTGGGGTCATGGAAAGTAGTCTTATGACAACCTTTCTATGATTATATTTCTTTCTTTTGATTAGGAAATACAATCACATAATCTAGCTTTAAAGCTTTTATCAAAATCTTAGGCAATATAAGATTTTGTGTAAGTCAAACCCTTTCATATATTACTAGAGATAGAGTAGGCAGTACAAATGAGAATACTTCATCCTTAGCTATGCATTTATGAGGCAAATGAAAGGAATATGATTTAGTTTGTTCGTTATAATGACAAAATCCAATGATTCCAATGCTATTATTTTATGATTGCATATTTAAAAAAAAAAAACTAATATTATCTTTCTTTTTAATCATCTTGAATTTCTTTTTTAAAATAAAAACATATTTATTTTCTTTTGCATATTAAGGAGATAAAGACTTAGCTTGATGATCACATGTAATATCCCGCTTCAGACTCAAGTATTTATCAGTGGAGAGACGATGTATCAGATATATTTAAGGAAGGGCAATTTGGTAATTGTCGCGCCAGGATTTCTTTTAAAGGGGCAGAACCCCACAATTTCTTCATTTCCTCATTTTCTCTCTCTCTCTCTCTAGAACTCAAATTTTCCTCTCCCTCTCTCTCTCTCTATAGAAATTCGGCCTTCACCCTCACCATGCCCGAATCCATCAATTTTCTTCCCAAATCTCTTGAATCGCAAGCAAGCTAACTTTGGGAAACTTGGAGCAAGAGAAAGCTAAGGAAAATCAAGTAAAGAGGAAGAATTCAAGGCTAGGGTTTTGAGAAGATTTTGGCAAGAACCAAGACAAACTATAAGGTGAGTTCCTTAGAGTAGCAATATCTTTTCTGGGTTATATTGTGTGAGAATTGCAACTCAATTCTAAGATTTTAGAGAAAAAGGATAGTTTTCCCCTTTTTGATACATATGCTTGATTCCTGTTTAATCCTTGATTCCAGTATGTTTTTACAGTTTAAAATGAGTCCCTGGCATGTTTCAAAGATCACTAGGCAGTTGGGTACCAAGATTTTTGAGGATAAAACACGATTTCAGAACTCTGAGTTCTGCTACGATCGCAGAGCAACCAGGACTTAGCTCTGCGAAACTTCAGACTCAGAATGTGCTTCTGACTTACTTCACCTAGCCATCGCCTAGAGTTAGCTCTGCGAAGCTTCAGACTCAGGATGTGCTTCTGACTTATTTCGAAGAGCGAAGCTAAAGGTCGCAGAGCGAAGTAGTCCATGTTTTTCCCCAGGTTCAGGTACATTTATATGTACATCAGGACGTGCCTCAGCTGTTCACATCAGAGTGACACTGAGGGTACACGTAACAATTCAGAATAGAATGTACCTTAGGTAGTGGTACAAGGAATAGTTTCAGGTGTTATTAGGAATTATAAAGTTTATATGTATGTATATATGCTGACAAGTCGTGGCACAGGTATGCTTCAGATTTATTCTGGATAGGTCAGCCCGTTAGGGAACCTACATGACGACTCACACACACACACACAGACACACACACACACATATACATACATACATATATATATATATATATATATATATATATATATATATATATATATATATATATATATATATATATATATATATATGTTCAGATAAGATTATATACCAGGACGTGCCTCAGTTGTTCACGTCAGAGTGACATTGAGGATATGTATATCAGTTCAGGAAAATTATCAGGAATATCAGGATAATGTATAATATCAGGAATACTTAATTAATTACCAGGATAAACTTAGTGTCTTCTATGTTCTCGCAGTTAGAGAGCACAGGGGGTTCCAGCTACAACTAGAACGGGAGGAACTTTCTGCGAGGATAACCACACATAAGTTTAATTAAAGATAATTGTGTGTCTTCTGTGCTCTCGTCAGGTAGAGACCACAGGGGGTTCCGGATACAGCTGGAACGGGCAGGAATCTTCCGCGAGGATAACCACACACACAGGCAATAGGAGTCCGGTGATTAGCCTCACTTAGGAATTTTCACCGGTTATTAGGGGAATGTGCTCCGGGGTTACTCCACTCGGGGGCATTCCGTAAAATCAACTCAGATAATAATGTTTGTTACATGCTAACATACTAACATAATAATAACAGGAAAATACTTTATTATGTTCAGGCAGGTATCAGGTACTAGTTATCAGACAGTGATCCTAGGATTCCCCTCGATCACTAGGTTATTAGTTATCAGGTATCTGGAATCAGTTATCAGGCAGGTAGCAGTTATCAGGCAGTAATCCTAGGTTTCCCCTCGATCACTATAATATCAGGAAGTAGTCCAGTTTTTATGACTACACAGTATAGCAGGCACAGGCAGGTATAAACCCGATATGGGTAAGTTAAGGCTTGGCGATCATAGGATTCCCCGAGATTGCCAACAGTAGTGCATGGCAACCCTAGGATTCCCCGTGGTTGCCAACAGTAGGTTGGGTGGAGCTCACTGAGACATTATGTCTCATCCCAATCCTTCTGATGCAGGTTTACAGGTAAGCACGAGGTTCGTGATGAAGTGCATCAGGGAGAAACTAAATGGAGTGCAGTTGCTCGTCGTGTACCAGCTCAGGAGTTTATCAGACTTTTGAAAAAGTATATTAAATGGTATTTGGATAATTGTATAAATGAGCCAATTTGTACTCATTCAATTGTATTATTATTATTATTATTATTAAAACTTGGATGTATCCAGTATCAGTTTAATGCACATGCTAATATTCTAGATAAAAATTAGTATGGGTGTTACAATTGGCATCAGAGCAGGTCGATTCAAACTGTGCCTTGGGTCATCAAAAATTCAATGAACGCAGTGGGACCATTGGGTTCCAGATATTGTTCTAAAGGTCACATCTAGTTGAGCCTGATCAACTCAATCTAGTATATGACAGTTGGGACAAATGTCTGAGAACTGAATGTGACCGTGGAGGAATGAAGCGTAAGAAGAGCGAAGATTAAGATACCAGATTTTTAAGACAGAACAGACAAAGAAGTATTCAATGCCAAATGGTAGTCATCAAGCAGTAAAGTAACTAAGCCTGTTAATGGCGAAGTTTTGGGAGCATAGGAAATATTTAAGAACAAGGTGAAGTACCTTAACCCAGTTGGACGCAAAGAGTAAGGAATTATGGAATACTCTAAGGAATGATTTGGAACCCTAACGGGAACCGTAGTAAGAGAAGTTAAAGAATTGCAGTACCAGACTCAGAAACTCGGAATGAGGAATTATTGGTCGAGTATCGGAACCTCTAGACTCCCAACAAGGATAGAGTGTGTAAGAATCAAAGGACTTGCACACTTGAACCGGATGAGATTTTAATATCCAAACAGTTAAGAGAATCAATTATGGATTAGACAAATTATTTGGACAAAATAAGTTTACCCCTCAAATGTGGTCAGCGAGCGTGAAGCACAAGCAAGTTTAACCTCATCAGATCAGCCGTATCTCCCGAACCTTAAGTGTCAGAATTGTGAATTGAGAAGAGAATATGGTATGCAACCTAAGAACCAAGATGGTTGAGTAAGTAGTAGTGATAAGACCTGTTGCGTATGGAAGCGTGATTCGGATGAACAATATCGAACTTCCCTGATTGGATGAAGAAGACAAGTTTAAACTATCACAGGATTATAGTAGACCAGTATTTTGAGGATTAATCGGAATTTTAGCCGAGACTTGTTTTGAGGCTTTACTATCAGTAAGATCGTCGCTAATGCACAAGTTAAAGTTGTGGTTAATGTTAAGGAGTTTTATGTTTTCAGTTGACGGGTTCTTTATGTAATTAATTCAGAAGGCCGAAAGAGATCACCTTTTATTGGTAAGCTTCTGAAAGTGATAGAAGGTACAGACCTTGAATCATTCAGATAATAAGATCATGTTTTTGAGTTGTGAATGCAGTAACGAGTTACTAAATGAATCTAAAGGTAAAGATAAAGTGTTGAAGTTCAAGATCAGTTAACCGGAGAAACTCGAAGGGTAACCTAAGAGATATGATAGACTATAGAGACCGAAGTTGTCTCAAAAAAACTATGAGTATGAAATCCTTACGGATACAAATAGAATGAATGGAAACGGGACTTGAACCATCAGTGGGTTCAGAATATAAAAGATGTGAATTTGGAAAAGTATTCAAGGAATCGATTCGCGAAAACAAGTATTTTGTTTATGTCAGAAAGGAAACACAAAATCCAGGAGGTGACTGGTTAATAAGGTAAGTAGTACTTCAAAGCGATTTTCTGTATAAAGATAATTCTCGTTATTAGTATGAGGGCTTCGAAGAAGGATTACAACACCTGGTAAGCAGGTAGTCTAAGTCACAAGGGAAGTAACGAACGTAAGATGGTCCTGTTATGGTAACTACAAAGTTATAGAGGAATGAGTTTGGCCAGGAGATTTAATTTGGTAATAGCGGTGTATTGCCCCTATTCCAAAACGAGTTGTTGAAATCAGAGTTACGCAGCGGAGGAATAATTTAATAATGAGTTAACGAACAATTCTAAGCTAAAGCTTAGGGAACAAAGATTCTTGTGAAATCTTGCCAGACAAACCGCAGGAAAGGCAATACGTGCCCAATTCTTAAAACACAGAATAGCAGTGAGCAGTGACGACTTGAACTTATCATAAGTTCTAAGAGGGAATTTTAAAAGTTAAGCTGAGGAATACTTCAAACCTCGAAACTCATGAGGAAAGGAAATCGAAGCAGTTTATGAATATGCGGTAAGAAACAAGAAAGATGTGTTCCTAGCACATTAAGTCTAAAGCAATGAAAGCCACTGCTGGTACGATAATCTAATTGTTTTAGCTCAGTAACTTCAAGTGGGCTTGAAGAGTAAGTTTAGTCTAAGAGGATTATGCATAAGGCAACAACAGCACAGGTTGCACTTGCAGGAGGATATTTTGTAATTGAAGCCTCTATCAGGAACGACAATATAGTGGCATATGAGTTTATTCCACCGTGTACCCACGTTATGTTAACATGTTGCATGTATCAAGTTATGTTTAGTATTATGTGTACTTATCAGGCAGTGTTTATACTACTCAGATAGTAGTGTATCAGATTTTCAGTTATGTGACATGTATTAGTAACCGTGGTACGCAGTCAGTAATGTTTAAGTAGGAAGGTATTGACCAGAACAGGTTTGTTGAAATCAAACATATCTTAGCTGAGGAGTTCGGAAATTCTTGAACTTAATGTTCACAGATAGAGGAAGAAGAACATTCTATGCAGATCAAAAGTCACTCGTAGTCTACAGTAAAGGGCTACATAAGTTCAGGTTATGAATAAAGGATTAAGAGATTAAGTTTGCTATTTGGTAGCGATCAGAGTAGAGTTTTCTTTTCGAAAAATAAGGAGTGTCTTTGAACGACATAAGTTAAGTTATAGACGGGATTATGAGGCTAGTTCTACTCACCCCGATACGATTAAGAAGTATCATGAAGGATGCAAATTGTCAGAATCTTAGTAAGGAAGAAAAAATTCCTAAGTCATTTGGATACGCGTTGTCATCGACAAGTTAAGGCGGGACACGAGTAGCCTATAAGATTTCTCGAGCCCTTAAGGATTCCCGCAGTGGGAATGGAAGCAATGCTTATGGTTGTGTTGAGTGTTACACCAGGATGTCAGGAGGAAAGGAGCAGGTACCATAAGTGATGCCTCCTCCTTGTATTTGGATAGTGGAGGTAGTTGCAATGGTCTTTACTTCCATTTGAGAATACTCAGTACAAATGCTTTTAGTATATGGATGATTCTATATGAAGAATGGTATAATTATATAGGTAGGATGCCATCATACGAGGCGAAAGTCAAAGACAAGGATTCATTGGAATTAAATTGTAATGTAATAGACCTCTTGAAGAGTTGGAATATTTGAGTAAGATAAGATTGACTCGATGTCGTCAGGATAAGATTAAGCGGTTAATGAAGGAAAACTTATAGAATTCAGTAAGAGAATCCAAGACTTAATGATTTTAAATTGGATTTGCAAGATGTATGTCGAACAGGAGACATAGTCAAGTGAGCCGGGTATTGGTTCGAACAACCGCACGCTCTAATATGTAAGAATTATGTAGTATACATCAAGTCTTTCAGTTAAGGAAGAGATTGTCGAATATTGTTGACTTACAGAGTAGGGAAACCATGGCTAAGGAACAGTTTTAACCAGTCAGGTTTAATCGAGGTGCATGAATAATCTACATGTCAGACCCTAGAGTAGCCATGGAAACCCGATAAGCAAATTGAATTTGAGAATTGGCTAGTGGAGAAAGAGGTGGAAAGGATCTATTCATTCATGATCTCAGGAGGATTCTAAATTTCGAGGACGAAATTTCTTTAAGGGGGTAGAGTGTAATATCCCGCTTCAGACTCAGGTATTTATCAGTGGAGAGATGATGTATCAGAGATATTTAAGGAAGAGCAATTTGGTAATTGTCGCGCCAGGATTTCTATTAAAGGGGCAGAACCCCACAATTTCTTCATTTCCTCATTTTCTCTCTCTCTAGAACTCAAATTTTCCTCTCACTCTCTCTCTAGAAATTCGGCCCTCACCCTCACCATGCCTGAATCCATCAATTTTCTTCCCAAATCTCTTGAATCGCAAGCAAGCTAACTTTGGGAAACTTGGAGCAAGAGAAAGCTAAGGAAAATCAAGTAAAGAGGAAGAATTCAAGGCTAGGGTTTTGAGAAGATTTTGGAAAGAACCAAGACAAACTATAAGGTGAGTTCCTTAGAGTAGCAATATCCTTTCTGGGTTATATTGTGTGAGAATTGCAACTCAATTCTAAGATTTTAGAGAAAAAGGATAGTTTCCCCTGTTTGATATATATGCTTGATTCATGTTTAATCCTTGATTCTAGTATGTTTTTACAGTTTAAAATGAGTCTCTGGCATGTTTCAAAGATCACTAGACAGTTGGGTACCAAGATTTTTGAGGATAAAACACGATTTCAGAACTCTGAGTTCTGCTACGATCGCAGAGTGACCAAGACTTAGCTCTGCGAAGCTTCAGACTCAGAATGTGCTTCTGACTTACTTCGCCCAGCCATCGCCTAGAGTTAGCTCTGCGAAGCTTCAGACTCAGGAGGTGCTTCTGACTTATTTCGCAGAGCGAAGCTAAAGGTCGCAGAGCGAAGTTGTCCAGAATGGCTTTTTCTTAACAAATAGATGTACCACGCCAATGATCTTTGATATGCTTTGGGGATAGAGATACTCATGAACTTTCAAGGATTAGTCTAGGATGAACATATGTATCATACAGAGTGATGGGTAACTTATCCACAGGATTTCAAGTTTCTTTTGTGTCTGCTTTGGATTCTGTGTCTATTCCTAAGTCTACAGGTGAAGCTATGGCTGATGCTAATTGGCGCCAAGCAATGGTGGAAGAGATGGCTACATTACATTCAAATAATACTTAGGACATTTCCATTACCTCCAGACAAAACCATGGTGGGTTATCGATGGATTTATACAGTGAAAGTTTGGCTAGATGGTCAAATTGATTGTTTCAAAGCTCGTTTGGAAGCTAAAGGTTACAAACAAATATTTGGTCTCGATTATGGTGACACATTTTCCCCAGTGGCAAAAATCAGTTATGTTCGCCTCTTTCTTGCGATGGTTGCCATTCATCATTGGCTCCTTCATCAATTGGACATTAAAAATGCCTTTTTACACAGTGAGTTGCATGAGGAAGTTTATATGGATCAGCCTCCAGGTTTTATTGTTCCTGGTAATTTTAAACTCGTATGTTGGCTTCGCTGTTCTCTTTGTGGACTGAAACAGTCCCCACGTGCGTGGTTTGGTCGCTTCAGCTCTGCCTTAATACCATTTGGTATGACTTGATATGAAGTGGATCATTCTGTTTTCTTCCTTCATTCCTCCACCAGTCGGTGCATATTTCTTGTTGTCTATGTTGATGACATTGTCATTACTGGAGATGACTCAAAAGGTATCCAACAACTCAAAGCATATCTTTGCCAAAACTTTCAAACAAAAGACTTAGGTCCGCTCAGATACTTCTTAGGCATTGAAGTGGCACAATCCTCATCAGGCATTGCAATTAACCAACGCAAATATGCTCTAGATATTTTGACTAAAACTGGTATGCTTGATTGTAGTCCTATTGATACTCCTATGGATCCAAACTTCAAGCTTCTTCCGGTTCAGGGGGAGCCATTGAAAGACCCGGGAAGATATCGGCGTCTTGTAGGCAGACTCAATTATCTTACAGTCACCAGACCTGATATCACCTTTGTTGTCAACATTGCGAGTCACTTTTTGAACGCTCCTTGTGATAGTCATTGGGACGCAGTTATTTGCATTCTCAGATATATAAAGAATTCACCAGGAAGAGGACTATTATATGAAGACAACGGTGATGCTAAAATCACTTGTTATTTAGATGTTGACTGGGCCGGATCACCATTAGATAGGAGATCCACTTCCGGATTTTGTGTTCTTATTGAAGGAAATATGATCTCATGGAGAAGCAAGAAACAAAACACGGCTGCACTATCTAGTGCAGAAGCTGAATATTGCGCTATGGTAGCAGCCTCAAAGGAGCTTGCATGGCTTAAGAATTTACTCTTAGAGCTTAGATTGGGAGACCTCCAGAACACAAAACTCATATGCGACAATTAGGCTGCACTCCACATTACATCCAATCCAGTTTTCCATGAACGAACCAAGCACAAAGAGATAGACTGTCACTATGTAAGAGACAAAGTTCTTTATGGTGAAATCACCACATATTTTGTCAAGTCTGAAGACCAATTGGCTGATATGTTTACTAAGTCTCTCAAGGGCTCTCGAGTGGATTATATTTGTAACAAGCTCGGCTCATATGACATATATGATCCAACTTGAGGGGGAGTGTTAAGAATCAATATTAGTCAGATGTGTATTTACTAGTGTTTATTAGTTTTTAATATTGTAATTAATCGTATTCAATACGTTACCAATTTTATGCACAAGCATATGAATATAAATAAACATTCAGTGTTGTCATATAAGACACACAACCATTATACAATCTCAACAGAAACAAACATAGTAAATAAATGTCTTTTATTATAAATGGTTAAATATGTTTTTGGTTCCCATAAATATACCAATTTTTTTGTTTTAGTCCCTCTAAAAATTTTCTTTGAGTTTTAGTACCCCTAAAGGTTTCCGATCACCAATTTTGGCTCTTACTTTTAAATCAAGTCATGTGTATCCTTCATATTTTTTTAAATGAAAATTTCTAGAAATGTTTAGAATTTATAAGAATCTCTCCCCAAAAAAAATAGAATTTTTGAACAAAACATGAATTAAATATGATTTTTTAAGCTCCAACAACATAAAAAAAATTATATTTAATTCATGTTTTATTAAAAAAAAAAAACTCTATTTTTTTTGGATATTCTTATAATATTCTAAAAATTTCATCTAAAAGTGGTTCATTCATTGCAAATACTATACCAAAAGACAAAGAGTAGTGTAATATTGTGGAGAATGTTGATGATGTTGTTGATTCTGATGAAGATGTGGACAGTGAGCCCAACCAGTTGAAATGCCTTGTGAGTTCATGTTTGGAGAAAGTGGTAGAGAGAGTTGCTATGTGTTGAGTGAAGAAGAGGAGGCATAAAATAATAATCCGAGCAGTGTGATGAATCTTAAGCAAGAAAAAAACTCTAAAAAACTTCAAATTCAACTTTAGAAATTTTCATTTTGTAATTTAATTGTTATGTAAATAATTATCCGTCTGGATGATTTTATATCATTAGATCGTATGTTACATCAATTAAAAAAAATAAGGTGAGGGAGAGACCAAAATTGATGGATTTTAAAATAAGGTGACCAATTTTGTGGGTGGGTAAAATAGGGGGATTAAAAATGTAATTAAGCCTATTTTTGTTAATTTATAAAATAAATTTTTATTTTGAAGAAACTAAACTAGCCTACCTAAATTGTCGCATGAGATAATCGAACTTGATACCTTAGGAGGAACACACTTCAAGATTCCAAGTTAATAAAATTAAAAATATTACAAGTTAATTTAAAAAATTATATATAAGCAATTGTGTCTCATATATAATTTTTTCAATTAAAAATCATATATATCTTATCGTCTCACTATAAGGTGTATATCAAAAATATAATATGATAAAATAATATTATCTTGTTTGTTATCATGTGAATGTCATATACATAATATAATGTATGTTTATCATATCACTATTCTATCTTATTCTTATTGAACACCGTATAATGTCACCGAACAAGCTTTAAAAGTTTTGAAACATTGGGACCAAATACCCGATTTAAGAAATGACGAGACTAAATTTGAATTTAGACAAAATAGAGACTAAAAGTGAATTTTGGCCTTACAAAAATATCTTGAGGAAATTGATGATGTCTTACCTAATTGTAAAAGTTAGCTAGGAAACTAACAATGATTCCAATTTGCCCGCCCTTGTTTGAAGAAAGGAGAACGTTTGTTTCTAGCCTTTTACGGCTGCTAAGGGAAACGGTGCTTCAGCCATATTCGTACGTATCTGTCTAAATATTGCCGTCAAATTAAGTTGTTAAATTTATGATAAAAAAAAG
This sequence comes from Medicago ruthenica, assembly GCA_018208015.1. Taxonomy (NCBI): domain Eukaryota; kingdom Viridiplantae; phylum Streptophyta; class Magnoliopsida; order Fabales; family Fabaceae; genus Medicago; species Medicago ruthenica. Next base: position 40,104,221 of record CM031374.1, read on the forward strand.
GTTAAGTTGTTAAATATCAATTATCTATATCATTATATAATTACATGATAACAACTAAAAAGTTAGCTTCTAGATTGTTGACCATATACAAATAAAGAAGAGAAAATTATCTCATAAATGTAACTCAATTGATAGCTACAAAAAACATTATTTGTAGGGGATTAGGTTCGAAACTCGATTTTCCCACTTTTCCAAACTTAAGTGTGTGAATCCAACAACTACACTACTTAACAAAAAAGAAAATTCAAATGGTGGCCCTCTTTATATTCCTTCTCATTATTCCACACAATATCCTTAATTATTTTATTTAATTTTGATCTGTTTCAAAACAATGGGTACTTTTGAGATCTAAAATATAATTTTTGGTGTGAACTGAATAGAAAATTCGTCCATCTTGTTTTATCAATTTGTAAATGTAACACCCATACTAATTTAATCTAGAATATTAGCATGTGCATTAAACTGATACTTGATACATTTAAAATTTTCAATAATAATATTACATCACATCTGAATGAATACAAGTTTACTCGTTTGTACAAATAATCAAATACCATTACAATACTTATACAAAAGTCCAATAAGCTTCTGAGCTGGTACACGACGAGCAACTGTACTCCATCCAGTATCTCTCTGAAGAACTCCATCACGAACATCTGGCTTACCTGTAAACCTGCACCAGAAGGAGTGGGATGAGACATAATGTCTCAGTGAGCTCCACCCAACCAACTGTTGGCAACCTCAGGGAACCTAGGGTCGTCATGCCTACCTTGGCAATCTTGGGGATTTCCTATGATCGCCAAGTCTTATCTTTATCCACAAGGATATAAATCTGCCTATGACTATAAGTCTGCCTGTAATTATAACTGTAAACTGCTTGTAACTATAACTGTAACTATAAAACATAATTCATATAAACATATATTATGTTAGATGTTAGCGTGTAACAAACATTATTATCTGAGTTCATTTTACGGAGTGCATCCGGGTGGAGTAACCCCGAAGTACATCTCCCTATATCCCGGTGAAAATTCCTATCTGAGGCTAATCACCGGACTCCTCTTTAATTGCATGTGGACAACCCTCTCGGAGAAGTCCCATCCGACGTATCCCGGAGTCTGCTGAACATGCTTATAACTGTAACATTTAATTCTTTAACTTTACATATGCATATCTGATGCTTTAATCATATAATAACAAACACATAACACTTAACCTATAACTTAAGATTCTTGGCTTATCGTTCTCATAAGCCACTTACTAGGTCGTTGGAAACCAACTCTATAAGCTTATCTGAAGCTTCGAATGTCGAAACATTCCTATTACCCTTGTATTCTAAACCGAATACATCTCTAATCTTGCTTACCTAATGTAGGTTCTTGACTTATCAAAGTCGTATGCCTTCCTTAAGAGTTTATTAACTCACATGTAATGGATTTATCCATCTAATCCTTACCCTCATACTCTTAAATCTTATTTTCCTATCAAAGGTTTCGACATATCGTTGTCATATGCCGTTCTTAGGGCTTACTCATTCATTGTAATGAAATTCCTGTTCATTTAACCCTTGTTCTTGCATTTCCCATACATTGCGTATTCCTTGCTCTTATAATATCTCAACCATTGGAAGCCTTTTGGATGAGTTAAAATGGTGGATAATGATTCTTAAATGTTTCTGGAGAAAACCGTTGCAAAAAGCCACGCCTACGCGCACCAGAACGCCCAAAACAGCTCAACTGTCATGAACTGTTCTGGTATGGTCGCTATAGCGACGGCCTGGTCGCTACAGCGACCGTAGGCAGAACTCAAAATGCTGTCTGGTCGCTATAGCGACGGACTGGTCGCTGTAGCGACCATGACAGTACAGAACTTGTTCAAAATCGTATTTTTCCACCATTTTTGCTCAGCCAAAGTTACCCAAGTTTCCCAACCATGCTAGGAATGATTTTCTATTACAAAAGGATAGTTTTAAACATGTATAAGCAAGGAATTAGCAAGCAAAGGGAATTAGGGTATAATTTACAAAACTTTGCTCAAAAGCATAAACACACCCAACTCACTCAAAGTGAGTTCTAAAACCCTAGGGAGCTCACCTAGTACTTATGATGATCTTTGCCAAGCTTTACAACCAAAACCCTAGCTTGGTTCTTACTCTTTTCTTGATTTTTCCTTAACTTTTCTCTTACTCCGATCTTCCCCACACTTGCTTGCTTGTAATACACTTGATCTAGGGAGAAAATTGATGGATTAGAGCTTGATGATGATGGTGGTCGAGTTTCTAGGGAGAGAGGGAGGAGAAATCAGCTTGCTAGAGAGAGAAAGGAGAAGTGCAAATGAATGATTATTGCCTTGGCATAGTATTTAAAGCCCCTATACGTGAAATTACGCTTTTGCCATTTCATACGTTCATTCCTCTATTACTGTTAAAAGTCATGCCTGAGCGGGATATTACAGTAAATTTTTCCTCAATTAGTTAAAAGAATGAAATTGACTAATATTGTGACAATACTAGGTAGCATAGAGAAGTTGATCATTGAAATGATAATTGATACGATGGAAGTCCAAGATATATATATATATATATATATATATATATATATATATATATATATATTCTTTTTATGGATTGGAATCTTTCAAAAGGTTTATGGAATTCTATGGACACGACAATTCTCACCTCACAAGACCGTTTTGTGAGGTTGTGTTAGGCTTAAGCACAATTTCTAAGATGGTGCATAGCCTCTGTAAGATCTGTTGGACCATCTACTACCAGGTTTCCGACATCATACCACCCGTCATTTATATCCATGCACTATGTCCAATAGTGTTGGACGTGAGAGGATGTGCTAAGAGTCCCACATTGGATATGAGATGACTTGAACAAGTGTTCATAATAGGGACAATCTTCTTCTCACCGGTCGATTTTATAAGGTTGTTTTAGGATCAATCACGATCTCTACCTATGTTGTCTCTTGTATTGCGAATCACAATTCAAATAAATATAACTTTTATATTTAAAGAAAAAAACTTTCTGATTCATTTAAAAAAGATTGATTATTATAAATCTCCAAAGTCTGATTTTCAATATCAAAATACATGGAGTAATTATTTTTAGGGTTAAATATGTTTTTGGTCCCTATAAATATGTCAACTTTTCGATTTAGTCCCTCTAAAATTTTTCTTCAACTTTTAGTCCTCCAAATGTTTTTCATCTTCACTTTTGGTTCCTCCTTTAGAGTAAACTCATATGTAGAATTCATATTTCTTAATAAAATTTTGCAGAAAATTTTATAATATTATAAGAATCTCTCACAAAAAAATTAGAAATTTTTTAAAAATTAAATATAAATTTTTATATTTTTGGCGGTTATAAATTCATATTTAATTTATGTTTTGTTAAAAAATTATATTATTTTTTGGAGTGATTTTTACAATATTTTACACATTTATGCACAATTTCATTAAAAAATACAAAAATTAACTTAAAAATAGGGACCAAAAGTAGTGATTGAAACTTTTATAGGGACTAAAAGTTGAAGAAATTTTTTAGAGGGACTAAAATGAAAAGTTGATATATTTATAGGGACAAAAAACATATTTAACTCTTATTTTTATTACTATCCTTAACTAAAAAAGTTTGATTATATATGAAATTACACATGTATGTTGTAAGGCCCCTACTTTATATTTAATTAATTCTGATGAGTTATATGGGTAAAGTTTGGTGAATATTAATGTTGATGTCATTTTACTTGAATGCGATGTAAATGTTGAGAGAGTTGAATTATATTGGTAAATTAATTTATAGTATGAGAATGTAAATCAAATAGAAAAAAAGAATTTAAAAACAAGTAGAAAATAGTAGGAGGTGTAGAAAATAGGTTTTTAATAAGTGGGGGAGGGGAAAAACAAAAGAATAGTGAATAGAAGAGGAAAAGTTTATTATGAGTGGCTGGCCCATATATAAATAAGGATTTTGGGGAATTAAAAGTTAGTTTTGCTGAACGTAGAAATAGAGAGAAGAGCAGCAGTCAGAGAAAGGGAAAACCTAGCTACAACGAAGTCAAGTCAAACCGGAGATTTCAGAAGATTCGAGGTAAGGGGGAGAATCTCTTCATCTCTAGGGTATTATAATTTCAATTGTGGGGTTGGGTAGTGAAGTGTATTGTGTGTGTGTGTGTGTTGTGGTGATGGTAATGATGAAGATGTTGCTGTTGTAATTAGAAATGGGTTGTAGTGCACAATTAAACCTGAGAAAATCATCATAGGAAAAAGTGAATTATGAAAAATTAACAATGAGAAGTAGTGGATAATCGGATAGATTAAGAGAAAATTATGGCACGAATAATAGGGTAAGCTTAGGGTGAAGATTGGAAGGGAATTGGGTTAGTTTTAGGTTGAAAACGGAGTCCGAGTAGGTCCCCTAATGTAAAATCGCAGAAAAACTACGATTACCCTTCCTGTTAAACACGCTGTAGCGAGCCTATTCCTTGCTATGGCGAGGCTTTGCTTGTCTTTCTTCCAATCTTTCATGCCTTAGCTCGCTGTGGCGAGCCCTGTTCTCGCTGTGGCGAGACTCTGCTTTCTGGTTTCCAATCTTCCCTGCCTTAGCTCGTTGTGGCGAGCTTCTTCCTCGCTGAGGTGAGATTACCTTTGCATGGAGGGATTCTAGTTAGGTCTCTTGAGAGTAGTCCTCAACCCCTTAGGGAAAGTAATGCATGGAAGAAACTTTGAGTACTAGAGACGAGCTAAGAGGAGCTAAGAGGAACGGAGAGGAGAGGAGTAAAATGAAGAACAACGAGAATGAAAACGCTTAGGTAATGATGTTGATAATAACGTTGAATATTGTAGTCTTAAATACGATGAATTTGATGATATATACTAGTACTGATGATGCAAATGATGATGCTTATATATATATATATATATATATATATATATATATATATATATAGAAGATGAGAATGATGATGTTGAGTTATAATAATGAAGTGATTGGCGATGTATGTTCATGATGACGATGTTATCTCATGATGATGATGTGAATGACGACGATATGTTTGTCCGGTGTTGTGCATTATAGGGAGAGTCTTGCATTTATGATTGTAAATTCCTGATTATGTGATGATGTGTAAATACCTGATGAGTCTGTCACCATGCACACATATAGAGTCGTGTCTAGGAATTATGAAGATGAAATGACGACGAAAATTCCAGTAACATATCTCTGGCAAATTATGAGGATGAAAGTCCAGTAACATATCTCTAGCAAATTATAACGACGATAGATGTGGTGCCACATTCATATACATATAGGTCTTAGGACGGTGTCCATGTGCATAAAAAGTGATGATGTTTGTTCTTGGTGATTTTACGAGTGACAGGTATGAACCGATGTAGTGTAGAGTTTATTGAGAAATGTATTATTGATGATGTACTATGCCGGCAGATGCTAGATCAATGCTATTATTATTATATGTGATTTTCCTAATGTTATGTATAGTTGGATTTCTCACCCCTTTCTTGTTGTTGTGTGGTTATGGTGACTGTACTCTCGGGAGTACATACACTCAGGCTGAGGAAGAATAGCTGCGGGACGATCCAAGAGGTGGCGGCGGAAGTGCATTCTGTCTTCTTTCTTTTATTAGTAGTTGAATAAGTATGTAGTTGCTGCGAGCTCTGATTCTTGTAACACCGGGGTTGGGGTTGACGATGAAATCATTTACGTTTAAGTTGAACATTGAAAATCATTATTACTTTTTATGTATGATTTGTTGGAAGACTTGAATACATTTTTATTTAATGAGATCGTTGAACATTTTCTTTCACCTTGTGGCATTTATTATTTTTTGATAAAGAATTACTTGCGTTATTATGTGATAGAAAGATGAATTTCTTAACATCCTATTTATTAAATATAAACTTTTTATTTAATATCTACCAACGGGGATTAGGGTGTTACATATGTTCCTCACCGGGGGCGATTGCTTTCATGGCAAACAAAGAAGAAAACAATTATTGAATGAGTAGGTATATTTTTATATTAAGCTACCCCTAATAATATATATTTGGCTACCCCAAGTTTGAATTTAGGTGGAATATTTTTTCTTTCTTTCTGACTTTACTTACTTCTCAATCGAAATCCAGATTACTTGATCCCGTCTTCTAAGAACCAAGGGATGAACATAAAAAAAATATATGTATATTCTTTGATTGACAATGAAAATATGACGACAACAACAATCTATAACTTCCTCCACAAAAAAGAAATCTATCACTATTGGCCCAATCAGAATTAACGGCACTTGATTAACCCTTTATTAACACTTTGATTTTTTTTCTTCTTTATAGCTAAAAAATAAGTAATTAGCAAATTATAACCCTTTATAATATGTTCTTGTTGCTTTAAGTGTATTTTATAAGTACATTTTATATACGTAATAGTTATTGTATTTTTTTTTCTTATTGGTTAAATTTAGGGTAAATTACACTTTTGTCCCTTAAATATTTTTCAGGTTTCATATTGGTCCCCTAATTAATAAAAGTAACGTTTTGATCCCTTAAATCCTTCTCTGTTAGTCACTTTGGTCCCTTCCGTTAGTTTGTGTTAAAAAACGTTCACTTTTGGTCCCTTAAATATTTTTCAGGTTTCATATTGGTACCAAAAGTGAAACCTGCTATAAGCTAACTTACAACTAGCTGCTATAAGCTCATCCGCTACAACTTAGTACAGGCTATTTGCTATTTTTTTTACCCGAACAAAGCCTGTGGAGAACCCAAGTCTCGATAAAGATTGGACCTTGACCTAGTCTCAAATAGAACTCATTCATTAACATAAGATATCCATATTCCTTACCACCTAAATCAATCCATTGTTGCTTCTTTCTTTGTTTTATTGTGTTGTTTTTTAAAACCAAACATTACGCTTATGGAGTTTTTTCTTTAAATAATGAAGACTTTTGAGTCTTCTTTGAAGTCGAGATATATTGACTAAGGATCGATACATTTGTGGATTTTTGTTCAATAAGTTTACTCCGAATAAACATGTTCATTCGAATCATAAAAACACTCAATCAAATCATTACATTTTACTCCATACGCAAATTGATATCATCAATTCAATTTTATACATTAGAATTGTAACACAGAGATAAAATAAATGTAAAAATATATTTTTTGTTTTTTTATAGATTTTCTTCACTGAAATTAATCATATTCGAGACATATAAAACAATAAACACAAATACTTCTCCCAAATTAAATCTCAGTATATGTGAAGTCTTTATCATTTTGTTTTGTAGGTGAGTGGGCGGTATGTAATTAAAAACAAAATATTGGGCGTACTATAGAAGTTGGAAGCTTCTGATATGATATGCTACATTTTTTGGTACAACGAAGCATATGATATAAAGTATGTAAGAAGGTTAATTAGCATGCTACATACAATGTGTCAATTTTGATGCAAAGTCGACCCACGTATTTCTTAAGTAATACACGTGTGTATTGACACTGTCAACTAGCAACACGTGGGTGGGGTATAAGTTGAACAAGTCGATATAATTTGATGATAGGCAGGCACACATTTTAACATGGCTCCCAGAGTGAGCGGTCTGATTACAAAGGGCAAATTCAATACTACAAAGAAAACCGAACAAGAAAGTATTCTAAAATAATTTACACCCTCCACTTTTTTAGTAAACAAAAAATCTACTTATATCCTCTTAAAAGATTTGCTTTTTTAAGCCAAACAAGAAATGCTTTTGTTGATATCAAGTAAAAAAAAAAAAAAACCACAAGTGATAATAGGTGTAGTGTAGATTTAGATATTTCTTTTACGAAAAGGTTCGTGGCAAAATTATAAGCGATAAAATATGTAGTTGATTATAAAAAAAAAAAAAAAAGTAATAATAATTAACGAGTCACGGGCTAATCTTTGAATGCGCAAATTTAAATCTCATAACTCGCAATTTACGTAAATGGTTCAATCTATACGAACCTATATAAATGTACGAAAGAAATTGGTCTTAAATGCCAGTTGAGCGCACCTGCTAATTAAACTTTTTTTTGTGGGATGAGGGTGAAGAGGTTCGTAAAATTTATTAGGAAATTCAATCTGTCGTTACTTGGAAAATGGCGTTGGAGGTTAGGGGAGAAAAAATGTTACTGCGAGGTGTGGTGAGGAAGGAGGAACTATAGGCAATGGAGGGAGATCAGCGTCGGTGTGGTGGAATAATTTGCTTAGCATTCAGAGGGGTGTTGGATATGGGGTTGGAGGTTGGTTTACCGATCACTTACGGCGTGAGGTGGGGGATGGCGTAGGTACTTTATTGTGGTGGGATCCTTGGTTAGAAGGAGGGATTTTAAATGATAGATTTAGTCGTCTTTTTGATCTTTCAGATAACAAATTGACAACTGTGGCGGACATGTTTTCTCTAGGCTGGGGGGAGGGTGGCGTCGTAGGTTATTGGCTTGGGAGGAAGAATTGGGGAGTGGATGTTGTGCACTTTTACTACCAATTGTTTTGCAGGATAATGTGAATGACAGGTGGACTTGGCAACTTCATGCCTCTTCAAAATACAATGTTGCTAGTGTTTACAACTTCCTAACATCAAGAGATCAAACTTTCAACAATGATCATACTTCAATTATTTGGCACAAGGAGGTTCCTCTAAAAGTCAACATTTTCGCTTGTGTTTATTGCGTAACCGACTTCCAACAACATACAACTTAATCAGGAGAAGGGTTATGCAACCGAATACATCTCTTTGTTCAGACGGTTGTGGGTTTGAAGAGAATATTGATCACCTTTTCTTGCATTGTGATTTTTTTGGACAAATTTGGTATGATATTTATACTTGGCTAGGATTGGCTTCAATCAAGCCAGCTACTGTTCATGAACATATTCTTCAATTCCGTTCACTTGGTGGCTTCTCAAAAACCATTTCTTCTACTTTCTACTTGATTTGGCTTTCTTGTACTTGGATTGTTTGGCGTGACAATAACTCTAGAGTTTTCCAACAAAAAGGAAATTCTATTCATCAGCTTATAGATAAAATTAAGCTACAGTTCTTCTGGTGGTTGAAGGCAAACCATCCTAATTTTGTTTTTAATTACCACACATGGTCGCTTAATCCTCTTTTGTGCTTGGGAGTAGCTACTTAGCTTCTTTTTGTTTTAGTTTTTTGGAGTTCTTTGGCGAGCTTGTTGTGGCTTTAGCGCTAGCTTTCTTTGTTTTGGAAAATTGATGTAACATATACTTTATCTTCTTAGTTCTCCTCTGCAACTCCTTGTGTTTGAGAGACTAACTTTTTCGGTATTTTAATCCATTTTAGCTTTTTCAAAAAAAATTATTAGGTTTATTGGGACAAATTGTGTTTATCTAAAAAGAATGGAGGTTTAGATGTGAAAAATTTAAAAGCTTTTAATTTATCTCTTTGAGGGAAATGATGTTGGAGATTAAGGAGGGATGTTTTGGCGCACCTGTTGATTACATTCTTGTTAGTAGTGGTTGGGGGAGTAAAGTTTTGATTTGGTGGAAGAATATATTTTACTCCCTCCGGTTCTTATAACAAGAAAATTTTCAAAAAAATTTGGGTCCTATTTATAAAAAAATATCACAACTTTTAAGATGTAGTTATTTCTTAAAAGACTTTTCTACCCTTAATTTAATGCTTCTCTTTTTAATATTAGTGGGTATATTTAATGTTTCACGATTTTTTATGAGGGTATATTTGTAAAAATATTCAAAAAGTTACATTAATTAATAATTGCATTGGTATTGATGTTTTTTTGTTTCGTTTCTTATAATAAGGACCGAATGAATTATATTGTTAGAGATGACGAGGAGAGTGAAAGGAGATGGTTCATGGATAATGTTACTAAAAAGTAGATAGTGGAAGTACGTTATTTTGGTACAAACCATGGTTGAGTGGGGCGGTTTTGAATGAACTCTTTAGTAGGTTGTTTAATTCAACGGTTGAGAAAAACGTGATTGTGAAAGAGATGCTGTTAGGTAATAGTGTTGAAAGAGGTTGTTGGAGTTAGATAAGTACTTTATTTGTGTGGGAGGAGAGGTTCGAAGAGGAGTGCAAGGTTTTATTAACTAACATTTCTTTACAAGATAGTATGGATGACACTTAAATTTGGGACAATTTGGGTTATATAACATAAACTGTATATAACAAGTTCAGATTATATAATCTAAAATAGGTCAATTTATACACTGTAATTCGTCTTTGAAATGGTCTTCTATAAGATTTGACACATTTCAGATTATACTTTTCGAACCATTATAAAAACTTTTGGATTGTATTTTATGAATCCTATGTTTACAAGTTTTGGACAGACTAGAGCAAAAGTTCTATCATTTCCTTGAATTTTCAGTCGGTTCAGATTATATAATTTGAAATATATGTTCGGGTTATATAACCCAAACAAAAGGTATTTTCGTAAAAAATAAAATTATCCGGAATAACACAAACCAATTGTTCAAACATAAATTTCAAAATTAACCATTACAACACCATAAAACTAAAACTAAGTAAAACTAAGCCCCGTCACCCCTACCCCCAACATCACGTCTACGGCGATAAACTCGCACTCCATGAACATACGTCAGGATAGCCTCCAAATGGCGCCACTGATCAGACCCTTGCTCCACCACACCACAGGCCATGACGACATATACATGGTCTCTGATATGACCCAACCTTCTGGTCAGCACCAGGTACCCATGCTCTCCATCCTGCTCAGCATTAATCTCATCAAGGGCCTCCTGCTCGGGTGGCCTCGGGACTTGAACAACCTCGTATGGAAGAATGACGTGTGGATGTGAGATGGTATAAAACCATCTGATATATCCCTATGAAGTCTCAACACCAGTCATAGCAACGAGCCCCAAGTCTCGGGCTGTCAACATATGATCAAGGTAGTGCGCATATCGGTGGTTGATCTCCGTCAAGGTCGTCTGGGGAGATGCACTATCGCATGGATGTCTGGGGACGGTCTGGAGATACCCAAACTGGCGTAGCACCCGCTCCGACAGATATCTCACCTTAGGAGAACCGTATCTGAGCCATCCAGAGTAAAGGTTGACCCGCTCGAAGGGACATACCTCACGGTGTGCCTCATAAGGGGACATGACAACACCCGCCAGATCCAGTTGATCCAGATGCGTCATGTACTCGTCTGATGAAGACAGACCCTTGAGCGGCAAATACATCAAAGCACATAAACATGCCTCCTGATAACCACCCCGTGCATCCCTGTCACCCATGCCCCTGAAATGCTGAAACACCCAAGCATGTAACGAAGTAAACAACATATAAATATACAAACAATGAAGACATATAAATGAATAAATATACAGACATATTTATTTATACCTACAACAAAGATAAGTAGCTTGTAAGATGTCTGGTCTTGTAATGGCAGACATTGTTCAGCTCCCTGTACAGGTGTGCAAGGGCAGCAGCTCCCCATGCATAATCAGAGACAAGCTCCAAGTCTCTGAAGTACCTAAAGTAGGCAACATCCACATAGCGGACGCTCTTGTCAGTGAAGAGCGTGATACCCACCAAGTAGAGAAAATATATGCGGAGAGACTGGTCCCGCTTCTTCTGCATCTCAACCAAATCACCAGCATGGTAGGCGACTTGTGCCTCCTGAAGACACTCCTTGAAAACATCCTTCAAGAAGCTAAACCGAGCATGACTCCCTTTTCTCCATCAGTCGCCATCCTGGCCACGTGAACATGGTACTTCCTCAGCACCGTCAAGTCATGTGGGCCACCAGGATAGTCCTCAAGCTCCTCTGACTCTGGCTCTGGCACACAGTCCTCCTGCTCATCATCGTCCATCTCCACCTCCTGATCACCCTCCATCTACTCATCCATCTCTATTTGAGGCTCGTACTGCGGCTCAGCATAGTTCCCCTGGGAGGTTCCCTCGCCATCAACACCGGCACGGCGTGCCCTTCCCCTAACCCTGCCACGCCTGGGCTCTCCTCCCTCCGCTTGCAACCTCTCCATACGCTCCCTGCTAACATAAGCATGTATCGCTGTTCTTTGACCCCTGATGCGCTCAACAGGTTGTTCCATACCTGTAACATGCATAAAAGGGATAAGTACTATCAACAGAAATACACAAAAGTAAAAAATCTTCGTACTGGTACAGTTTGGATTATAAAATTGAAACTTCAACAATCCAGTTTCAATTTTAAAATCTGAACTACTTTAGTGCTCAAAAGAAAAAATATTCAAACTCAAAGGCTTGCAAGCAGAGGGAATGAGACCTAACCTTCAGTTTGATGTTTGATAAAGCTTGAAATGTGATGATTTTGAGCAAAAAAACTCCAAGATTCGACCAATTTGTTGACTTTCGGATTTTGGGATAAGAAGAGAGAGAAAGTGAAAGTGAAAGTGAAAAGTGAAACTGTAAAAATGGGGAAAGTTGCTGTTCTTGCATATATATCGAAATGGTTCGGATTATATAATTAAAACTGGTTTCGAATTATGTAATCTGAAGGGCATTTTGGAGAAAAAAATAGGGTATAGGAGAACCTCATAAGGTGGAAAAAGTAATACCCATAATTCGATGAATAACGAATTTTCCACCATCTAGGCCTACCGAGTTTAATTACATCCCTTTGGGCCTAACATTTCAACCAAGTTATCTAATTTGCTTTTTCTGATATTTAGAATCATCAATCGATGACTCGACTAGTTCATCCCTAAGCTGATAAATCATTGGCTATAATTGTTGATACTACAAAAACTTGGTAGGGTTCATATTCAGGTTATGGATTCTCATCCTTTTTAAATGATTGCTCTGATTCCTCAAATGCATATTAAAGTCCATTTAATTTTATGGGAAATATTAACTTGTGCCTTTAAGGTACAAGTTAATGAGTCAATTGTAAAAATATTTTGTTGAAATCCGTGCATTGAATTTAATTTTTACACTTCTAATTAATTGAATGCACAAAACTTAAGAAAATATTTCTATTTTTGGGTTGCTTAACATGTACCCTTAGGACACAAGTTAACATGTCCCTAATTTTATCACTATATAGGATATAAGTCCTAATTTCACTATTATTAATTATTGGAACAATACTGGACAACCACTCCATGTACTTAGTCTTCTAAATAGTGAATCCAATTTTTAGTAACCTCACAATCTGATCCTTTATTTGAGGCATCAACTGAGGGTTAGAACCTCTAAGGCAACTTTTTTTTAGATTTAAACCATTCATTGATAGGAAGTCGATGCTCCAATGACTCCCTTTCCAAGCTAGGCATCTCGTGATAGTCTCAATCAAAACACTCTTAGTATTGCCTTATAAGTTTGGCTAACTTGGTTCAGTTTTTCTCATCTAGTAGCACTTTGATTTTTGCTTGTCGAGGTTTTTCAAGAGACCCTACGTTAAACTCAACTAAGCAGTCCTCTTGAGCCTCAAATATAGAATTCATTCTTTGTATGGTAGACTCTTGATACGTTACCGCAAGTGCACAGTTAATATCGCGTAATAAAAATATTGATCCACATGGAGTTTAGTAATTATTGATTATATTTTCAGAGTATGTTAGCTGAACAAGTTAGAATTTTAAGTTTGGAAAATATCTGGTTTTGATTCAATAAAATAAAAGGCATCTTGGGATTTATTGGTATATCTAATGACAGAAAATAATCGCTCAAGCTTTGTCTTTATTCTATATTGAATCCATTTTCCAAAAGCAAGACTCTCTAAGGTAATTCATGGTCTCTTTCGAGCTACATGAATGTATCCCAATAGCAACCACGCCTATTCTCATGGTTGATTGCTATGTGAGACCCATTAAGTGCGAGTCTTATGACCTCAAGGTTTTACAAAGCTATTCATTTGGTCTTTTTGTCATCAAGCTTTGTGACACCTTGTCTAATCTCATTTGTTCCAATATCAAGCTTCTTCGTTCGATACTTCACTTGATATTTGAAATGATGAAATAGTAGTTATTGAACTTCTCCGTTCGGTACTTCGTTCAATACTTGTTATTGAGTTTAGAAAACGATGAGATTAGATAGGAAAATGGTTTTTATATAAAATAGAGTCTAGACTTGGTTTGATTAGGATCTAGTCATTAGACTTTTCCAACAATCCCAAGACTAGACTTGTCTTCACAAAAGTTCATTGTAGACATTTGACAAAATATAAATTGCATGAATTGTAAAGACAAGAATATAAATGAGGAGAATTGTAAATTTGCAGAAAAGTAAATTGCAGAAATGTAAAGAACAATAAAGTAAAGTGCAAAGAATTGTAAAAGTGCAGAAAATTTATAAATGGTTGAGCTTAGAACAAGCTTGAGTTACAATCTCACTATAGTAACTTTACACTAATTCCAAGATGAGAAACAAGTTTGATTAGAGCCCTATTTATAGCCTAAAGCCTTAGACAAAGCATTAACCACGAATTACACAACAATAATTGGCAAAAACCAAGAGTTTTCAGTCATTATTTCTGACTGCATAACACGCACGACCGTGCCATACGGGAGCACGGTCGTGCCAAGTTCCAAAACGTACAGAACTGAATAACACAACAGGTGCACGACCGTGCGCCAGGATGGCACGGCGGTGCGTTATCCTACTGCCTGGAATGGCACAGTCTGCCCAGAATCAGCGCACGATCAGTGTATTTGATGGCACGACCGTGCCATCTCACTTTTGCCTCGAAACATGACTTTTCTTGCCCGACTTTATGTGATTTTGCTCCAAAGTGCTTGCTCATCATTATTATTGCCTAGAAAAGAAAAACAAAGGTACTGAAGTAAAATAGCTGAAGAAAATAAGGAAAAACGACTAAACTTGCATGAAAAGAAACCCTAAAAGAACTATAAATTATGACTTATCAAACTCCCCCAAGCTTGAATCTTTGCTTGTCCTCATGCAAAGACAAAGTATTTCAGCAATACAAATCAAAGTAAAAACAATTTTTGCAGATTTTTGTTCTTTTTAAAGGCTTTGTTCTTGAAGTGCTTATTATTTCTACCCCTAATGCCCAATTTAGATTTTTCAACCCTACAACAAGCTTCAAGTGAGTGTGTGTGTGTGGAGTCCAACTTTTTATTGCTCCTGCGCAACGAGGTATTATGAGGAAAACAGGTTCTAACCCTAAAAGTAAACAAATCGACAAACTTTCACTTTCATTTCATGCAAACTAAGTGGGAATTTTTCTAGGTCGTTTAGTTACCATAGTGTTTAATTGATTTTTGTGGGAAACTGCAGAGGCATTTTTTTCATTTGAAGATCAAACATATCATTCCCGGGAAGTTAATGATGGCAAGTCATACCAACTCAAGTCAATGTCTCTTATTTTTAATGCTCTCTGACCCTTTTTTTTATTTATTTACACCTTATTTTGACCTTTTTATTTCCCCACACTAGCTTACACTACTTTTTGTTTGAAATATTTGAGGACAAATTTACCGTTAAACTTAGACACCGTTCCTTAAAATGCCACCCTTCACACTTACTCAAAGTCTGCAACTTTGTGCTTTTTCTCAAAAGAGAAATTCACAATAAAGCAAGTATGGGTTTAGTGGATGATTTTGAAGCAAAAAGAGTTTATTTTACAAACACAACAAGAATTTTAGCCTTTTTAAAACGAAAAAATTTCACATACACTAAGACTTTGTTGCTTACATGCCTTTCCCATAACAAGACAAACAGTTATTCAAACAAAGGAGAATTGAAACACACTAAAAATTAATTAAAAATTAAAACTAACTAATTTATTTAACCCCCCCCCCCCCCCCCCAAATGGTTGAAACAAGCATTGTCCTCAATGATTCAAATTTAAAGAAAACACAAGGGAAAGGGGTAGAAAAGCTCACATTGATTTAACCTGAAATTTTATTCTTCTTGTGGCTTCCCTTTTATTAATCTGCAAAACACAAGGAAAAAGAAAATGATTGTAAAGTGTGAGTTTCTTCTCCTTTCTTTCATTGAGCCATAGAAGCTGATGCTCAAGCAAGTAAAATTATATGGTTGCCAATGGCTTCCAATAGGAAAAACTCCCGAAATTTTATTTGCTTGAGCATTTTGCTTATTTTTCCCTTGAAAGTTGTTGCTAAAATTGATCAAAGTTGGGTTTGAATTTGTCATGTAGGGGTTGTTTTTGGGTGTTTGTCATTGAGATTTATTCTTGATTTGTTTGGGTAGGTTTTTTTTTATTCTTGAGTTTTTGTTGGTTTTAGGGTTTGGGTTATGTTTTGGTGGATTTTATGGTTGATGAATGATTTTTGGATTTTTTATGTTTGGGATGTTTTGAGGATGATGACAGTTTGTAGAATTGGGTTGCAATTGGTTTATTTTCATGAAGTTTTTTTATGGGTTTTTGGGAGGTTGGGAGTTTTAGATTTGAGAAGATGAAGGTCTGCTGTTTAGAATGGGAGAAAACCTAAAATTTTAGTTTTATAATGGCTGGGAATGCGCACGGTCGTGCGCCATGATGGCACGGCTGTGCGTATTGGTTCTGTTTTAAGGTGGATGTATGTGCTGGGAATACGCACGGTCTTGCGCCATGATGGCACGACTGTGCGTGTTATGCAGGTTTATGGAAAGTGTAATTTTCTCAATTTTTCGCAACCATTTTGGATCAGAATTTTCCCACACTCCAACCATATCTCTTTCAAGCATTTTTCAAATATTTACCTGCATGAAACAAAACTAACAAAGCATAAAATTGTGGGTTGCCTCTCACGCAGCGCTCTTTTAACGTCACTAGCTTGACGATAAAAAAATGAATCATTAATCTGGGTCCCTTAGACCATTGCATGTAGTTGATGCTATAGAGCATTCTTTCACGCATTGGTCGACTATCAACCACGAAACATGGATCATCAATTGAGGGATTTTTCATTAACTTAGCAATCTCAAACTCCACTTTCTCATCACCTACATGGAAAGCTAACTTCCCATTTTCACATCTATCACCGCACTAGCAGTGGCCAAGAAAGGTTTTCCTAAGAGAATAAGGATATGTGAATCTTCCGGGATATAGATTTGTCCTACCTTAATCGGTATATCATCAAGAATTCCGGCAGGATGTATGATGGATCTATCAGCCAACTGCTGGGTTATTTTAGTAGGTTTTAGATCCCCTATGCCAAACTTTTTAAAGAGTGACAAAGGCAATAAGCTCACACTAGCCCCTAGATCACATAGGGCTCTCTCAATTTTCTCATTTCCAATCACACACGGAATAGAAAAGCTGCCAGGATCCTTCAGCTTAGGCGGCAGTTTGTTTTGAAGAACTGCACTACATTCGTTTGTCACTGCCACTGTCTCATCGACCTCTACTTTTCTCTTTTTAGACAAAATATCTTTCAAAAAATTTGCATAGAGAGGCATTTGAGACAGGGCATCAACAAAAGGAATGTTAATGTAGATCTTTTTCAATAGATCAACAAACTTTTTAAACTGCACGTCTAAGTTAGGCTTGACTAGCCTTTGTGGGAACGGAACTTTCGGCTTACTTTGCACAGCTGGTTTTTCAACTATTCCCTCAGTTCTAGAACTCTCACTCTCAACCTCAATGGCTTTCCTTTGAGGTTCCTCTAACTGCCTACCATTCCTAAGAGTAATAGCATTAACTTGGGCTTTGGGATTGGTTTCTAGATGGCCTGGAAATATTCCGGGCGTTTTCGATGAAGAGGCCACTTGTTGGGCTACTTGAGAAATCTGAGTCTCAAGCATTTTACTGTTGGTAGCAATCGAATCAACTTTTGTGGATAGTTTCATGAGAGAGTCGTTCAAAAATCCAGTTTGGTTCTTAAACTCTTGATTCTGCTTAGTTTGAGTTAAAATGAAATTTTCTAGCAAGAGTTCTAAGTTGGATTTTTGAGGGACTCTATTGTTGTTTGCATAGCCAGGTGGTGCTGCTTGCTGTCCAAAAGGATTTTTAAAAGCATAGTTTTGATTGTTCCTTTGATATTGAGCAAAATTAATTTGCTCTGGACTTTCAGCAGCCACACCTAGTTGGCATTCAACAACCGCATGACCCATGACACCACATATTTCGCAAGGTGGACTAGAAGGAGAAGGTGTGGCAGCACTTAAATTTAATTTATCGAATTTATTGAAAAGTACGTCCATCTTAGCAGCAAGATGATCAAGGGCAGAGACTTCGTACATACCTGCCTCTTTCTTAGAGGGAGACGGAGCAACAGTTGTGGCACCTCTTTCACTCGTCCATTGATAATGGTTTTGAGCCATGTCCTCTATGAGGTTGTATGCTTCCGTGTAATTTTTATTCACGAGTGCTCCCCATGCAGGTGCATCAACAATCAATTTTGTTGCATAGAAAAGATTGTTATAAAAGGTATGGACGATCAACCATTTCTCCAAACCATGGTGGGGGCAAAGCCTAAGCGTTTCTTTGAAACGCTCCCATGCATCGTATAGAGATTCCCCATCCTTCTCAGTGAATCTAGTGATATGATCCCTCAGTTGAACTGTTTTGCTTGGGGGGAAAAATCAGGCTAAGAAAGCAGCCCTTAGTTGATCCCATGTTGTTATAGAAGCATTAGGCAAGGAGTGAAGCCAGGCGCTTGCTTGATCCCTTAATGAAAAAGGAAAGAGATGCAACCTTATAGCATCCTGGGTCACTCCGTTACTTTTCAAAGTTCCACTGAGTCTTAAAAAGTTTGAAAGATGTAAATTCAGATCCTCAGTGGGTAATCCGGAAAACTGGTTCTGCTGCATCAAGTTAAGTAGTGCAGGTTTTATTTCAAAATTATTGGCTTCAACAGCCGGATACACGATAACGGCATGAGGCTCATCCGTAGATAGCGTAGCATACTCTTTAAGAGTACGTTCCGCAGTCATGGTGTTACCGAGTACTTCTCTTCTTCTTTGGTGGAGGAACCTTTCTATCTCGGGAATGAAATCACCAAGACTTCGGGCTCTTCGCATTCAAAGAATGAGAGAATCTAACAGTTGAAACAAGAAAAAGAAAAAATTCAGTCTAGCTGTTACTGAAAAGATAATCAATATTACAAAAACTCCCCAGCAACTGCGCCAAAAACTTGATACGTTACTGCACGGTTAATATCGCGTAATAAAAATATTGATCCACAGGGAGTTTAGTAATTACTGATTATATTTTCAGAGTATGTTAGTTGAACAAGTTAGAATTTTAAATTTGGAAAACATTTTGTTTTGATTCAATAAAATAAAAGGCGTCTTGGGATTTATTGGTATATCTAATGACAGAAAATAATCGTTCAAGCTTTGTCTCTATTCTATATTGAATTCATTTTCCAAAAGCAAGACTCTCTAAGGTAATTCATGGTCTCTTTAGAGCTACATGAATGTATCCCACGCCTATTTCTCATGGTTGATTGCTATGTGAGACCCATTAAGTGCGAGTCTTATGGCCTCAAGGTTTCACAAAGCTATTCATTTGGTCTTTTTGCCATCAAGCTTTGTGACACCTTGTCTAATCTCATTTGTTCCAATATCAAGCTTCTTCGTTCGATACTTCACTTAATATTTGAAATGATGAAATAGTAGTTATTGAACTTCTCCGTTCGGTACTTCATTCAATACTTGCAATTGAGTTTAGAAAACGATGAGATTAGATAGGAAAATGGTTTTTATATATAATAGAGTCTAGGCTTGGTTTGATTAGGATCTAGTCATTAGACTTTTCCAACAATCCCAAGACTAGACTTATCTACTCACAAGAGTTCATTGTAGACATTTGACAAAATATAAATTGCATGAATTGTAAAGACAAGAATATAAATGACGAGAATTGTAAATTTGCAGAAAAGTAAATTGCAGAAATGTAAAGAACAATAAAGTAAAGAGCAAAGAATTGTAAAAGTGCAGGAAATTTATAAATGGTTGAGCTTAGAACATGCTTGAGTTACAATCTCACTATAGTAACTTTACACTCATTCCAAGATGAGAAACAAGTCTGATTAGAGCCCTATTTATAGACTAAAGCCTTAGACAACGCATTAACCACGAATTACACAGCAATAATTGGCAAAAACCAAGAGTTTTCAATCATTATTTCTAACTGCATAACGCGCATGACCGTGCCATAACGGCGCACGGTCGTGCCAAGTTCCAAAACGTACAGAACTGAAGAACACAACAGGCGCATGACCATGCGTCAGGATGGCACGGCCGTGCGTAATCCTACTGCCTGGAATGACACGGTCTGCCCAGAATCAACGCACGATCAGTGTATTTGATGGCACGACCGTGCTGTAATATCCTGCTTAAACATAACTTTTATCAGTAACAGAGGAATTACGAGTGAGTAGGGACAAAATGGTAATTTGAGTGGAAGGGGTATTTAAAAGGATAAGATTGAATAATTCTTCATTATTCCCATTACCTTCTCTCACTAAGTTCAGAATTTTCTCTCCCTCTCTCTAGTTTCGGGCATCATCATCAGCAGCAGATTTGATGCATCAGTTCCCTCCCTGATTTCTTGGGCTGAAAGTAAGTTTTGGGAAAGTTTGAGTAAGTGGAAGCTTAAGCTAAGGGCAAGACCAAGTTAGGGTTTTGGTAGAAGGAAGCTTGGCAGAACCAGCAACTACATGGTGAGTTCCATAGAGCAACCTAACCCTTTGGGGTTATTATTGTGTGAGATCACAACTTAATTGCTAAGGTTTAGAAATAAAAGGATAGTTTTCCCCTTTTTGATACATATTCTTGATCCTTGCTTAATCCTGGTTCACAGTAAGTTTTTATAGTTCAAATGAGTCTCTGGCATGTTTCAAAGATCACTGGACAGTTGGGTACCAAGGTTTTCAAGATTAAACATGTTTTTTTTCAGAAAATTATATGTTCTGCTACGGTCACAGAGCGACGCCCAGGGTCGCAAAGCGAAGTAGCAGAGTTTTGCTACTGTCTAACCTTCGCCAAACCATCGCCTAGACTTTTGCGAACCTGCCCAGGATGGAATTTTTATTACAAACAACTGTACCATGCCAATGATCTTTGATATACTTTGGGGTAAGGATATTCATGAACCTTCAAGGATTAATCTAGGATAAGGATAGGTATCATACAGAGAGATGTGTATTTAATCCATAAGTTATCAAGTAGATAAGGGTTAGTTTTCAGGTTTCCCTTAACTAAACAGAATAGTATGTACTCATTAAGTGTACAATGTACAAGGAATATTTCAATATTCAGGGCCTCAGATAGGCTTAAGGGGGTTCAGATACCCAATAATGATTAAGTGGCTTATGAGAACGATAAGCCTAGAACCTTATATTATAGGTTAAGTATCAAGAATAATTACTTGAATAATGCATCAGATATGCAAAAGTTTATAGTAAAGTATTAGATGTACTTACAAGTACTTAAGATAAGAATTATGCTAAAGATTATACGTGTTCAGCAGACTCCGGATTATGCCGGATGGGATTTCTCCGAAAGGGCTATCCACACGTAAGTTTATAAGTTATATTTATGTATATTGAAGAATAACAAGAGTTATTTAAAGACCTTATGTGTCTCCAATGTTCTCACTAGTTAGAGCACGGGGGTTCCCGCTAGTTGGAACGGTGTAGTTACCATCCGCGAGGATAGCCACACATAAGAGTTTAATTAAAATGTTAAGTCATGACTCTATGACTCCCCGCTAGTAGTGGAGTTAAGGTACCCTGTTAGTAGTGGTTAGGTGTTCTTTGGATGTAAGTCCTACACGGCAATAAGATAAGTCGTGATTCTCAGGCTCCCCGTTAGTAGTGGAGTCGAGGTTCCCCGTTAGTAGTGGACATGCGTTGTTTTTATGTAAGTCCTGCACGACAATAAGAGGAGTCCAGTGTTAGCCTCAGATAGGAATTTCACCGGTATGATGGGAGATGAACTTCGGGGTTACTCCACCCGGATGCACTCCGTAAAATGAACTCAGATAATTATTGCTTGTTCAACGCTAACATTCTAACTTTATGTTATAAGTAAGATGAATATGTATATGTATTTATTACATAAGTTTAAGACAAT
Organism: Medicago ruthenica; assembly: GCA_018208015.1. NCBI lineage: Eukaryota > Viridiplantae > Streptophyta > Magnoliopsida > Fabales > Fabaceae > Medicago > Medicago ruthenica. The sequence continues at coordinate 40,126,237 of CM031374.1, forward strand.
ATAGTCATCAGAAAGTGATCATAGGATGTCCCCAGATCATTAAGTATGAGAATATGACGAAGTAGTCACCAGTTATCAGGCAGTTATCTTAGGTCTCCCCTTGATCACTAGTTTAGCAGGATGTAGTCTAGTTTTATGACTACACAGTTTAGCAGGAACAGGCAGGTAACCCTTTATGGGTAAGGTTAGAGCTTGGCGATCATAGGTATCCCCAAGATTGCCAAAAGTAGGCATGGTGACCCTAGGTTCCCCGAGGTTGCCAACAGTAGGTTGGGTGGAGCTCACTGAGACATTATGTCTCATCCCAATCCTTCTGGTGCAAGTTTACAGGTTAGCAGGATGTTCGTGATGGAGTTCTTCAGGAAGACGCAGGATGGAGTGCAGTTGCTCGTCAAGTACCAGCTCAGGAGTTTATCAGTCTTTGTATAAGTATTTATAGTGGTACTTGAACAGTTGTATAACGAGAAAATTGTACTCATTCAGTTGTATTATGTGTAATTATTAATGAAAAGTTTAATGTATCCAGTATCAGTTTAATGCACATGCTATTATTCTAGATAAATTAGTATGGGTGTTACACGTGTCATCTCACTTTTGCCTCGAAACTTGACTTTTCTTGCCCAGGTTTATGTGATTTTGCTCTAAAGTGCTTGCTCATCATTATTATTTCCTAGAAAAGAAAAACAAAGGTACTGAAGTAAAATAGTTCAAGAAAATAAGGAAAAACGACAACTTGCATGAAAAGAAACCCTAAAAGAATTATAAATTATGACTTATCAACTCTATCTCCGAAGACTCAACTCGACTATGACCTGCTCTAGTAGGGGAGCCAAAACGGATTTCATCATTTTAGGTGCAGTCAAAATTCTTTATTTTTTTCATCCTTTAAAATAAACCAAATTTCATGTAAAAGTGTCATATCCAAGGTATTATATTCATTAACATCTATCTATAAGTTACACTCTAGTCACTATTATAAATAAAAATACTCATATATTAAGGGACGGATGGAGTAATCCTTAGCCTTTGTTTATCGACCACTTTTATTAATTTTCTCAAAAGGCCTAAGCCCTTGTCTCTTATTTAATTAAAGGTTAAATATGCTTTTATTTGTTTCTACCGAATTATAAACTTTTAAGTTTATTCCCTAATTTTTTTTTTTTTTACTTTTAATCCGTATTTGTATTTTAGAGAGACTATTTGAGAGGACTAAAAATATCCATTTTTTGTAAAAGTTTTTAAAATTACCATTACCATTAAAAAATTTGTAGATACTAACTTGAAAACTCATGATACTAAAATTATCTTTAACCCTTTAATTATTCCAGAAATATTTGTTGCTTCACTCAAACCCACAACGACTACATTATTTCAACTTTCAATCAAAATTTCATTCTTATTTTTTTTGGTGGTGACATTCTAATTAGACTAATACAGAAAGAACAGTTAAACCATAAGCTAAATCTTTTGCCAATTCAATATCTAGTTCTGTTTTAAATGATTGCCTTAAGAAACATGTAAGTTACGGGAAAGACATCAAAGACTATCTTAAATTATTATGAAACATAAAATGACTAGAATCCAAATTTATCACTTCCCTTCTCCCTCATCAATTAAAACAAATCTCAAACTATGTTTACAATACAGTTTTTTTCAATTGAACAGTCATCCAAAAACACAAGCTCTTTCACTTTTCTGCTCAAAACTGTTTGCCGTAATTAACCTACAACAATAATTAATCTAAAACTTAAACGGTAAGGCCTTGTGGGGCACCAGCCACAGGTGCCCTGGGCTTAGGCTTTTCGACAACAATGGCTTGTGTGGTCAAGACCATCCCAGCCACTGAAGCAGCATTCTGCAGAGCGCACCTTGTTACCTTTGCAGGGTCGATGACTCCAGACTCAATTAAATTCTCATAAGTGTCTGTCATGGCATTGTAACCAACCTCCCATTCACCACTCCTAATTTTCTCCACAACTACTTCACCTTCTATTCCAGCATTTTGAGCAATCAATGATGCAGGTGCTACCAATGCCTATACATACACAAAAGGAAAAAACAAATCATCAGTAATATTTTTTAGTCGTATCAAATATTAGATATTGATGAAGTTTTGATTGGGGAAAAATAAATGGATTTTCTTGAAAACTGGAAATAACAGTCATTTTGACTTGATTGTTTTGCTAATGTGACACTCATAATAGCACAGCAAGAGTAAAATCTTAAAATTATTCCTTTCCCCTTGTGACCCAAACAAGTAAACAGAGTATGGGATAAATAATATACTATGATGCACAGGTACGGGTACGGTACCCGGTACGGGTACCGGTACGTAATACGGCAACTTTTAAAAAATGAAGGTACGGGTACGTTGATATAAAACATCAAATAAAGATTTTTCAAGTGAATTACTACCATTGTTGTTGTTAAAACATGGTTAGAAAAAAATCAATTATAATAAAAAAAATAGTATATTACTATTCGTATTTTGATCATGTGTATAACCACACTTCTATCATCATGTTGCTTCAGAGTTTTACTTTTTTGGTGCACATCCTCTACTATTTTCATCAAAAGCAAGAGAGATAATTAAAATCCAATAATAAAGCAAAATAATTTTGGTTATTTTTTCAACGCCCATACGTTTTTGATGTACCAACTACACTGAAACAACAAGTAAAAATGAATATGTTACGGTGTGTAAGTTACGAGTATCGTACGCGTACCCGGTACAGGTGCGTACCCGGTACCGGTACTTCTCCATGTTTGGAGTACCCATGCTTCAGTGATAATATACCAGAATAACTTGAAAATGTTGATACTCCCTCCGTCCCTATATACAAGCACCTATTTGACTAAAAAATTGTCCCTAAATATAAACTTCTTTTCAAATTACTAGATGTATTTATTATGTTTTTCCTAAACATACCCTTAATTAATGCTACTAACTTGTCTTGAAATATGAAAAGTCATATTTAATACTCATACAAACAAAGGACAATTTGGTAATATTAACACACAAAATAGACACATTAATTGCACCAACAACTTTTCTTAAGAAATGTGAAAAATATAAAGGGGGTTATATATGGGGACGGAGGGAGTATTATTTTATCTTTTCCATGAGTTATATGACGCTTGAAACATTAATTTAAAAGATAAACCAAAATACCCTGAAAATATTGATATTAATTGTGCTTACGGTGTAAATTTGTGTTTTTTCAGATTGTTGTAAATTGTAATCATGGAACATGACGTGAAAACAATAGTCATAGCATACTGGTCAAAATATGTGCAAATTTGATCAGCATTCTCACCTTTTGAACAATGTCAGCTCCTAGCCTCTCATCTGCGTCTTCTAGTTTTTCCTTGATTGCTGGAACATAAGCAGAGAGATGAACCAATGCAGTACCTCCACCAGGAACAATACCTTCCTCAATGGCAGCAAAAGTTGCATTCTTGGCATCCTCGATTCTAAGTTTACGATCCTCAAGTTCGGTCTCTGTAGCAGCACCGACCTTGATGACTGCAACTCCACCAGACAATTTAGCAATCCTCTCGGCTAGTTTCTCCGAATCGTAAACTGAGTCTGTCTCAAACAACTCTTTCTTCAGTTGTGCAACCCTAGATTGCAACTCATCCTTTGATGCAGCATCAGCAATAATGGTGGTAGAATCCTTGGAGATGGTCACTTTCCGAGCCAAACCAAGCTGTTCAATTGAGGTGCTTTCAACAAGAAGGCCCAGATCACTGGCCTGGAACTCAGCGCCTAGCAGTTAAATGTACAAAATTGTAAAACAAATGTATATGATAATTCCACAACTTGTGTTTCCTTGCCAGCTGTTCTTTGTTGTATCATGGCAGAATAACTTAAACAGTTGAAACAAATATCAAAAGTAACTATATAATGACCATATCTTCTTACATAAACTAAACTTTTGAATGGGATTAGCCTTTATTTAACATGATTAAACAGTAAAAACCTACATTGTACATGATTGGACTTCACCACATATATTATGATGCTTGCAGTATCCAAAAAACAATGAATACATATAAATTTAATATACCTGTCAATATTGCAATGTCTTGAAGGAGGGCCTTTCTTCTCTCACCAAATCCTGGAGCTTTGATGGCAGCCACATTAAGGATACCACGCAGCTTGTTCACAACAAGGGTAGCCAAAGCCTCACCAGTGATATCTTCGGCAATGATAAGCAAAGGGGCTCTCAATTGAGTGGTTTTCTCCAACAGAGGAATTATATCTTTTATTGCGGAAATCTTTTGGTCGGTAATCAAGACTCTTGCATTCTCAAATTCAACAATTGATTTCTCAAGATTTGTAACAAATTGGGGAGAGATATACCCTCTGTCAATCTACAAGTCATAAAAGCAATAGAATTAGAAGTGAAAGCTTTAAAACTCTTTTCTTCCAATTATAAACATTCATCGGGAAAGAAAAGATGTCAAATCCAGCAAAGAGTTCATACCTCCATTCCTTCTTCGACTTCGACGGTTGTCTCAAACGAGGAGGAAGACTCAATGGATAAAACACCATCAGGTCCAACCTTGCCAATTGCTTCAGCAATCATTTTTCCAATCAACTCATCATTTCCAGCAGAAATAGAAGCAACAGCTATTACAGCATCAAAACTCATTAGCATAAGATACTAACAACCAGTCAAAAATGAAACCAAATCAAATGTTCTTATAGTAATACCAGTACCTTTTATATCATCTCCACCTTTAACAGGCCTAGCCAACTTCTCAAGCTCTTCCACCAAAGCTGCTATTGTTTTATCAATTCCTTTCTTGATGGACACAGGATTAGCACCTGATGTCACACTGAGAAGTCCAAGCTTAATGATTTCCCGAGCCAAAATCGAAGCCGTTGTAGTCCCATCTCCAGCTGAGTCATTAGTTTTACTAGCAACCTTCAGTTTGAAATCAACATCATAATCCTCATCAGTAACCAAAAACCACCGATACAAACAAAAAAACAATAATCAAAAACCATGTACACAAAAATCTTCATAAGCAACAAAATAATTTAAACTCTTTATTTATCAATTATCACATACCTCCCTAATTAGAGCTGCACCAGCATTTTCCATAGCATCAGGTAACTCAATAGCTCTTGCAATTGTCACACCATCGTTAACTACCTTAGGACTTCCAAACTCATCCAACACAACATTCCTCCCTTCAAAAAAAAAAAACAATGTTTCACATTTTCTACCCATATAATAGCGACAATACTAAAATTTCAGAATTAAAAAGACAATTTATTTATATAAAGAACACATGTTTCTAGAAGTACATTTCAAAAAGATACATGGGTCTGTTCTGAATAGCTTATTTGAGCTTATCTACTCACATAAACACTATGTGACACTATTTGAGAGAACTTACAAAAACAACTTATGAAATGTTCGTAAGTTATTTCCAAATTATTTACACAAACTCTCAAGTATAGTTTATAAAAACAATTTATAGATTATACGAAAACAATCTGACTCAGTTTTATCTTGTGTCACAGAAATAGCATATTCACAAGCGCTAATGTTATAAGCTGCAAACTAAGCTCTTTTTCCAAACATGGGTGTGTTTTATCCGAAAACTTACATTCAGATTCATACACACAAATTTGAGATTTTCCATGTGGGTACATTAAAGTCACATTCTATCTTATCACTAACACTTCAGATTGAAGACATGTCCGATAAAAACACATATAATTACATTCAATTACTCGACACTAACACGACACCAACACATATAATTACATTCAATTACTCAAATTATCATACCTCGGGGTCCGAGAGTAAGGCCAACAGCATCAGCAAGTTTATCAATTCCAGCCTGCATAGCGCGGCGTGAATCTTGGTCAAAGGCAATATCTTTAGCACTTGCTTTAACCGTAAAACGGTTAACTTTCTGTCTGTAATTAACCCTCCCATGTTGGTTCGCCTTTCTGCTAAGACTCGTTTGTGCCTGAAACAAATAATCGAAAATTAATTATAATCGATTCTGTAGTTAAGTGCTTTTGGGAGAAATGAAAATGAATTAAGTGGGGGAATGGTTACCTGGTTGGTAGGAGAACGGAGAATTGAGGTTGAGGAGAGAGCGTTGGTTGAAGCCATGTTTGGAAGAGTGTGGATAAGATGATGTTGTTTGAAGATAGAATAGAAGAATGAACGAAACTCAACGAAGTGAAATGGGTTTAGGGTTTGGGATTTTATATTGAGTAGTTAGTGAGTTTCTAGAAAACTCCTCATACTCTTCACCAATTGTTGATGACCTCTCCTACAATTTGTCACTTGTCACTTAGTAGTAGTCCATATTAACCTTTGAATTTTTTTTTTACCATGACCAATTAACCTTTGAATTTTTTTTTACCATGAACAAACATTATGCTATGAATCTCTTTGGCAATCATAATAAGTTAGTTTATACCTCTCTTTCTTTTTAATTGTCACATTTTACACAGACCAAGACAATTAATAAATGTTACTACTTTTGATATACATAGAAAGTAGTTCATAATAATTTATACTTTTACTATAATGACGTAATTCATTTAATATCTCATTTCATATATTTCTCTCTCTGCAATAAATAACTAAGGGTAATATTGGTAAAACAACATTTAATGTTGTATTAAACTTTAAAAGTGACAATTAAATATGAACAAAAAATTTCTCCAAAAGAGACACTTAAAAAAACCGGAGTAATTTATAATCTCTTGCACCTCGTATAACTAAAAATTTTGTTTGATAATCGACATCGTCAAGTTTCTCATAAATTTATAGTTTATTTTTTTACCTGTTTATAGCGTTTTATGGTAAGTTTAGTCAAGTAGTTCATAATTTTTTTTTATCATTTTTCTCTTAATTGTACCATAATTATCTTAATTAGAAAATATATGTTCAATTTTTGCCCATACAATGGCCCAATAAAACAAGTCATTAACTCGTTACACCACCTTACCACCTTAAGAACGTTTAGGGAAAGTCACATGTGCACCTAACCGCACATAAGCACCGTCCTGAAATGATCGTGGTCGTTCAAGTGATTTGTTCAATCCATGTTGGGTTTTACATAAACAGTTACAACAAACTCGTCTATATAAGCGGGACACTGACGCCATGCCCAGGTACGATCACATTTTTCAAACCATGTTTTCTGCGATAAGTTAAATTTTTTTTAGAGGATGTAATAATAATAATACATATAAGTTCATTTATTTATAATTTTGAAATTTTATTCAATTGAATAGAAATGTTTTATTCAAAGTATCTATATTTATTCAAAATTTTATTATATTTATTTTAAGTGAAAAGCCTTGTAGCCAAAAGGGCTTCTTAGTGGACTTAATACTCTCATCCTTGGGCTTAGATTCTTATCAATACCATGAAAATTTCTCTTTTAACTTAAAAATTACTCTTTAACGCCCCCAAAAAGGTGTTTCTTTGTCGTATGCTCGAGCTTCCAAGTACTATCAAACTTTTGAAGTTAAGGAGATGGACTATCAATCTTTCGTTGCTCATATTTTTCAAAGATGGATCGTACAATTAAGCAAGCTTCAACTCCAAACTTGCTAGAAAATTTAGAAATTTTCTTTGTTAAACCCTTCTTTCTCTGAACGAAAGCCAATTTCTGAGTTTTGTCATTTTGGATGTGTTTCAAAGTTACTTTTGCGCGACCCATTTCTACAAGTTCAAATAAGAAAATTGTCAATAAAAAACTATCTTGGTGGAAAAATAAAAATAAAAAAACTATCCGAGGCTTGAATTCTTTTGCTCCTTTGTAATGGACTTAATTAGCCGCACGTTCTATACATAGAAAAACTACTCGACAAATTTTAACATGTCTTCATGACTAAAATTTAATGCATATCTATACTATATATAAGAAAAATATACGACTTTGGGCTGGCTTTTTCCTTTTTAATTTTACCCATGATTTAAAGTATTTTATTTACTATTTTATCTTTTTTATAATATTATTTAAATTATTTATTAAAAAATAGTTAAATCTCATTAAAATAGTAACTACTCCACTAAAATGAACAATATTATCTTAAAAATATATCAAGAGAATATGAGATTTTAGGCTAGATTTTTCATTATTTCAGTTATACTCCTAAACAAATTTTCCTATAATAATGTTATATTGTTGGTGTCATTGAAAATAATAAGAGTTTATATTATATTTGTTATATTGTTGTGTAATTAAAAAAGATAAGCATGATTTGTTACACAATAAGTTGAAGGTGAGAAAAACACAAGAAGGGGGGTTGAATTGTGCTGCCTTTTTCTTTTCTTTCTCAAAAACTATGTTTAGTTCAGAATCAAATGTTGATCAGATTCTGAAACTATTTTCAGAGTTGTTTGCAGCGGGTATAAAGTAAATGAGAGAGAGAGAGAGAGAGAGAGAGAGAGAGAGACACAGCGGTTTATCCTGGTTCCTTCCACAACCCGGAAGTAGTCCAGTCCCCTTGTTACTAACAAGAGATTTTCCACTATAATCACTAAGATTACAATTGCTCAAGCACAAAGCAAGAGACTTCCTATGCTCAAACTCAAAGTAAGAGACTTCCAATTGTTCAAACACTAAGTAAGAGACTTCCTATGCTCAAACACAAAGTAAGAGACTTTCTATGCTCAAACACAAAGTAAGAGACTTTCTTGTTTAGATGCACAGTCTAAGACTTTGAATCAAACAGATTTTACAAGAGAGTAAGTTTGAGTTGAACACTTGATATACTATCAGTGGTGTTCACAAAATACAACACAGATTTAAGACTCTATTACTTAAAAAATTCTAAGATAGAAGTTTGTAAGAATTTCTAAGTTATTTTGATGACTATCAGATTTGGCAGAACTGAGTTTTAGAAAACAGAGCAATACGTTTTCAGTCTATGAGTCTTATACTTCTTCTTCAAAACTTCAATCGTTTATAGAGAATTGAGAGCTGTTGGAAAGAGCCATGTTTTAGCAAAAGAGTCCTTGCACTAGAAGCTACATCCAGCATTTAATTCATTCATGTCATTGTGTGCGCAAACCAAAAAACAGAGCACAACAATTTTGAATTGTTTCCTTAAAAGTTGGCTGCGTGTTTCATCCAAGGAGGCAACTGTTGCATTGAGCTGTTCTGACTGTACAGTGCTTTACTGTTGACAGTGACAGTTGTTTTTCCTTAAAACTCAGACTTCAGAAGCTTCTCTTCAGAACTGGCTTCAGACACTGTTCATCAGAAGCTGTCTTCAGACGTAGTTCTTCAGAAGCTGGCATCAGACGCACTGTTCATCAGACGCAGTCTTCAGAAGCTGACATCAGACGCACTATTCATCAGACGCACTTCTTCAGAAGCAGGCCTTCAGACGCTGCCTTCAGACGCTCTCTTCAGAAGCTTTTCTTCAGACGCTGCCTTCAGAAGCACTTCTTCAGACGCTGATTTTCTTCAGCTTTGCAACACTAGCTTCTATATTTTCCTTCTTGCTCTCAACTCGTTCTTTCAGGACCATTGTTAGATACCAATCTTTAAGTACATGGTTCTGCACACTAGAATCAAGCATTAACATATCCAATTTTCTTTTTAACACTTTGTTATCATCAAAACTCAAAAGAGAGTTGTTCATACATTTTGTTCCAACAATCTCCCCCTTTTTGAATATGACAAACATAAGCATTAATAGAAAATTGTTGTTAATTTAATTAACAAGTTGACTTCAGGGTCTGAGGTTTGTAAGCTCCCCCTGAGTCTGATAATCCACAAGGTGAGGTTTGTAAGCTCCCCCTGAGTCTTATCGAGGTTAATTAAATTCCATTAAAATCAAACAGATGAAAAATCAAATTGTAAATACATTCAGAATTTAAATAACAAACTGACTTCAGGGTCTGAGGTTTGTAAGCTCCCCCTAAGTCTGATAATTCACAAGGTGAGGTCTGATAATCCACAAGGTGAGGTTTGTAAGCTCCCCCTGAGTCTTATCGAGGTTAATTAAATTCCATTAAAATCAAACAGATGAAAAATCAAATTGTAAATACATTCAGAATTTAAATAACAAACTGACTTCAGGGTCTGAGGTTTGTAAGCTCCCCCTAAGTCTGATAATTCACAAGGTGAGGTTTGTAAGCTCCCCCTGAGTCTTATCTAAGTTATTTAAATTCAGTTTAATTCACAGAATTGAAAATTCAGTTTATCTCACAAAATTTAATTCAGAGGCTAAGAGATGAGAAAATGTTCTCCTAAGGTAATTACTTATCAGAAATTAACTTATGTTCTGAGCTCAGAGCCTGAAATACTTGTTACTTTTACTCCCCCTTTTGTCATCAACAAAAAGAAAAATTCAAGAATTTTTTAAGAGAGTTAAAACGTGAGATAAAAATGTTCAGAGCATTTTGTTCAGTACCACTGGACTGTTTCAGACAGAATTGTCCAGAACATATGGTTATGTACTACTGAACTGTTTCAGACAGAAATGAGAGTTTTTAACTTGGTTTGAAAATTGAACATATAAGATAAAAAAGTGAAAGTGTGACTGTGTTTTTGTTAAAACATTTCAGAAACTGAAAACAGAAAAACATTTAACACATTTGCACATTAATGACTTTAGGAGGGGCAAAATACAACTTTCAAAGCTTAATTCATCACTGCCCAACAGTTATAACTTATCAGATTCTGACCTTGTGTTAGACTAATATTCAGATTCACTCTCATTAGTGGGACACGTGTAAAGTGTCCACTTATAATGAGTTTTATCAGAAGTCACAAAAATTCAGATTCTGAAACTCAGACTCTGATGTTTTCAGAAGCTGAACTATCTTCAGACTCTCAAAGTGAGTGTCTGTTAAGTCTTAGCTTCTGATGAACTTCAGATTCTCAGTTTCTTATTCAGAGTCAAGCAATTTTTAAGAGATGAAATGCATGTTCAGATTCTTTTTAATAAAATTAAATTTGTCTTCTGTGAGGGGTTTTGTAAATATATCAGCCCATTGATGATCAGTATCAATGAATTGAATATCCAAAACTCCCTTCTGAACATAATCTCTAATAAAGTGATGTTTAATTTCAATATGCTTGGCTCTTGAATGAAGAATTGGATTTTTAGACAAACAGATTGCAGCAGTATTATCACAGAAAATAGGAATGTTGTTTTCATGAATCTGATAGTCTTCCAACTGATGTTTCATCCAGAGCAGTTGTGTGCAACAACTTGCAGCTGAGATGTATTCTACTTCTGTTGTTGACCATGCAATAGTTGATTGTCTTTTGCTGGCCCAGGATATCAGATTCTCACCAAGAAATTGACAATTTCCACTGGTGGATTTTCTTTCAATTGTCACCAGCATAATCAGCATCACAGAATCCAACCAACTTATAATCTAAGGATTTCTTATACAGAAGTCCAGGATTAGTTGTTCCCTTCAGATACGTGAAGATTCTCTTGACAGCAGTCATATGAGATTCTCTAGGATCTGATTGGAATCTTGCACACAAGCATACACTAAACAAAATATCTAGTCTAGAAGCTGTTAAGTATAACAGAGAACCAATCATACCTCTGTAGAGCTTCTGATCTACCTTTCAGCCAGAGTCTTCTTTGCTTAAATTGCAGGTTGGATGCATTAGTGTTGTCATCAATTTACAATCTTCAAGCTGGAACTTCTTCAGAAGCTCCTTTGTATATTTAGATTGATGAACATAAACCCCATCTTTGCATTGGTTGATTTGAATTCCAAGAAAGAATTTCAATTCTCCCATCATGCTCATTTCAAATGCATCCTGCATTAACTTAGAAAATTCTTTGCAAAGAATGACATTAGTAGAACCAAATATAATATCATCAACATAGATTTGCACAATTAAGATGTCTTTCTTAAGTCTCTTTCTGAAAAGTGTATTGTCAACTTGTCCTCTTACAAAATCATTTTTAAGTAAGAAATTACTTAGTCTCTCATACCAAGCTTGTTTCAGACCATACAGAGATTTCTTAAGTTTAAAAACAAAATCTGGATTTTTTAAATCTTCAAAACCAGGAGGTTGTTTGACATACACTTCTTCAGAAATAACTCCATTTAAAAAAGCACTTTTAACATCCATTTGATATAAGATGATATTATGATTTACTGCATAGGAAAGAAGTAACCTGATTGCTTCCAGTCTTGCAACTGGAGCAAATGTTTCAGTGTAGTCTATTCCTTCCTGCTGACTGTAGCCTTGAGCAACCAGTCTAACTTTGTTTCTGACCACTTCTCCTTGTTCATTCAGCTTGTTTCTGAACACCCATTTTGTTCCAATAATGTTCTTGTGATTTGGTTTTGCAACTAAATCCCAAACATCATTTCTTTGAAACTGATTGAGTTCTTCTTGCATATATACAATCCATCCATCATCTGCAAGTGCTTCATCAGCTGTTATAGGTTCAATCATCTGCCATCTGTTTCTCGTCCCAAGGAATGTGATGCAACTTGACCTTGTTGAAAAAGGTTAGTAAACGTCTTGCATAGTCTTTGTAAGGAATCAAGCCGGAGTGGCGAGTTTCCCAATCTCCATTGATCTGATTAATCACAAGCGCTGAGTCTCCATAAATGTCAAGGTTCTTGATCCTTAGATCAATGGCTTCTTCAATTCCCATAATACATGCTTCATACTCTACCATGTTGTTTGTACAGTCGAATAATAGTCTTGCAGCAAAAGGGAGATGTTTGCCCTCATGAGTAACGATGACTGCCCCAATTCCATTACCATAGACATTAACAGCCCCATCAAAGATCAACTTCCATCTAGACTCGGGATCCGGGCCTTCGTCAAGTAGTGGCTCGTCACAATCTTTCATCTTCAAATACATGATCTCTTCATCAAGAAAGTCAAACTTAATTGGTTGATAATCTTCAATCGGTTGATGAGCCAAATGATCGACAAGAATACTGGCTTTGATGGCCTTCTGAGTGTGGTACTCAATGTCATATTCTGATAACAACATCTGCCAACAAGCGATCCTTCCTGTTAAAGCAGGCTTTTCAAAGATGTACTTGATTGGATCCATTTTGGATATCAACCAAGTAGTATAATTGAGCATGTAATGACGAAGGCGCTTAGCAGCCCAGGCTAGTGCACAACAAGTCTTCTCAAGTAAAGAGTATCGGGATTCACAGTCTGTAAACTTCTTGCTGAGGTAGTAGACGGCATGTTCCTTCCTACCTGTCTCGTCCTGCTGTCCGAGTACACAACCCATAGAGTCTTCCAACACGGTCAAGTACATAATCAAAGGTCTTCCTTCGACTGGAGGAATAAGAATTGGAGGTTCTAGCAAGTAATCCTTGATGCTGTCAAAGGCCTTCTGGCAGTCTTCTGTCCATACTACTTCTTGATTCTTGCGAAGTAACTTGAAAATAGGCCCACACGTGGCTGTCATATGAGATATGAATCTAGAGATATAGTTCAAGCGTCCTAGAAATCCTCTTACTTGCTTCTCAGTTTGCGGAGCAAGCATTTCTCTTATGGCTTTGACTTTGTCGGGATCTACTTCAATACCTCTTTGACTGACGATGAAACCTAGGAGTTTTCCAGACCTCACACCAAATGTACATTAATTACGATTCAGGCGAAGCCGATATTTTCTGAATCGTTGGAACATCTTTAGTAAATACTCGACATGCTCCTCCTCAGTACCTGATTTGACAATCATATCATCGACATAAACCTCAATTTCCTTGTGCATCATGTCATGGAAGAGAGTGGTCATGCCTCTTTGGTAGGTAGCACCCGCATTCGTCAAACCAAAAGGCATCACTTGATAGCAAAAAGTACCCCAAGGTGTAATGAAAGATGTCTTTTCTCTATCTTCGACAGCCATTTTGATCTGATTGTATCCAGAGAAACCATCCATGAAGGAGAATACTTTGGATTTGGCGGTACTGTCGACCAATACATCAATGTGAGGTAAAGGGAAGTCGTCTTTCGGGCTGGCTTTGTTTAGATCTCTGTAATCAACGCACATCCTAACTTTACCATCCTTTTTGGGAACAGGCACTATGTTGGCCAACCATTGAGGATATTCTGATGTAATGAGAAAACCTGCATTAATCTGCTTCTGCACTTCTTCTTTGATCTTGAGAGACATGTCATGGCGAGTTCTTCTCAACTTCTGCTTGACTGGAGGGCATTCATGTTTCAGAGGTAAACGGTGTTCCACAATCTCAGGGTCCAATCCTGGCATATCCTGATATGACCACGCAAAGATGTGTACATATTCTTTGAGAAGCTTGATTATTCTTTCTTTGACAGACGCATCCAATAATGCCCCAATCTTGATTTCTTTCTTGTCCTCGTTGGAACCTAAGTTGATAACCTCCAATGCCTCTTTGTGAGGCTGAATGGTCTTTCTCTCCTGTTCTAACAAGCGTTTGATCTCGTCAGGAATTTCTTCATCCTCTTCCTCTCCAGCTTCGTAAACAGGAAACTCAAAGTTGGGAGAGAGCATAGGGCTACGGTGTTCAACGGGCTTATTGACGTTCAGTCTGTATATGATTGATGATTGATTTTAGTAAAATGAGTGAAAAATGCAGACCTTTTGAAATGAAAAGAAAATATATTTATTATTTTTTTGGTTTTTTGTGTTACCATTTTTCCGGGAAAAACGACGATAAAAACAACATAAAAATAACGTAAAGGTCGTGATAAAAATGACGATTTTCATTGATGATAGCAATACAAAGCCCTACACGAGTCTCTCTTCGCTCTGGGCAAGACGAAGGGATCTTTTTTGAAAAAGATAAACAAAATAAACACATTACTTTGAGGAATGAGTAACAGAAGGAACGTCGACAGCTACCCAATTGCAGCAAACTCCTCCTGGCGTTACAATAACAGGTGTCATTTCTTCAGGTTTATCTTCAGTGATGGCATTAGCTTTTGTCGGGGAATGAATGAACCCGACACTGTGGAAAGCGTCCTTGATTGGTTCAATGATAGTGCTTGGCTTGGTAACTCTTGCAGACGGAGTAAAACCCAACCCTTCTTTATGCTTGTGTTCTGGCAGACTTATCAACTTTCCCCAGTCCGGAAGCAAATCATTTTGCACCACTTTTTGTGCATTTTTGAAGGAAGACATGGATGCCCCACTCCTCTTAGTATTCTCATCATCCAGGGAAAGACCTTGGAATGACGTCCCATCGACATTATCAACACTGATGAAAGAGAAAGCCGACAAATGGCTTACCAACAAAGCTTCTTCTCCTCCCACGGTTATCAGCTTCCCGTTCTTTACAAACTTTAACTTCTGATGCAGCGTAGACGTCACTGCCCCAGCCTCATGGATCCGTGGTCGGCCCAACAAACAACTGTATGCTGCTTGTATGTCCATTACTTGGAAGGTGATCTAAAATGTGTGCGGCCCAATTGTGATGGGCAGATCCACTTCTCCAATTACTGACTTCCTTGAACCATCGAATGCTTTCACCACTACTCCACTCTGTCTCATGGGTGTACCTTGATAAGAGAGTTGATCTAGGGTAGTTTTTGCCATTACATTCAGGGATGATCCGGTGTCCACCAATACATTGGACAGAGCGTCCGTTTTGCAATTTACCGATATGTGCAGTGCCAAGTTGTGGTGCCTTCCTCCTTCGGGAAGTTCTTCGTCACTGAAGCTCAGGTTGTTACAAACAGTGATGTTTCCAACTATGCCTTCGAACTGACCAAGGGTTACGTCATGATCTACGAAAGCCTGGTCCAAGACCTTCATTAATGCTTCTCTATGGGCATCGAAATTTAGTAATAAAGACAGCATAGAGATCTTCGAAGGGTTTGCATTAGCTGGTCCACTACCTTATACTCACTTTTCTTAATCAGCTTCAGCACCTCATCAAAATCAGAATTGGCACTAATCCCGCTGGGTTGGCCCGCGTCTTTGCTTGTACTGGGGTCTTGTATTTGTTTTTGTTCAAACACCGGAGTACTGGTCTGCCCTTGAACTGACGTTGGGAGAATACGTCCACTTCTTAACACTTTGCTACTGTCCGTAATATTAACGACAGAGGCCAAAGGGGGTATAGGTACCTCTTGACCATCGCTCAACATGGTCGCATCATATTTGTAAGGAACTACTTTTTCTGAAGTGTAGGGTATAGGTCCTGGTAAACATATCACTAATGGAGCGGCAACAGACTTCTGGCTGCTGAAAGCTAACTCCAAATGCTCCGGGATATTGAATTCCGGGGTTATAACGCAAACACTTTTGTCTTTCCTTGTAACAACAAGCTCCTTTCTGTTTATCAATCCTTGTATGTCATCTTGAACCTGCAGACATCCTCGAGGATTTTCATAACATTCTTTGCAGTTAGCGTGGTTATGGTTGAATAGAGCTACCCGACACATCTCGATGTGCATTGGAACCAAAGGTGTCCTGATATCTCGGGCACTGGAGATGGGATTGGTTTCTTGATGATCTTGAACCATATTGATGGAGGACCCATGGTCTGGTAGAGGGTTAGCTTGGACATTGGGATTGGAGTCTTTGAAGGTTAGAAACTTAGCACGGATCAATTTTTGAACCTCATTCTTGAGAGCATAGCAATGCTCGACATCATGACCCGGTGCTCCTTGATTGAAGGCACAAGTGAGGTTAGGACGATACCACACAGGTAGTACATTTGGCACGGGAGGAGGTGCTCTGGTTTGAACAAGATTCCTTGCAATCAGAGCAGGGAGCAGATCCGCGTACTTCATTGGTATAAGGTCAAATGCTGTTTTCTGGCGATTCTGTTGAGTGAAGGGTTGTTGGGGAGTTTGAGGTCGAGGTTGTTGTTGACTTTGTGGGTAAGGTTGTTGTGGATTTTGTGTATAAGGTTATTGATATGATAGTGGATAATGGGATGGAGGTCTTTGTGGAATTTGGATTTGATAGCTGGGGTTTTGAGGTGTAGGGATGGATGGTGAAATGGCGGCAACATGCGGGTAGGCTGAGTACTCTTGGCGGGGTCTCCCATTGACAATCATGTCAATGTCTTTGAAATTCTGGCCAGGCAATACTTAAGAGATAAACGCAGGTTCTGAATAAAACTGGTTCTGAACCTAACAGGTTCTGAACAGAACTTAGCACAATATAAAAGCAAATAATCAGCAGGAATATAAAGTGCAGGAAAGCTAAAAATACACAAGGTTTGTTAACCCAGTTCGGAGTAAACACCTCCTACTCTGGGGGATACCAATCCAGGAAGGAAATCCACTATAGGATTTAACCCAAAGACTCAAGACCCTGACTCCCAGTTCCCAGCCTTAGCAATTAAACTCCTCCTAGTCAGACTTCTACCCAACTCTGAGTATTAGAATCCTCTAACTTCCTATTCAAGCAACTAAACCCAGCTACTTGAACAACCCTTAACAATCCCCTGTTTTTGAACACAATTTCAATGACAACACTTCATTCGTACCTAAAGGCTTAGAATGAATTACAACTTAATGAAAACACTAAACCAACTCAAAACATATGAGTGGTGCACAAAACAAAGCTAACAGCTTAAAAACAAACACAGACTCAACTTCTGATTTCTAAACTCTAAAACTCGTAAGTCTTCAATAGCAAAGCTCCTCCTTTTATAATCTTCAGCAAGCCTCTTAATTATTCTCCAAATCTTCTGAATTGATTTGTTACTGGAATAAGATTGATCCAATAAAGTAACAAATAAAACTGCATTGATTCTTTTAAAGATTATAACAGGAAAATATGAATTTCATATCTTTGAACCAAATCTTCAATAAAATCTTCTCCAAATAAATCAGCATTCTAGAAGCCATATGCGTGGATAAATCCTCAATAAATCTTGCAAAGATTCGCATAGAAAAACCTTGAAAATAACCAGCTTCTGATGAAGTCAACGTAAGTCAACGCTGGCTTCAAAACCTGAAATCAGCTTCTGAACTGCTACAGTGCTTTCAGCTTCTGATGACATTTTCAGCTTCTGAATGGCTTCAAAACACAAAACTTGCAACTGAAGAAATGTTTCAAATATGGAGATGCTTCTATTCAATACTTTGGTTTTGCCAAAACATGCAGCCAACACCAAAAGACTCAACAATCTCCCCCTTTGGCAAATTTTTGGCTAAAACCATCCAAGTTCTTCAATCTCCCTTATAATCAACTCAGCAATGAAGAACTCCACAATAATACATCATAGCAATTTGTTTAGGCAGCGGATTCAGCTATGTTAAACAACAGCTTCAGCTTCTGATCATCACAATCATGGTATCAGAGCTACTGATCAACTCCTGATCTTGCTACTGATCAACTCCTGATCTTCACAAATACTCCCCCTGAAGTTTCTCAAACAAAAAACAAACACTCCAGCTTCACAACACCCCCCCTGCAACTCAGCTTCTCATACAAACTCCCCCTTACTACTGAACTACAGAGATATGTTATCAGAGCATATCAGAAGCACACTTCAGGACCACTGAAACACTCAGGATCATAACAATCTTGTACTCCCCCTGAGATACATATTCCCCCTTGATCATATCTGGACATATATTGCTTGGTATCAGAGCAAAACTAGTCACCTTCTGAATTAATGGCACACTTTCTGAACCACACTGACAACTTAACATCTGAAATGCAGCAATACATCTTCTAATTCTTGGTATCAGAGCCAACACAGTGCATAAGATTTTCTCCCCCTTTTTAGCCACAAAATTCTGACAAATCTCAGACTTCAAATAAGGAAGGAAAACTGCACAAACATCTTCAACTTCTGTCCCAGTTTGAACTTCAGACTTAGTATCAAAAACAGCATCACACTTAGCACTAACAAATCTGGCAGGTACTCTATCTTCCTCACATCCAGTTTGCTTTAATTGCTAGAATTCTTCATATAAGCACACACCTAACTTGCTTCTCAGATTCTCAAACTGTTTAGCATCCAAGGCTTTTGTGAAAATGTCAGCAACTTGTTCTTCAGTAGCTACATGTTCCAGCTGAATGACTTTATCCTCCACAAGGTTTCTGATAAAATGATGTCTGATGTCTATGTGTTTGGTTCTGCTGTGCTGAATTGGATTCTTAGAGGTGTTGATGGCACTCAAATTGTCACAAAACAATGTCATAGTTCCTTGTTCAATGCTGTACTCCTCCAGCATCTGCTTTATCCACACCAATTGTGAGCAACTACTTCCAGCAGCAATATACTCAGCCTCAACAGTTGACAATGACACACAGTTTTGTTTCTTGCTGAACCATGAAATTAGGTTATTTCCTAAGAAGAAACAACCTCCTGAAGTGCTATTTCTGTCATCAGCACTTCCAGCCCAGTCAGCATCACAAAATCCCATCAATTCAGAACTTGAACTGTGTGAATACATGATTCCATAGTCACTTGTGGTATTCACATACTTCAGGATCCTTTTAACTTGTGTCAAATGACTCATTTTAGGATCAGCTTGATATCTTGCACATACTCCAACAGCATAAGTGATATCAGGTCTGCTTGCAATTAAATACAATAGGCTCCCAATCATGCTTCTGTACTGACTTTGGTCTACTGAAACTCCATGTTCATCCTTAGTTAACTTCAGGTGAGTAGCAGCTGGTGTCCTTTTGTGAGCAGCAGATTCCAATCTGAATTTCTTCACTATGTTCTTGGCATACTTACTTTGAGAAATGAAGATTGTATCTTCCATTTGCTTGACTTGTAGACCAAGAAAGTATGTCAGCTCACCAACTAGACTCATTTCAAAATCTGACTGCATTTGTTGAACAAACAGTTTGACCATCTTCTGAGACATCCCTCCAAACACTATATCATCCACATAAATCTGAGCAATCATCAGACTCCCATTTTCATCTTTCACAAACAAAGTCTTATCAGAACCTCCTTTTCTGTAACCTTGAGCCACAAGAAACTGAGTCAGCCTGTCATACCATGCCCTTGGTGCTTGCTTCAATCCATATAAAGCCTTCTTTAACTTGTACACATGTTTTGGAAACTTAGGATCCACAAAACCTTTAGGCTGTTCAACATATACTTCTTCTTGCAAATATCCCTTTAGAAATGCACTCTTCACATCCATCTGGAATAATTTGAACTTGAGAATGCAAGAAACACCCAACAGCAGTCTTATGGACTCTAGTCTGGCCACAGGTGCAAAGGTCTCATCAAAATCAAGTCCCTCAACTTGAGTATAACCCTGAGCAACCAACCTTGCCTTGTTTCTGACTACAGTTCCATTTTCATCTGTTTTATTCTTGAATATCCACTTAGTCCCAATCACATTCAGCCCTTCAGGTCTTGGAACTAGATCCCACACTTCACTCCTTTTGAATTGATTCAACTCATCTTGCATTGCTTCAATCCAAAATTCATCAGTTAGGGCTTCTTTCACATTTTTAGGCTCAACCTTTGACACAAAGCATGAATCAGTAGCAGCAGCATCTGATCTCCTGGTTCTGACACCTTGATCTAAGCTTCCAATGATTAAGTCTTTAGGATGATCCTTCTGAACTCTAATTGATGGCCCTTTACCATTTGGAACTTGATCTGGTTGATCTTCTGCTTCTTCAGACTCTGAATGCTTTTCTGCTTCTGAAGTTTGTTCTTCTGAGGCTTCAGACTCTGGAACAACTTCAGGCTCATTCTTTTCATTCTCAGCAGACAAATCATCAATAACCACATTTATGGACTCCATCACAACCTTGGTTCTGGAATTAAACACCCTGTAAGCTCTGCTGTTCACTGAATAACCCAGGAATATGCCCTCATCAGACTTAGGATCCAGTTTTCTTCTATTCTCTCTGTCAGCCAAGATATAGCATCTGCTCCCAAAAACATGGAAGTATTTCACAGTTGGCTTCCTCCCTTTCCACAATTCATACAGAGTAGATGTTGTTCCCTTTTTCAAAGTGACTCTATTGTGTATGTAACATGTTGTGTTCATTGCTTCAGCCCAAAACATATATGGCAGCTTCTTAGCATGCAGCATAACCCTTGCACATTCTGCTAAAGTCCTGTTCTTCCTCTCAACTACACCATTTTGCTGAGGTGTGATAGGTACAGAAAACTCATGCTTTATACCTTCATAAGCACAGAATTCTGAAAAACTCTTGTTTTCAAATTCTTTGCCATGATCACTTCTGATTCTGACTATGCCACAGTCCTTTTCTCTTTGTAGTTGAATGCACATCTCTTTGAAAACTTCAAAAGTGTCAGACTTTTCTCTAACAAAGCTGACCCATGTATATCTAGAGTAGTCATCTACCATTACAAAAGCATACCTCTTTCCTCCAATACTCTCAACTTGCATAGGTGATGTTGGTCAAAAGTAAGTATCGTTTTTATATCGTTCCACATGGATTAATGTGATATCATAAACCGTTCAACGTCGATTATCGTTTTAAGTTAGGGTTTAACCTTTTGTTTTATACTACACTACTCAACATTTGAAAACTTAATAAATAAATAGTAGAGTAATAGGACATAGAAGGTGTTAGGATTAACGTTCATCAATCAAACATCGTTTATATTCGATTGATTATAAATACGGATTCTAGCTTTTCTTATATATGACATTATTACGTATTGTTCAACAACATCATTGATTTCCCAAATGAAGTCGTGAGATCGATTGTATCGTTTAATCGATGATTTCTCAATCTATTAAACGATTCAAAAGCTTTACGATCCAATACTTTAATGTAATCATCAAAACCAAATCCCATTTCTAGAATTTCTTATCTTGATAGAAAATCATTCTAAACCTAGATTCAAAAGTCTTTTTCAACAACATTTAAATCAAACATAAGATTGAAAAGCAAGAAGAAATTCAATGGTATATAAAAATGCTAGAATCATATATTTAATAACCAAAAGTTTACAACATGGAATGATTGATTACCTATTAATCCCAACAAAGGAGATTAGTTGATCATTGTCATGACAACTATTGCAAAATAAGAAAGGAAGATGAAGATATAGTAGAGCTTGATGTCTCAAAGCTTCTCAATGTCTTCTTCAATCCAAATCAAATTGCTATTTGAAGTTTTTCTCCCTCTATGCCTATTCTCTCTCTTAGATAACAAGTATTTTTAGCTCTGGAAAATATTAAATCTCAGAAAAAACTAACTAACTAAAAAAATGAGCTTCAAAATACTTAAATATGCTGAAAAAATGTACGCTCGCTACAAGCGACCAGCCTGTCGCTTGTAGCGAGGAAGTCAACTGGCCAATGGATGCTCTCCACGTCATCACCAAGCATTAAACCGCCCTCTGGTCGCTGTAGCGACAAGGTCTGTCGCTACAAGCGATGGATCATTGAAATTCCCTGCCTAGGCTCGCTTCAAGCGTCCGGTTCATCGCTTCAAGCGATGAACCCTTGTAAATCCCTGCCTAAGCTCGCTTCTAGCGATGGAAGCTGCGCTTCAAGCGATGAAACACTGGAAATCCCTGCCTATCCTCGCTACTAGCGATGGCTTCTGCGCTTGTAGCGATGGCATCAAGAAAAGCTTCATTCTTTTGCATCAATCAGGTTCAAGCATGTATTTCCTGCATAATCACATGGGGTAAGGCTTAGGATCACAAATATTGCATTTTTAACACAATTATGCTCTAATCCTAAGGTAACTTGTAACACAAGTAATCATAAGTGCCCTAAAATGTATCAAAATATAACAACTTTTAGGCACTTATCAAACTCTCCCCAACTTACATTTTGGTTTGTCCTCAAACCAAAGAATCAAAAGGAAATTTTCATAGCTTTTAAACCACAGTATTGAGCAATTAGCAAAGGATTCAAAAGTGCGAAGAAATAAATATCAAATGAGTGATTCAAATGTGATTGCACAAGCTAAAGTTCAGTTTCTCATTAAACAAGATACATTCTACAAATGTGAACTAGTTCTAAACACAAGGAATCAAATCATACAATCCTAAACAAGCAACATGTTTAAATTTTGAACCAAACCTAACACACTTCTATATAAAGTATATGAACAATTGAAATCTTTTGTGAGGGTATGAACACTCATCCAACAAACATGATAACATTCCAATTAAATTATGTGTCCATCTAATTATCATTTCCAAAAGCATAAAAGGCATTGATCAAAAGGTCTTTAAGGGTTGTAATTGGGCTAGGTTACAAAAGAATTGTCATATGTGGGATATTTGAATTCAAATGGCCAAGCAAAAGGAAACATTCAATCTAATTCCACTTCCTTCTTTTTCCAATACAACACTTGGTGAATTTCATGCATTTCTTTTCTTGATTGATCTTGACAACTTTTTCTTTGAATTAATGCAAACCTTTTCATTTTTTTTTTCTCTTTTCTTTTTCTTGGTTTGCTTTTCTTTTTCTTGTTTCTTTTCTTTTCTTTTTCTTTTCTTTTTCTTGTTGTCAAGACCAATTAACACATTCACCCTTACATTGACATAAACATAACCTCCCTTTCTCCCCAACTTATTTCAATGATACCCTAATCGAATGTTCCTTTATCGTTATGGCAAAGGTCAATAAAAACGATGGATAAGGGTTCACAAGAAAACAACTATCAGAATTCAATAAAGAGTTAACTATGAACTGAATTTTTTTTACAAACTCCGGCAATTTAAATAAGCAATTGAGCTTATTAAAATTGACAGTCCACAGTTAACAATTCTGATTCAATAGGCTCAGATCGGTTAACAGATACTCACACTTCTCACAGGGTAGGTTCATTTGGTCAAGTATTTCACTCAATTTCAAAAAATTGCCTTGATCACTTCAATGCTTTTATACAAATTAAAACAACAACAGATTTAACATAAAATAACTGAGTTAAACATGATATTGGTCTCCTGCATATATATACAATGGTTGAGGATTCCTCACATTTTGGCTAGTTCTATATTGGTTCAAAACTAAACAAATGCTTGCTTAAAAACTGAATAAATTAACTTGTGTGTAAAGAACTTATTCACATTCAAGAATATACCTAGAAAAACAAGAAAACGAGTACCTTAGCTGCGCGCTTTAACACTCATTCTATCATTATCACTCAATTGATTCTAAGCTCAAGCATTGGCTTTTGAATCTTTCATCTTTCTTTCAACATTGTTGGGATAATTTCAAAAAATTTTACCATAAAATAAATAACAAAACATAAATAAAACATATAAACTATACTAAACATGTTATAATCAAAATAAATAACATAAACCAAAAGGTAACATCATCCATGGTACAAAAGAACATAAATAAAACAAAGTACAAAACATAATAAAAATGTTATAAAAGTACAAAGCTTAATAAATAAAATGAAAGGGAAGACAAAACAAAATCTGCAGCTCTGCATCTTCAGTCTGAATCTGAATCCATGTCCTCAGAGTCTATCATAGCTGCTGCCATACGGTCAAGGCTATTTGTAGCCTCCGATGAATCATCTCCAAGATCATCATCAACATCAGCGTCATCGTCACCATCATCACCGACATCCTGATCACCAGCATCAGCTGCAGCTACCCCTCCTGGAAAGAAAGGCCTGTCCCCAGGCCAAGCTATGTGCTCAGAGAAGAAAGCTGGCGTCCATGGGCTTTGGCCACTGTCATGCAGATGACTCTGAATAGTCGTTAGAGCCCGGTGATTTGACGCATTCTGCGCCAACAGAAAAGAGCTCACCATAGAAGAGTCCCAACTCGAGAAATCCAGTGGTGGAATGGTCGGGTGGCTAGGGTGGCTAGGGTGATGTGGTGGTGGTGGTGCACTAGAAGGACCGGCTGATGTGGATGGTCCAGCTGAGGTAGGAGGTGGGGCAATAGGTGCGGGGGTAGAGCAGTACCTATTGATGTACCTGTCATCAATAGGGTTCTTAATTTCTTCATCTACCTGTGGTGGCATGTGTACCCTAGCCCGTCTACAGAGTCCCATAATCAATCCGAGAAAGGTCAGTGGGCATTTGGCTTTGCCCGGGGGTAAAATGCCGCTCTCAGCTACTACCCTCATCTCATTTGCTATAAGCCTAGCAACGTCAACCTCACGTTGAGTAAGGATATAATGAACAAGAGGTGTAACGTCGAGGGTGGTAGAAGAGGTATGAGATTTGGGCCGGATATTATATAAGATAAGGGTAAGAACTACCTGAGCCGGAGTGGTCATATCCTCTCTGAAGGCTCGGAAAGGCTTACCCGAAGCCCTACTCAAATCATAGCTCTTCCCCTCCTGGAAGATGTCTCGTGCAATAAGCTCATGATCCCAATTGCCGCTCCTCTGATGCTCACAAAAGTCACATAGCGCAGTAGGTGCTAGTGGATTATCCTCTTCAACTAGCTCCAGAGGCTTGCCCAAATACGCATTGATGGACATGCGATCAAAGGTAATAGTGCGCCCTCGCGCGTAAGTAGTCCATGTAAACTCGTCATATGGGTCAGCTGGGATCGCATTCGCGTAGAATTCGCGCACGATGTCGTAATTTATCTTCCTTGGTGGCGTGCATAGAATCCCCCATTTCCTTTCGTTGATCATGGCTGCTATGCCTCCGTACTCTCCTTCTTCTGATATCTGGAACTGCTTCTCAGACCAGATTCGTCTTGTTTTTAGCTCCTCGTACCTTTCTTGATTTCTGAAGCTTAAGAAACGGCTCGTGTCGTGTGGTTGAATGTTGGCTCTTGGTCGTGATGACGAGCTCTCAACGTTCCTTTGTCTTTTGGACGAGGATTTGGGTGCCATTCCTACACAAGGATCAAAACAGATGAAAATTAGGTAGGACACAAGTCAAATTCAAATCAAAATAAAAATAAAACAAATTCTGGGTTTCGTCGCTACAGCGACAGCTTGGTCGCTTGTAGCGAGCGAACCCAGAAAATGCCTGTTTCCTTCGCTACAAGCGCTGTTCTAGCGAGGAAGACCCATTTTCAAAAATCATGTTTTTCTGGATTTGAACCTACTTGTAGCATGCGAAATTAAGATTAAAGCTAAAATAAATGAATAACAATCACCTAAACTTCCTAAATCCTTAAAAACCCTAAATTATTTTGAATTTTTACATAGGTTTTTTTCAAAATACGAATCCTATGAACAAGAGGATTAAAGGGAAGTTTTCCTAGTGATTCTAGGTCATTTAATACAGCTTAAACCATATCTAATCATGGGTAAACAACAGGGCATGTTCTAAGTTCCAAAATTGTTAAAACCCTAAACCCTAGAATTTCAAATCAACATGCAAGCACCAATATTCATCTAAACAGTTATAAACAGCAACAGACAAGTACGAATTACATACCTGGTTGATGATTGAGCAAGATTATTGCAGGTACAGAGATTAGATTGCAGGATTTTTGCAGAAATGGAAAGTGAACAAAATGCAGGAATGAAATAATGGAACTGGAATGTTATGTACTGTGTAAAGGATGCGAAAATATAATATAAAACGGCTAGTGACTTAAATGAAAGTGGTTGGGAGTTACTGAAGAGACAGTAGTGGCCTGGGAAAAATAAAACTGTTTTCTGATACGGTCGCTACAAGCGCGCGACCTGTCGCTACAGCGACAGGCTTTAAGCCCATCGCTACAAGCGTGGTGTGGCGCTACAAGCGCAAGTGTGAAATCCATCGCTACAAGCGACAAGTGCGTCGCTACAGCGACGTAGTGTAAATCTCATCGCTATAGCGATGAATTGGTCGCTGTAGCGACCATGACAGGAAACAGAAAAATAAAATTTTGAGTCTTTGCCACTATCCCTACATGCATAAATAACTGTACAGAACTAAAATAACACTAAAAATGCAACATACTTACAAAATTGGGGTGCCTCCCAACAAGCTCTTGTTTAACGTCATTAGATCGACGCCTGATTCGCTTATGCATAAGAATCGATGAGTGAAATCGTTGTCGTGTGCCGAACAACTTCACCTCCAAAATATGGCTTAAGCCTCTGTCCATTCACTGTCCATGTTGACTTAGTGATAGGATCCTCTAGTTCCACAGCTCCATAAGGTTTTACTTCCTTGATCATGAACGGACCGGACCATTTGGACTTCAATTTACCCGGAAATAGTCGTAGCCTTGCATTGAACAGCAACACCATTTGACCAGGCCTGAATTCCCTCTTCATGATCTTCTTGTCATGATACCGTTTGACCTTTTCCTTATAAAGCTTGCTTGACTGATAGGCTTGGTCACGCATTTCCTCTAGCTCATTCATCTGAAGCTTTCTCTTCTCCCCAGCTTGCTCTTGATCAAAGTTCAAAAACTTGAGCGCCCAAAACGCTTTGTGCTCCAACTCGACCGGCAAGTGGCATGCTTTCCCATACACCAACTGGAATGGTGTGAAACCCGTAGGAGCTTTGTATGCGGTCCTATAGGCCCACAATGCTTCGTCCAGTTTCATCGCCCAATCCTTTCTTGATGAAGACACGGTCTTCTCAAGTATCCGTTTGATTTCACGGTTGGATACCTCGGCTTGACCGTTGGTTTGTGGATGGTATGGTGAAGCTACCTTGTGCTTTACCCCATAGTGCTCAAGTGCTTTTGCTAACTGCTGATTGCAGAAGTGAGAACCTTCATCACTTATTAGCACTCTTGGAGTTCCAAATCGGGAAAAGATGTTCTTTTTCAGAAACTTGACCACCGTCTTGCTATCGGCTTTCTGAGATGCTATTGCTTCTACCCACTTTGACACATAGTCAACAGCCACCAGAATATACTCGTTGTTCATGGAGGATGGAAATGGCCCTACAAAGTCAATACCCCAACAGTCGAAGACTTCGACTTCAAGGATACTTTGTAGAGGCATTTCATTTCGTTTTGAAATCCCTCCGGTTTTCTGGCAACTCTCGCATTCCTTCACATGTTCATATGCGTCTTTGAACAACGTGGGCCAATAAAAGCCTGCTTGAAGAACTTTTGCTCCAGTTCTTTCTCCACTATAATGACCACCATATGGCGAGTTGTGACAGTGCCACATGATGTCCTTGGCTTCTTCTCTTGCAACACATCTTCTTAATAAGTGGTCTGCTCCAATCTTGAAGAGGTACGGGTCATCCCAAATGAATTGAGTGGCGTCTCTCAACAACCTCTTCTTCATTTGCCATGTGTAATCCTCCGGTATAAACCCCGTTGCTTTGTAATTGGCCATGTCAGCGAACCATGGTCTTTCTTGTACCATAAGCAACTTCTCATCCGGGAACTCTTCAAGGATGTCCCTCTCATTCTTCGTTATCTCATCGTTCACCAATCTTGACAGATGATCAGCTACTAGGTTCTCAGTCCCCTTCTTGTCCTTAATCTCCAAATCAAACTCTTGGAGTAGCAACATCCAACGGATGAGTCTCGGCTTTGAGTCGGGTTTGATAATTAAGTACTTGATAGCTGCATGGTCAGTCCAGATAACAATTTTTGAACCTATGAGATACGAACGAAATTTTTCTAATGCGAACACTATGGCAAGTAATTCTTTTTCAGTGGTAGCATAATTGACTTGTGCGTCATTTAAAACTTTACTTGCATAGTGTATAGCATGAAAAATTTTGTTTTTGCGTTGACCTAACACCGCACCTACCGCATAGTCACTTGCATCGCACATAAGTTCAAAATCATATGTCCAGTTTGGTGCGGTGATTATGGGTGCGGATGTTAAGCTATCCTTTAAACTATTAAAAGCATTTAAACAATCAATATCAAAATCAAAAGACTTATCTTTGTTGAGCAAGTTGCTCAATGGCTTTGCAATTTTTGAGAAGTCTTTGATGAATCTCCGATAGAACCCGGCATGGCCTAGGAAACTTCGGATTCCTTTGACATTGACTGGCGGTGGAAGTTTTCCTATCACGTCGATCTTAGCTTTATCAACTTCAATACCCTTGGAGGAGATCTTGTGACCAAGGACTATTCCCTCGGTTACCATGAAGTGACACTTCTCCCAATTGAGCACCAAGTTGGTTTCCTTGCACCGTTTCAGTACCGTGCCCAGATTCTTCAAGCATAAATCAAATGATGACCCGAAAACTGAGAAGTCGCCCATAAACACTTCAATGCTTTTCTCTATCAAGTCTGCAAAGATGGCTTGCATGCATCGTTGAAATGTTGCTGGAGCGTTACATAAACCGAACGGCATGCGTCGATATGCAAATACCCCAAAAGGACATGTGAATGCAGTCTTCTCGTGATCGTCTGGATTCACCGAAATCTGATTGTAACCCGAATACCCGTCAAGGAAACAGTAAAAAGCTTGTCCTGACAGCCTCTCTAACATTTGATCCATAAATGGTAGAGGAAAATGATCCTTTCTAGTTGCTTTGTTAAGCCTCCGGTAGTCGATACACATCCTCCAACCGATTACGGTTCTTGTCGGTATGAGCTCATTCTTCTCATTTGTGATAACCGTCATACCTCCCTTCTTAGGGACAACTTGAACCGGACTAACCCAAGTGCTATCCGAGATCGGATATATCATGCCGACTTCAAGTAGCTTAACTACTTCTTTCCGGACTACTTCCTTCATGTTTGGGTTTAGCCGTCTTTGAGGTTGTGCTACCGGCTTATAATCCTCTTCCATCATGATCTTATGCATGCAATAGGATGGACTTATCCCTTTTAAGTCGGATAGTGTCCAACCTATTGCTTCCTTGTTGGACTTCAAAACTTCGACCAATTTTGTTTCTTCATGGTTTGACAAGGAGCTACTAATGATGACCGATTTGGTACCCTCTTGATCAAGAAACACATACTTCAAATGTGAGGGCAAGATCTTCATCTCCGGCTTCACTTCTTCTACTTTAGCTTCATTTGTCAATTCCTCGATTTTGGCTTTGTGAGGAGGAATTTCCTTAAACGAATCGAGCTCCTTCAAACACTCTTCAAGCTCCTTCTCATCTTCTTCTCCTATGATATTTAGTGCGTTTGTCAATACTCTTTCAAGATGTGTCAAGTGATGCAACTGGTTTCTCGTATCAACTATCAATTCTTCCGTTGCATCCATCTTGAAGCACGCAGCTTTATCACTAGGAAACTTCATTGCTTCGTGGATGTTGAAATTGACTTCTTCATCGTCCACACGGACTTTCATTAAGCCTCCGTCAAGATCAATCATCATCCGTGCCGTTTGCATGAAAGTTCTCCCAAGAAGTAGCGGCACATCATCATCCTCCGGTATGTCCATCACTACAAAGTCGACGGGGAACAAGAACTTGTCGACTTTCACCAACACGTCTTCAGCAATTCCCAATGGACGATTGTAGGATTTGTCGGCCAATTGCAAGGTTAAGTTGGTTCTCTTCACAACTATATCACCAATCCTTTTGACAACGGATAATGGGATTAGGTTGATGCTTGAACCCAAATCAATGAGTGCCTTGCCGACATTAACATTGCCAATGGACACAAGCAGTGTAACTTTGCCCGGATCTCTCTTCTTTCTTGACAATGTATTCTGGATGATTTCACTACAATTCGCGTCTAGCTGAATTGTTTCTTCTTCAATAAACCTCCTCTTCTTGGAGAGAATTTCTTTCATGAACTTGGCATAGGTCGGCATTTGCTCTAGGGCTTCCGAGAACGGTATGTTGATTTGTAAACGTTTGAAAATGTCAAGGAACCTAGCAAACTGCCTTTCTTTCTCTTTTTTGGCTGGTGTAGTTGGGTAAGGTAGGTGCGGTGTCGGTGCATTCTTCACTTCTTCTTGCTTCTTGCCCTTCTCCTTCACCACATCCTTCTTCCACACTATGTTCTCATTTTCAACTACATCCTTATTATTTTTTTCAACTTCTTCCTCTCTATGTACATCTCCTGTTTCTTCCTCACGTCCTTCATCATCTTCCTTCTCCTCATTCTCAACAACCCTTCTCTCTACTTCAAGATTGTCCCCTATACCTTTACCAATTACCTTCCCGCTCCTTGTAGCAATTGCCTTGCAATTTTTGTTGTCTCTTGATGCAAGGACTTCCTCATCAAAATGACTTAATTGTCATTTCGATGATGATGCATGATCCTTTGGGTTGGTTTGTGTGTTGGCGGTAAAGGTTCCGCCTTGTTGAGTAGCTTGAGATAGTTGTTGTGCCAACTGGCCCACTTGCGTCTCCAGATTTTTGATGGACGCATCAGTGTTCTTTTGGTTGGCCATTGACATCTGCATGAATTGATTGAGGGTTTCATCGGTGGATTGGTTGCGGTTTTGTTGTGGAGGTTGATATTGGTTATAGTTTTGGTAAGGTTGTCGGTTATATTGCCCAGCTTCTGGTCTCCAACCTTGGCCATAATTCGGATTATTCCCTCTTGGGAAGTTGTTTGGATGGCTTTGGAATTGGTTTTGAAACTGTTGAGGCCTTGGTTGATTACCAACATAGCTTACCTCTTCTGTAGGTGGCGGACAAAATCCGGTTGGGTGGTCTCCCGAACAAAGCTCGCATGATGCGACTTGGTGTTGTCTTCTTTGTTCGTTCTGGATGTCCTTCATTTGTTGAGGAAGGTTGGCCATTTTCTTTGTCAACTCTTCCACTTGTTGCGTGAGTAATTTGTTCTGAGCTAGGATAGCATCATTTGTCCCCAATTCTAGGATCCCCGCCTTCCTTTGGCTTTGGCTTCGGTTATGATGAGCTTGGTGATCATTCAATGCCATTCTCTCTATAATAGCAACAGCATCCTCGGCGCTCTTGGCCATCAAAGAACCACCAGCAGCAGCGTCAAGCAATAGCTTGGATTGTTGTTGCATCCCGTTCCGGAATAGATGAATTTGGGTTAATTCATCAAATCCATGATTAGGACATCTTCTGAGCATTGACTTGAAACGCTCCCACGCTTCACATAACGTCTCACTAGTACCTTGTGAGAACACAGCAATAGTTGTCTTCGCCTCCATGAAACGATTCTGAGGGAAGAACCTCTCAAGGAATTTCTCCTCAAGCGTGTTCCAATTCGTCATTACCGTCGGTGGCTGGTCCAAGTACCACTCCTTAGCTTTGCCAATCAATGAATGAGGAAACATCCTCATCCACATAGCCTCCTCGTTATTCTCCGTCTCACCAAGGGTTCCCTCAATCTCGTAAAATTTTGTGAGATGTTGGAACGGGTCTTCATGGTCTAATCCTGAGAAGGGATTAGCATAAAGAATTTGTAAGATCCCCGTCTTCATCTCTGTTTGCTTGATAGTCCGCGGCGTTTTCCCCAATTGTGCGAAACGGCGTGGACTATTATTACATGGCATCCCACGACCGCCTGAACCTCCAGGATCTTGATCTCCTGCTGCAGCCATTTGTAACTCTTGGCTTGGACTAGATGAATGACTAGAAACAGAACTTTCCTCTTGTTGCCTTTTCTTTGCTTGTTGCTTCTTTTTCCGATTCTTGCTATTTTTCTACGAGCTGTTCTCTCTATCTCGGAATCAAAAAGAAGTTGGTCCTCCGATACTTGACCTCGCATAAACGATTTCAACAATCTGACCACAAAGAATTAGCAAACAAGATGGATAAGGAATATTAGTTATATACATAAAAGAATTTTGTGCAAAATTGCTTAAAACCATAATTAAAGTTGCAATGATTATAATATCATAACTTTAATCCCCGGCAACGGCGCCATTTTGATGTTAGTCAAAAGTAAGTATCGTTTTTATATCGTTCCACAGGGATTAATGTGATATCATAAACCATTCAACGTCGATTATCGTTTTAAGTTAGGGTTTAACCTTTTGTTTTATACTACACTACTCAACATTTGAAAACTTAATAAATAAATAGTAGAGTAATAGGACATAGAAGGTGTTAGGATTAACGTTCATCAATCAAACATCGTTTATATTCGATTGATTACAAATACGGATTCTAGCTTTTCTTATATATGACATTATTACGTATTGTTCAACAACATCATTGATTTCCCAAATGAAGTCGTGAGATCGATTGTATCGTTTAATCGATGATTTCTCAATCTATTAAACGATTCAAAAGCTTTACGATCCAATACTTTAATGTAATTATCAAAACCAAATCCCATTTCTAGAATTTCTTATCTTGATAGAAAATCATTCTAAACCTAGATTCAAAAGTCTTTTTCAACAACATTTAAATCAAACATAAGATTGAAAAGCAAGAAGAAATTCAATGGTATATAAAAATGCTAGAATCATATATTTAATAACCAAAAGTTTACAACATGGAATGATTGATTACCTATTAATCCCAACAAAGGAGATTAGTTGATCATTGTCATGACAACTATTGCAAAATAAGAAAGGAAGATGAAGATATAGTAGAGCTTGATGTCTCAAAGCTTCTCAATGTCTTCTTCAATCCAAATCAAATTGCTATTTGAAGTTTTTCTCCCTCTATGCCTATTCTCTCTCTTAGATAACAAGTATTTTTAGCTCTGGAAAATATTAAATCTCAGAAAAAACTAACTAACTAAAAAAATGAGCTTCAAAATACTTAAATATGCTGAAAAAATGTACGCTCGCTACAAGCGACCAGCCTGTCGCTTATAGCGAGGAAGTCAACTGGCCAATGGATGCTCTCCACGTCATCACCAAGCATTAAACCGCCCTCTGGTCGCTGTAGCGACAAGGTCTGTCGCTACAAGCGATGGATCATTGAAATTCCCTGCCTAGGCTCGCTTCAAGCGTCCGGTTCATCGCTTCAAGCGATGAACCCTTGTAAATCCCTGCCTAAGCTCGCTTCTAGCGATGGAAGCTGCGCTTCAAGCGATGAAACACTGGAAATCCCTGCCTATCCTCGCTACTAGCGATGGCTTCTGCGCTTGTAGCGATGGCATCAAGAAAAGCTTCATTCTTTTGCATCAATCAGGTTCAAGCATGTATTTCCTGCATAATCACATGGGGTAAGGCTTAGGATCACAAATATTGCATTTTTAACACAATTATGCTCTAATCCTAAGGTAACTTGTAACACAAGTAATCATAAGTGCCCTAAAATGTATCAAAATATAACAACTTTTAGGCACTTATCAATAGGCCCCATTAAATCCATATGAACAAGTTCTAGTACTTTGGTAGTTACCTGGTGAACTAATCTGGGATGAGACTTTCTTGTTTGTTTACCAATCTGACAATCACCACAAACATTGTCCTCATTGATCTTCAGATTAGGTACACCTCTGATAGCTTCAGTACTTAGGATTTTTTTCATGCCTTTCATATGCAGATGTCCCAGTTTCTGGTGCCAGAGCTTAACTTCTTCTTCTGAGCTCATAAGACAAGAAGTCAAACTTCTTTCTTCTTCAGAAACCCACAAATAACAATTGTCTTTGGATCTGCAGCCTCTCATCTGAATCTTATCTTCCTGATCAGTAACAATACACTCTAGTTTGTTAAAATTAACCTTCAATTCTTGATCACAAAGTTGGCTAATACTGATCAGATTAGAGGTTAATCCTTCCACCAGTAGCACATCATTAAGTCTGGGCAAGCCTTCTCTGTTCAAATCACCAATACCCAGAATCTGACCTTTTACACCATCTCCAAATGTCACATAACTTCTGGAGTATGATCTGATATTGCTCAGCAGCTTCTTCACACCAGTCATGTGCCTTGAACATCCACTATCAAAATACCAATCTTCTTTTGAAGTGGCTCTCAAAGAAGTATGAGCTATAAGACCTACATTCTGAACTTTGGGCTTCCATACCTTCTGAACATTGTGTCTGATAGCAGCTGGTTCCACTCTTCTATACTGAAAATGTTCAGGATAGCCATAAAGTTTGAAGCAGAATGGTTTGATATGCCCTTTCTTTCCACAATGATGACAGACCCATGGATGATTCCTCCTCCTTCTGTTTCTGAAAGATTTCTGGGGTTGCTAATGAGGTAGCATCTGACCATGCTTCTGACTTTGCATCTGAGGTCTCTTCTGAGCTTTCACAAACATAGGATTATCAGTTTTAGTGGCAGGAACAAATTCTTTAACAAAAATCTTCTGTTTGGGGTTCTGAGTCTGATCAACAAAACCTAAACCAGTTTTTCCTTGCTTCTGAACATCTAGAATCTCCTCCAACTTATCAGTAGCTGAGTTCATCATCCTAACTTGCTTTTTCATCTGATCAAGTTGGGATTTTAGCTGGCTTACTTCTTCTTTTAGATCTGAATTCTGCACTAACAGTTCACCTTTTTCAGCCTCCAGTTGAAGAATAGTCTCCTTCTGATCCAAAACTTGTTTGCAAACCTCAGCACTTCTGGTATACAGCTTCTTGTAGTTATCAGCTAGTTCATCATATGAGGTTTTAGCAGCTTCAGACACAGAAGAAGCTTCAGACTCTGAGTCAGACTCTGAAAAAGTCTCAGACTCTAAAACAGCTTCCTTCTTCAAGATAGCTCCTGACCTTACTACCAGACCAGTATCACACATACCAGATTCACTATCATCATCTTCTTCAGAACCATCATCAGACCATGCAACAGCTAGGCTCTTCTTCTGTTTCTTAAGAAAAGTAGGACATTCAGATTTGATATGCCCATAGCCCTCACACTCATAGCACTGCACACCTTTGGCTTGGTTACTTTTCTCCTCAGACTTGGTCTTCTTCTCATCAGTTTGTTGCTTTTTGTTATTGAATCTGAAATTCTGACCTTTGGCTTTGGCTTTTCTGTTAACATTCTTCAGAATCTTGTTGAATTGTTTTCCCAGCAACACTAGAGCTTCTGATAAGTTATCCTCATCAGACTCTTGTTGATCATCAGGTTCAGCATTCACAGTAAAAGTTATACCTTTCCCTTTCTTATCAGGCTGTTTGTAGAATGCAGTCTCAAAATTTAACAAAGACCCAATCAGCTCCTCAACCTTCATAGCAGAAATATCATGAGCCTCCTCAATTGCAGTGACCTTCATGTCAAATCTTCTGGGCAGGGACCTGAGGATTTTTCTGACTAACTTCTCATCAGTCATCTTTTCTCCAAGTGAATCAAAAGAATTTGCCATGTCCAGCACATTCATGTAAAAATCTTGAATAGATTCATCTTCCTTCATCTTCAGGTTCTCAAATTTGGTGGTCAGCAGCTGCAATCTGGACATCTTCACCTTAGAAGTTCCTTCATGAGTGGTTTTCAGAATTTCCCAAGCATCCTTAGCCACAGTACATTGTTTGATAAGTCTGAACATGTTCTGGTCCACACCATTAAAGATTGCATTCAAAGCTTTTGAATTTCCCAGAGACAAGTCATCTTCAGCTCTGGTCCACTCCTCTTCAGGCTTCAAAACTCCAGTTTTGTTACCATCTTTGTCCAAAACCTCAGGATGTTCCCAGCCTTTTATCACAGCTTTCCAAGTCCTGCTGTCAATAGACTTTAGAAAAGCACACATCCTTGACTTCCAATACTCATAGTTTGTGCCATCTAGTAGGGGTGGTCTATTGACATAGCCTCCTTCTCTATCCATGCTTGCCGGAAATAAACTCCTCTGGATCTCACCCAAATTACAGGCAGGGTGCCTGCTCTGATGCCAATTGAAATTCTGGCCAGGCAATACTTAAGAGATAAACGCAGGTTCTGAATAAAACTGGTTCTGAACCTAACAGGTTCTGAACAGAACTTAGCACAATATAAAAGCAAATAATCAGCAGGAATATAAAGTGCAGGAAAGCTAAAAATACACAAGGTTTGTTAACCCAGTTCGGAGTAAACACCTCCTACTCTGGGGGATACCAATCCAGGAAGGAAATCCACTATAGGATTTAACCCAAAGACTCAAGGCCCTGACTCCCAGTTCCTAGCCTTAGCAATTAAACTCCTCCTAGTCAGACTTCTACCCAACTCTGAGTATTAGAATCCTCTAACTTCCTATTCAAGCAACTAAACCCAGCTACTTGAACAACCCTTAACAATCCCCTGTTTTTGAACACAATTTCAATGACAACACTTCATTCGTACCTAAAGGCTTAGAATGAATTACAACTTAATGAAAACACTAAACCAACTCAAAACATATGAGTGGTGCACAAAACAAAGCTAACAGCTTAAAAACAAACACAGACTCAACTTCTGATTTCTAAACTCTAAAACTCGTAAGTCTTCAATAGCAAAGCTCCTCCTTTTATAATCTTCAGCAAGCCTCTTAATTATTCTCCAAATCTTCTGAATTGATTTGTTACTGGAATAAGATTGATCCAATAAAGTAACAAATAAAACTGCATTGAATCTTTTAAAGATTATAACAGGAAAATATGAATTTCATATCTTTGAACCAAATCTTCAATAAAATCTTCTCCAAATAAATCAGCATTCTAGAAGCCATATGCGTGGATAAATCCTCAATAAATCTTGCAAAGATTCGCATAGAAAAACCTTGAAAATAACCAGCTTCTGATGAAGTCAACGTAAGTCAACGCTGGCTTCAGAACCTGAAATCAGCTTCTGAACTGCTACAGTGCTTTCAGCTTCTGATGACATTTTCAGCTTCTGAATGGCTTCAAAACACAAAACTTGCAACTGAAGAAATGTTTCAAATATGGAGATGCTTCTATTCAATACTTTGGTTTTGCCAAAACATGCAGCCAACACCAAAAGACTCAACAGTCTTGTTCCCTCTTTTTTGGGTAACTATTCCCAAACCTTTTTGTGCTGCTGGTTGGGGCACTTTCCTTCACCAAACGTCCTTCCCGGACCGCATCCTCTAGGCGCATGCCCATATTCACCATTTCAATGAAATCGCTAGGTGCGATTGCAATCATCCGCTCATAATAAAATGACCCAAGAGTGTTTAGGAAAATCTTGGTCATTTCTTTCTCCTCTAGAGGTGGGTTAATCTGAGCAGCAACCTCTCTCCATCTTTGGGCATATTCCTTGAAAGTCTCTTTATCTTTTTGGGCCATGGCCCGGAGCTGGTCTCTGTCTGGGGCCATGTCCATGTTGTACTTGTATTGGCGAACAAAGGCCTCTCCCAAGTCATTGAAAGTTTGGATCCTGGTGCTGTCCAAACTCATGTACCATTTCAAAGCGGCACCAGTTAGACTGTCTTGGAAATAGTGGATGAGTAGTTGATGATTATCTGTCTGAGTAGACATCTTCCTAGCATACATTACCAGGTGGCTTTGAGGACAGGTGTTTCCCTTGTATTTCTCAAATTCAGGGACCTTGAACTTGGGTGGGATCTTGACATTCGGCACTAGACAAAGGTCGTGGGCGTTCTTCCCAAACAGATCTTTCCCGCAGAGGGCCTTGATTTCCCGTTGCATTTCATCAAACTTTTCTTGGAAATCATCCATCCGATCCTGAGCCCCTATACTTTCTGCGTGAAGATAGGTCCATGGTCATATGGGGTGGTATGAATTACTGGAGCCGAAAAGGCCGCAGTAGCCTGGGGAAAAGTAGCATCGGGTTAAGGAACAGGAATTTCTTGATGTGTAGTAGGAATAGGGACAAACTCTTCACCAGAGCTGAAGGGCATGCCCCAGGGACAACCGGGGGGCATGGTGTGCTGTGGAGCATCGGCGTGCACTGTTGGAGCCGAAGTAGTAGAAGCTGCTAACTGAGCTAGAGAGCTGGAGGGAGGAGGAGGCGTTGGCGGAACTTGTGTAGCCGCTAACAGTTTTACCAACTGTTAATTTCTCGATCTCGGTCCGCATGGACGTCAATTCTCCCCGGAGTTCTTGGTTTTCTTGTTCCAAATGTTCCATTTTCTTTCTTATATTTGCCCGAGTGTTGTACGTGTAGGTTGATTTGGGATGACGGGCAACTTTCTTTGACTAGGATGACGCGTAGTGTTTCGAGTGTAATGCGAACGCCGATTAATTAGTTTGGATCGTAAGAAATCCTAGTGATAAGAAGGGGAATGAGTTTTGAGTATGAAAACAAATGTATGCATGGTATGGATGATGTTAATGCAAATGCATGAAAAAGTTTTTTATTTATGATGATGATTAATTTTTAGGGAATTGCAAGGCTTTTGGTGCTTTTGCAAATATCTTCCAATTGTAAAGGCATTAAGTTAAAGAGAAACAGAGATAACCAAAAAGATTTTTCATTAATGATCTAAGAGTCGTACAAACAGACGAATTACAAATTTTTAGACTGCCTCAATCTTCTCCCTAAAGTCTCTTATCATAGTCTTACAGAATTCAACAAAAATAATGACTTCGGAAGGAGTGTTCAATGGATGCATTGCCGCGTTAGCTGCTTCTAACTTTGTAGGGATGGTTTCAATCACATCATTGGCCAACTTGGCTAGTCTTGAAAACAGATTCTTCCAATGCACACTCTCGTCACGGAGTACTCGAAAAAGAGTTCCGTTTTCAATTGAATCAACCAAGTTCATAAAGCGGTGTTCCCACCCCTCATTTTTTCTTTTGAGGTCTTCACAAACCTCTCCTTGGTGGTCACTGAATTTCTGGAATTCTTCAAGATACTCTTGTTCCCTTTTTAATTTCACTTGGCTCCTCAGAAGTGCTCTTTCCAATGCTTCCTTTTGCAACCTCTTATTCAACACATACCCTTCGTACTTGTTCGCCATGTTATTGAGCTGTTGCTTTGCAATCTCAAGTTCTTCTTTTAGCTTTCCCCTCCCAACTTGAGATCTTTTCCATAACTCTTTTAGCTCGTGGGTTCTACCTAAGAGTTAATCCCGCTCTTGGTTCTTATGTTTGAGCTGAGAATTTGCTCCTCCCAAGCAATCTTGCACCTTGCGCTTGTCATCCTCTTCAAGCCTTAACCTTTTGTTACTACTCTCAATGATCTTGTCTTTTTGAATTCCTTCCCATTTTAGCTTACAATTTTCTTGAATAGTTTTGAGTAGAGTAGCTTACAATTCCCCTTTTCTTTTGTTAAGCTGTGCAATGGTTGCTTTGAGCTCATTCGCTTCCTCTATTGAGATAGGAATAGGTTCGGGGGACCTAGGTGGAATAGGGGTTTTGACAATGAATGGTAGTTTCACCTTTTGGACTCTTTCTTTGACCCATTGTTGATAAGTCTCTTTGGTAGTGCCAATCTTGCGTTTCCCATCACTTTCCTTCTTGTTAACATTTCCCCACGCTCGAATAATTTTTTCGTAACATCATAGGGTCATTGGCACCCAAGTCATGTAACACTAGACATTCCAAGGATTTCTCCTCGGGTTTATCCCACATAGGACGTCCCAATTGTCTTAGAGACAAAATTGGATTGTAGTTTATGCATGCTTTGGATCCTATGAGTGGTACATTTGGGAACTCCCCACAACTGATGATGATTTCTTTGATGTCGAGCTTCCTTGGATACCAACGGATCATGTTTTCGGTAAGGGATGCCAAAAACTGAGACCATTCATTCTTATCCATCTTGTTCATCCGTGATTGGTCCATGCACATGTGAGATGTGAACCAATGATAGAATAAAGGAAAACAGCAGATAATATTGCCACCTAGCTTCTCGTGACGCATGTGGAGAGTATAGTACACATTGACCAAGAGTGCAGGAACTGGATCTTTGTTGAAATTCTGGCTAGGACTATGATCAGAACTTGAAACAGGGCACGGTTTTGCAAAAACAGAGTACAATTAAAATCAGTTCAGAAGCAGAATTAAATGTGCAGAAAAGTAAATGGGCACAGATATTTGTTAACCCAGTTCGGTGCAAATGCCACCTACGTTTGGAGGATACCAATCCAGGAAGGAAATCCACTATAGGAATTAATCCTTAAGACTCAGACACTGACCCCCAGTTCTCAGCCTAAGCAATCAATCTCCTCCTAGCTCAGATTTCTACCCAACACGTTGAGTATTAGACACTACTAACTTCCTAACCAAGCAACAACCCAGTTACTTAAACAGTTTCTGAAAACTACCCAGAAAATGAAGAACACTTCAAAACAAAAACTTCATTCGTACCTAAAGCCTTAGAATGAATTACAACTCAATCACACCTAAACCAACTCAGTTTGAGTGGTGTACAAAATAAAACTCTAAGTTAAAAACACAAAAGACTCTATTTCTGATTTCTGCAATAAACTCTCGTAAGTCTTGAACAATGGCAGCACTCTCCTTTTATAAGCTTCAGCAATTCTTCTTAAATTTGAATTCAATCTTCTGTAATGATATGTTTCTGAAATATGCAAGGCTTGAAAAGGAAACAAACGATTCAGCATTGTATCTTCTAAGAGATTGCTTCAGAAAATATGAACTTCATAAACACGAGCCAAATCTTCATAAGATCTTCACTAATTTAATCAGCATTCTAGAACCCTTCATCCATGATTAAACCTTGACAAATCTCGCAAAGATTCGCACAGAAATAAATCAAAAACACCCAGTTTCTGAAGAAGTCAACGCGGGTCAACACTGCAATAGTGCGTCTGATGCACTGTAGCGCGTCTGAAGGAATTCAGCGTCTGAAGCACTGTTCCTGCGTCTGAAGGTGCATTCAGCTTCTGAAGGTCCAAAGTGCTTCTGAACAGCTTCAAATGCGAATTCTTGTAACTGAAGACTTGTTATACACATGGAGACGCTTCCTTTGAACACATTGCTTTTACCAAAACATGCAGCCAACTTCAAAATACTCAACATTTGTCCTTTCTAACCACAGCCCAAAAGACACTGATTGCGGCAAAATCAACAAAGTTTCCGGTGGATGGAAACAGTACCAAACCATAAATAAGTAGGGCTAGCACGTTGTTGAATGACTTCATATCTCGGGACGCAGCAAATTCACGAGCCTTTTTCTCTAGATAACTTCGGAGAAAACCGGGAGTTTTCCCTCTAGTCTTCACATTGCTAGCAAACCCGGACACTTTAATGTTTAGAGCTTCCGCCAATTTTTCAACTTTGGGAAAATGGCCAATTTCCACATACGGACCCTTGCCTTTTGGAGGAATGCCCATAATCCTTTCGAAATCTTCAAATGTGGGTGCTAATTGGAAGTCTTGGAATAGGAAACTTCTCATTGGGGGGTCGTAGAACTGTGTTAATGCTGTAATAGCGTCTGCCCGAACATTAGTGAACAAGAGGTCAAGGATGTCACCATACTTGAAAACAAAAGCACTCTTTGGAATTGCGGTTAACTCGGCACTCAAGTCTCTAAGACTTTTTAAATCCGGGAGTTCGGCTTTTAACGACAAAGTTCTTCTTTTCTCGGAGCCCATGTTTAACTTGTTAGACATTTGCAACACACCTTTAGCCTTTGCAATTCCCTAAAACAAACTTGTATATTAAAAAAATGATTTCATGCATGTGGATGCAATGCATGTATGTTTTATGTGGGTATGGATAAATGGGAAATAAAGCTTAAAGGGATGGCTCCCTACGAGGGTTTAGTTCTATGTGCTTTCTAAATCAAGGTTCTCACCAAGGTTAGTTCTATGATTTTTGAGTTTAGGAGTACCTAGAGTCATGAAGGCATCTCGGAATTTTGCCATAATAACGGATTAACCATTATATGACAACCTCTCGCGAGTGCGTCTCCTCTAGATGGAGTTTGAAAAAGGTGCTAAGAAGAAGGTTCTTAGAGTTAGGGGTCCAATTCGGAATTTTGCCATGATAACGGGTTAACCATTATATGACAACCTTTCACGAAGAGGACCATCTCTAAGCGGGGTCTTCATATTGACTAAACGAGATGTCTATCTCGAAAGCCAATACTACGCAACCACCATCCTAAGCCTATGTGTTTTTCAAACTCGGGTGTAGAGCTCCACTCAAAATGTGCTTGAACATCACAACCTCAATATAAAAGCACAATAACATAAAAGGCGAAAAATAAAATGGAAATGAAATAAAGCAAATAAAGACCACAAATAAACAAACATTTAAGGCAAGCAAACTAACACTAAAAGCTAAACCAACTAACTAGGGTTGATTCTCAAGCCTTTTGTCCCTAGTGAAGTCGCCATTTTTGTCGCGATGATTTTCGGAGATCAAGCCATTGATTAGCGTTGACTCACTAATTTTATTTCACGACTGAACTTTTAATTTTTC
Organism: Medicago ruthenica; assembly: GCA_018208015.1. Taxonomy (NCBI): domain Eukaryota; kingdom Viridiplantae; phylum Streptophyta; class Magnoliopsida; order Fabales; family Fabaceae; genus Medicago; species Medicago ruthenica. The sequence continues at coordinate 40,169,082 of CM031374.1, forward strand.
AAAAGAAAAGTGGAAAAAATTTCTAAATTACCACATTTTTAAAGATTTTGGGTTCGGGAATCGATTATGCGAGGGGAAGGTATTAGCACCCCTCACATCCGTTGTACTCAACGGGAACCGTTAGTTAGTTTAGCATTTAATTGTGTTAGTTTATGCCAAATGTTTGTAAAAGAAATAAATAATAGAAGAAACAAAGGAGAAGAGATTAAAAGATAAAAAAAAAACTTAAATAAAAGAAACAAGAAGAGAAAAGATTAAAAGACTAAACATGAGTTTTTTTATTAATGTGCTTGACAAGAATTGGATCTTGCTCCTACGTATCTCCCGGTGCGATGGAGAATTCAAAGCTACGTAGTTCTTTGTAGCAAATGTTTGTTTGTTGATTGATTTTACTTATGAAAGATGATTTGATCGCGCTTGGGCGAAAAATTTTGCTTTAAAAAAGACGGACTCGCACTTGGGCGATGGTATCCATTTGAAAACGCGCATGGGCGTGAAAAAGTTTGATTAAAAAGGACGGACTCGCACTTGGGCGATGGTATCCGTTTGAAAACGCGCATGGGCGTAAAAAGATAAAAATTGGTGAGTTGAGATTGATTTTAAACGGAGGACGAATATTCAAACAAAAGCGAAGTGTTTACCTCGTTTCCGAATATTTGGGGAAGCGTCGGGTGTCTACCCAAGTTTTCCTATTTCACTCACAAAAAGAAAAATGTTTTTGATGTTTTGGTATATTGAAAATAGAATGACAAACTAAATAAAAAGATATATGAAACCAAGATTGAAAGTAATAAAATTTGTTGAATAAAAAAATTGAGTTTCAAGCCAACAAAGAAAAAGAAAAAAAAAAGAGTTTTAAACCCAGGTTCTGAACCTTCAGAAGCAAGAAACTGACTTCAGAATGCAAAAAAAAGAAACACAACTTCAGAAGCTGCTTCTGAAGTACTGTTCAGAAGCACTGTTCATGGGTTGACTTTTGTTGAACTTCAGAAGCTGAACTTCAGACTCTGAGGTTCAGAAGCTGAACTTCAGACTCTGAGGTTCAGAAACTGAACTTCAGACTCTGAGGTTCAGAAGCACCTTCAGAAGCACTGTTCAGAAGCTGCTTCTGAAGTACTGTTCAGAAGCTACTTCTGAAGTGCTTCTGAAGTACTGTTCAGACTGCTTCTGATTTTTTATTTCAGAACCTCAAAAGGGTGAAAAACTTTCGAATTTGGTTATAAAAAGAAGTAAACTACTTCTGTTTGCTTGTTTTGCAAACTTTGGGATTTCTTTGAGGTTTTTAAAAGATGTTTTTAGTTCAAAATAAGTTAAAAACCACTAATAATGCAGAAAACTGATGCTGAATCAAACAGGAACCAGAACAAATGCAAATAAAAATGCAAATGAAAGATAAAAGGTTTAGGATGACTTACAAATTCCTAGCCAAGGCTTTAGTTGGAAGAAGATGAAAAGGGCTTTGGATGATTGCTGTTTTGCAAAGCTGGAAGTGAGGGGAATGATGAATGACAATAACAATGATGTTTTGCTATTATCTTTCACTCTTTGTATGATGTTAAGTTGCTGTTTGGATTGTTTGATTATTTTGTGATGGTTTGTGATGGTTTGTGAAAGAAGGAAACAGAAAAACAGAGCTTTTCTAATGTTTCTGTTAATTCTGAGTTTGTTCTAAAATCCCTCAAATTCTTCTCTAAAATTCTCCTTTAAAACTGCTCAGAAACTGTTGAATTGCTCTAAAGATTCAGGTGAATTGTGTTAAACAAACTGTGTAAAAACTGTGTGCTTTTCTTCTGAATTGTGTTTAACAAAAACTCTGTGTTTTGTATGAAAATTCTGTCTGAATTGTATTCAAAATTAACTCTGTTTTTATATGAAAATTCATGTAAAACTCACTGTGCTAAAACCTTCTGCAATGTGTTTCTTATATAGGCAAAACTGTCATCATTTGTAATCATGAAAAATCCCTTAACAGCAGGGTTGTTTTGTGTGCTATGACCAAGACTTTGGTTAGCATTTAATGCAAAAGGAAGGAAGTGACCTTGCCTTGTGATCATGGTGAAGACTTTGGCTGATTTCAGATCAAACTGAAGCTGATTTTGACAGGAATTGCTGGAAACAACGAAAACAGAGTGCAGGCTGCAACTTGTGATGCTTTTTGGGATTGACCTTTGAAGATTTCAGAAGATAAATAGGAAAAGTAGTGTGCTGTTTGTGCAGAGTTTGGGGAGAAACAATGGAAAAGGATGCTGCACATAGAAGAAGGAAGAAATGCTGGAACAGGGTCAGCAGTTTCAAGACCTGGGCAAGCAGTTTCAGAACCAAGGGCAGCAGTTTTGCAGCTATCCTTGACTGGTTTTGATAAAGGAGAAGAGGGGAAAAACTGGCAAGGTGGTGGTTGGAAAGCAGGGTCAGAATGCAGAGAAGTTTGAAGGGATGAGTGCTGCCCCTGGGCAGCACAACCTGCTTCTGATAAAGTGTGTCAGACACGTGCTTGGTTGGGCAGCCACTTGCTTCTGAAGCAGTGTGTCTGGCACGTGCTTGTTTCTTTCTTTCTTCTCTTCTTTTTTTGTTTTGTTTGCTTCTTTTATTAAATAAACTTAGATAATAATAAAATTAATAATAATAATAAAAGTAATAATGAAATAATAATAATAATAATAATAATAATAATAATAATAATAATAATAATAATAATAATGATAATAACAATAATAATAATGAAAAAGATAATAATAGTAATAACAGTAATGATAATAATAATAATAATGATGATAATAATAATAATAATGAAAAAGATAATAATAGTAATAACAGTAATGATAATAATAATAATAATAATAATAATAATAATAATAATAGTGATAATAAATAGTAATAAAAATAAAAATAAAGACAAAATAATAAAGATAATAAAAGGTAAAAATAAAAAAAATAAAAATAATAATAATAAATAAAAAAGATAATAAACAATAATAAAAATTTTCCTTTTTTATTATTGCTTATTTTAAAAAAGAAAAAAAATGAGTCAAAAAATGGGGTATGACAATTATGTTCTGAATATAACATGCTGTGTTAACAGCTTCTGCCCAGAAGTACTTTGCAATTTTAGATTCATGAATCATGGTTCTGGTCATTTCTTGCAAAGATATGTTCTTTCTCTCTACAACTCCAGTTTGTTGTGGAGTTCTAGGAGAAGATAACTCATGGAGGATTCCATGTTCTTCACAAAAAGTTTCAAATGGTTCATTTTCAAATTCACCACCATGATCACTTCTAACTTTTAAAATTTTCAAATCATTTTATGTTTGTACTTGTTTGCAGAATTTGTTGAACACATCATATGTTTCATTTTTTGTTCTTAGGAATTTAACCCAAGTCCACATACTGTAATTGTTGGGTTTTTGTAGATTGGCTACATTTTGCAAAAACATCTACTAGCCAGATGCTGGGACAGATGCGGTAGCATATGGAACAGCATTATGTAACTTGTGTTTTCGCGCTAGCTAGCGCTTTATATTTGTGCACGCAATCTTTCATAGATTTGCCTGAAGATTTATTTTCCTCTAGCTTGCTGATCAAGGCGCGTGTATCTGATTGAAGATTTGCTTGAAGTTTTATTTGCATTGCTATTTGTTCCACAAGATATCATTCTATATTTGGAAGCTTTTTATTATTTCTAGAAGATTGTTTTCAGCTGGACCGGACAATGTCCATGCTCTATTTTGAAGCCCAGACCCGTGCTATCTCAGTACTATATATTCGTGAAGGCAAACCCTAGTTGGGTAACTAAAAACCGTGTGTGTTAGCAAAGCGTGCGTTTTAAGGTTTTTAGGGTTTCTTTTGTTAATTGTGAGCCTTGCTTGTATCTCCCTGATTCAAGCTAAGGACTGAGTTTGTTTGAGTTGTAATTGTAAGCTGCTCCTAAGCTTTTAAGTACGGAGTGAGTATGTGTCATTAGAGTGTGTTTCACTTTGTGTGTTTTGCGTGTTCAATTACAATACTGTGTGTGTTGCTGGTAGGAATTGAGACGAGGTCTCATATCTAGGAGTTCCTAGATAGAGTTGCCACTGGTAGGGTCTAGGTGCAAAGTCAAGTAGTGTGTCTGCGTTGGTCTTTTCACTAGAACTATAATAGTGGAATCATTCCTGGATTGGTATCCCCCAGAGTAGGAGAGTTGCTCCGAACTGGGTTAACAAACTCACTGTGTACTTTATATTTCCGCTGTGTTCCTTTAATTTGTGCTTTGTTACGCTGTGTTATTTTAATTGTAGTTCTGAGTAGACACGTGCTCGGACAGTTGTGCCAACATTGTGCACAGCATATTTCAGTCAGGTTGCCAGGAATTTCAATTGGCATCAGAGCAGGCACCCTGTTCTGTGTGGGTGAGCTCCAGGGAAAGAAGTTTCTGGCTCAATGGATAAAGAAGGAGGACTGGTGAACAGACCACCCTTGTTGGATGGGTCGAACTATGACATTTGGAAATCACGCATGACAGCATTCTTGAAATCTCTAGACAGCAGAGCTTGGAAGGCTGTGATCAAGGCATGGGTCCCTCCTAAAATAAAAGATGCGAATAATGTTGATACTGATGAGTTGAAACCAGAAGAGGAGTGGTCTACAGCAGAAGACACTGCAGCTATTGGAAACTCTAAAGCCCTGAATGCTTTGTTTAATGGTGTAGACAAGAACATGTTCAGGTTGATTAAACAATGTACTATTGCTAAGGAAGCTTGGGATATCCTAAGAACAGCTCATGAAGGTACTCAAAAGGTCAAGAAGTCAAGGCTACAACTGCTAACAACACAGTTTGAGAATTTGAGAATGAAGGAAGGAGAGAGTGTTCATGACTTTCACATGAATGTGCTAGAATATGCTAACACATTTGAATCCTTGGGGGAAAAGATATCTGATGAAAAACTGGTAAGCAAAATTCTCAGGTCCCTGCCTAAGAAATTTGATATGAAAGTATGTGCTATTGAGGAGGCCCAAGATATTGGAAATATGAAAGTTGATGAGTTGATTGGATCTCTTCAAACTTTTGAATTAAAGGTTAATGAAAGATCTGAAAAGAAAGACAAGAACATTGCTTTCATCTCCAACACTGATGAAGATGATGTGGAGAGTAATTTAGATACTGATGAGAGCATCTCTGAAGATATTGTGTTGTTGGGCAAACAATTTAATAAAGTTGTGAAGAGGATGGACAGACGCCCTAGGACAAATGCTCCGGACAACAGTCGCAGCATCTATAAAAATGTCAACAATCAGAGGAAACCTAGAACTGATGACAAAATCAATCAAAGCAAAGGGGTGCAATGCCATGAATGCGAAGGTTTTGGTCACATCAGAACTGAGTGTGCAACTTATTTGAAGAAACAAAAGAAGGTGATGACTGTGTCTTGGACTGATGAGGATGAATCAGAAGAAGAACCTGAAACTGCAAAACATGTGAATGCCTTGACTGGAGTGTGCACATCTGACAATGAATCTAGTGATGAAGAGGTAACATATGATGAATTGGCTGATTCTTACAAGGAGCTATATCTCAAAAGTGAGGAAGTTTGTAGAACTTTAGAAAAACAAAAGAGGACCATCACTCTCTTGCAAGCTGAGAAAGACAAACTTCTGAAAATAAACTCAGACCTCAATGATGAGGTTATCTTACTTACTTCCAAGATTGGCAATATGAACAAGCAACTGCGGATGATGAACAAAGGTACTGATGCTTTGGACGAAATTCTGGAAATAGGACAGAAACCTGGAGATTCTAAAGGTATTGGGTTTGACTACAGCTCCTTGCCTCAGCAGAAACAACTACCAGTGAGACAGTTTGTGCCATCTATTAATACTCATGATCATACTATGTCAAGACAGATGCCTCAGCATCAGGTGAGACAACAGGCATCAGGATATAGGCCCAGATCAAAAGGAAGGAATTATGGTTGGGTATGTCACTACTGTGGAAGAAAAGGACATATCAGACCTTTCTGTTTCAAATTATATGGTTACCCAGACAGGACCTATTCACCAAGACCTGATCCCACAGTAAAGATCATCAAGAAGCAGTGGAAGCAGAAAAATAATAATTTCACAAGCAACACTATGGATCCTGGAAAAATAGAACCAGAAGCTGATGAGATTGCTCAAATTGCTCATACATCTCTGAGAGTGTCATCCAGAAATGATTGGTACTTTGACAGTGGATGTTCCAGACATATGACTGGTGATAAAAATTACTTGACTGATGTTAAACCTTATGCTACAAGTTTTGTGACTTTTGGGGATGGAGCCAAAGGAGAAATAAAGGGTGTAGGAAATCTTGTGGAAGAGGGTCTACCCAAACTTGATAAGGTGCTTCTTGTGAAAGGATTAACTGCCAACTTAATAAGTATTAGTCAACTGTGCGATCAAGGAATGAAGGTCAACTTTACTAAGAGTGAATGCTTAGTTGCTAACAGTGAAGGGGACATCCTGATGAAAGGTGTTAGATCAAAGGACAATTGCTACTTGTGGGTCTCTCAAGATAAAGCAAAGTTATCTACTTGTCTAATAACCAAAGAAGATGAAGTTAAGCTATGGCACCAAAAGCTTGGACATCTGAATCTCAGAAGCATGAAGAAAGCTATTGCTGAAGGAGCCATCAGAGGTTTACCAAAGCTCCAAATTCAGGAAGGAAGTATATGTGGAGAATGCCAGATAGGAAAACAGACCAAGATGCCTCACCAGAAGCTGCAACATCTGTCCACATCCAGAGTTCTTGAGCTATTGCACATGGACTTAATGGGACCTATGCAAGTCGAAAGCTTAGGTGGTAAGAAGTATGCTTTTGTTGTTGTTGATGATTTTTCCAGATATACTTGGATAAATTTCATTAAGGAGAAATCAGACACTTTTGAAAAATTCAAGGATCTTTGCTTACAACTTCAAAGAGAGAAGGATTGTGGAATTGTTAGAATCAGAAGTGACCATGGGAAGGAGTTTGAGAATGGTAAGTTCTCTGATTTCTGTATTTCTGAAGGAATATTTCATGAGTTCTCTGCACCCATTACTCCTCAACAAAATGGGATAGTTGAGAGAAAGAACAGGACTTTGCAAGAATCTGCCAGGGTTATGCTACATGCAAAGAAGCTGCCATTTTTCTTTGGGCTGAAGCCATGAACACAGCCTGCTATATTCATAATAGAGTGACTTTGAGAAAAGGTACATCTACAACCTTGTACGAGCTATGGAAGGACAGGAAGCCAACAGTGAAGCATTTTCATGTGTTTGGTAGTAAGTGTTATATTCTAGCAAACAGGGAACCAAGAAGAAAGATGGATGCTAAAAGTGAAGAGGGAATCTTTCTAGGCTATTCTACAAACAGCAGAGCCTATAAAGTATACAACTCCAGAACCAAGACAGTGATGGAATCCATAAATGTTGTTGTAGATGATGAAGGAAATAATGCTATGCCAGATGATGCTACATTTGACGCAGCATCTGACCTACAGGAAGCGAAGAAAGTAGATGAAGCAAGTGATAAGCAAGATTCTGAAGTAACTGGCCCAGAGAAGACTGCTCCCAACAAAGGACCATCTATCAGAGTTCAGAAAAATCATCCCATAGATCAAGTCATTGGCGATCCTAACCAAGGGATCACAACTAGAAGGAACTATGATGAGGTATCAAATTCTTGCTTTATATCTAAACTTGAACCAAAGAATGTTAAGGAAGCTCTAACTGATGAGTTCTGGATAAATGCTATGCAAGAAGAATTAACTCAGTTCAAGAGAAGTAATGTGTGGGACCTAGTTCCTAGACCAGATAATGTGAATGTCATAGGTACCAAGTGGGTCTATAAAAACAAGTCTGATGAAAATGGTACTATCACTAGAAACAAAGCTAGACTGGTTGCACAAGGATATTCTCAAATTGAAGGTGTAGACTTTGATGAGACTTTTGCTCCTGTAGCTAGGTTGGAATCTATTAGATTGTTACTTGGGATTGCATGCATACTAAAATTCAAGTTGTATCAGATGGATGTCAAGAGTGCCTTTCTCAATGGGTACTTAAATGAAGAGGTTTATGTGGAACAGCCTAAAGGCTTCATTGATCCTAGTTTTCCAAACCATGTCTACAAATTGAAGAAAGCTCTATATGGCTTGAAGCAAGCCCCTAGAGCTTGGTATGAGAGACTTGCTGAGTTTCTAATCAACCATGGCTATATGAAGGGAGGAAATGACAAGACCCTGTTTGTCAAAGATGAAAATGGACAGCTGATGATTGCTCAAATATATGTAGATGACAATAGTCTTTGGAGGAATGTCTG